>JAEIFZ010000029.1:0-34791 GCA_018904035.1 Zaprionus ornatus | reverse complement strand
ATTTTTTGTCTTTTGCTCGCTGAGAAAATGCGGCGATAAATTATTGGCAACGTATCGAAATTGATGCAAGGTGGCAGCGCACTGCAGTGTTATGATTAATTTGTAGCTTGCGATTAGTATTTTACATTTAAATAAATAAGAAAATAATTTAGATTTTAAAATTAAAATTTTGCAATAAGTCAAGAATTTAAAATTAATTAAAAATATATATTTTTAAATTTAGTCTGGGGATAACAAAACAAGAATTCTCGATCCAACATTTGCTGCAAAGGATTGGGGAAAACCCAGTAAAACCCAATCAGATCGGTAGATTAATATTAGTTGTTAGCATGTAGTGTTAATTGATTGAGCATAGACAGTTTAACAGAGTAAAGGGGAGGACTCGGAGTTGAAAACTCTAGACAGTCTGTTGTAGTCAGCACAGAGAACTCGGAAGGGATCATGCAAGCAATAGTTAGTATTACAAAAGGCCAAGGATAGTGGCATAAAATTACGAGTAACTCTAGAAGGAATACAGAAATTAAGTTGAGTAAGCAGAGTAGGGGAATCTATATTGTACTTTATTAGCTTTACAATAAACATAACGCCTAACATAATACGACGGTTAGTTAAGGAAGGTAGGTTAATTAGAAGGAGTCTACTAGAGTATGGCGGTAAGTCTACACCCGGAACCCAATTAAAACTGCGCAAGGCAAAGAGTAGAAATTGCTTTTGAACAAACTCAATTCTATCTTGGTGAATATGGTATTGCGGCGACCACACGCAAGACCCATATTCAAGAGTTGGACGAACAAGAGAAGTGTAAAGCAACTTTGTCGTGTAAGGATCCTCGAATTCTTTGGCCCATCTTTTGATGAACCCGAGTAGTCGCAATGCCTTATTGACAATTTGTGTAATGTGACGATCAAATTTCAATTTATGATCAAAGAGGATACCTAAATCAGCTACTTCAGATATAATAAGAGTGGGGTTAAGTTAAGATTGTAATTGATGACATGATAGTTACATCTGTAAAATGACATAACCTTGCACTTCAAACAGTTCAGATGCAGCAGATTATGGCTGCATCATTCGAAAAACAAATCAAGATCTGTTTGAAGAAGGGTATTTGCTGGATCATTGTGTGTCAAACAGAGTTTCACATCATCAGCATACATAAGAATGTTAGATTGAAGGAGTATTGAAGGAAGATCGTTAATAAAAAGGTTAAATAGCAATGGTCCAAGGTGGCTGCCCTGAGGAACACCAGAAGTAACTAAGATCGGCTTAGAAAGACATTCTTTAAAAAGAACTCGTTGAGACCTGTTAGTTAAATAATCGGATATCCACAGAAGGAGCTTTTGAGGAAAACCAATCAAATTTAACTTATGCTTTACTGAAGTCAGTATAGACCACATCAGTTTGCATTTTGTTCCGAAATCCTCGATTGATGTGAGATGAGAGTTCTAAAAGATTAGTAGCTGTTGATCTTGCCTTTATAAACCCATGTTGATGGGGTGAAATTATAGATTTACACATAAAAGTTAACTGAGCCGTAAAATTTTTTTCAAAAATCTTAGGAATTGCGGGCAACTTGGAAATACATCTATAGTTCTTCACATCATGGTTAGAACCACTTTTGTGAAGAGGAATGGAAAAGAATTTTTCCAAATAGGTGGGAAATAACTATTGGATAGTGACAAGTCAAATAGCTTATGAATTGGCTTCAAAATCGAATCAGCACAAAAATCTAAGTACGCATGCTGGAATTCCGTCAGGGCCAGGAGAAAAAACGGGTTTTATCGATTTAAGATCAATTAGTAGAGAGGTTTTGTCGATAGAAGGACAGAAGACAGTGTTAAAATTTTCTGTACTATAAGGGTATGGATGTAAAGGGGAACTATAAGGTTCAGTTAAATAAGTTGATTGAAAAAAGTCTGCAAACAAATCGGCGGCTGCCTGATAATCAATTGCTTCCTTATTTTCATATGATACAGAGGGAGGAAATCTACTTGATTTACGTTTTAAGTTAACAAAGTTATAAAACTGCTTTGGGTCCTGAGCAAACTGCAAATGGCAGCGACGCAAATACTTTTTGTAACAATTTGCATTCAGAACAATAAAGTTTGTTCTTGCATCAATATAAAGTATAAAATCAGAAGGATTACGAGTTAATTTAAACTTTTAAAATACCGCGAATTCAAATTTTTCAGCCTTACTAACTCACGTGAAAACCAAGGAGGCCTATTGGACTTTATGGGAAAAGTAAACAGGAACACATTGATCAAAAAATGAGATCATAGACGAATAAAAAAATGAAATGCATGTATTTACAATAGATCAAAACATGAATAAAGAAATGACCAATCATGTTCCAAAATTAAACAATTCAATTTTTGAAAATCGGTCCTACGGAAACAACGTGATCTTACTATATGGGAAACAATTGCAGTTTGCATAGAAGTTGGCAGAGTTAGAACCAAGTCCAATGTGGGATGATAGGGATCTTCAGGAAGAACAAAGGGAGTCATTCTAGAGATAGTGTTTAGTAAAATGTCAGAAAAGAAAATTAAATCAAGCATTCTACAATTACAATTAGGAACAGTATTTATTTGATAAAGAGATAGCTCCGAAAGGCCATTTAAGAAAGAGTTAAATACAGAGGGCACCAATATATCTGATGGAGATGACCAATTAACTTCTGGTAAGTTGAAATCACCAAAAACTATCAGATAGTTTAGAGGCAACAGATTGGATAGATAAAAGATGGTCTAGGTAGACAGAAATATCAGAAGAGGGAGGAATATACGAACAGGTAATGTAAATTGAAATTTGACACATCGTCATTTTAACACATAAAAATTCTAAGGAAGAACCATGGTCTAATGGAACAAGTTCGGAAGGAAGATCAGACTTTACAGCTATAAGAACACCACATCCAATTCGTGATAAACGGTCACATCTGAAGGAGGTGTACTTATTAGGAAAAATTGAGCAGTTTTCTACATCAGGTTTTAAACAGGTTTCGGTAAATATTAAAATTTGTTGATCGAACGAAACACTATTCAAAAACAAATTAGAGAGCTTAGAATTTAGGCCTCAAACGTTTTGATAAGCGAAATAAAGATGGGATATCTCTACTGGTTTTTTGATGTTCCACTAGAAGAAGAAGAGGCGCGAGAAGTTGAAGGAAGCGGTACCGCAGTTCGATTTTTTTGTTTTGGAGAATACTCTTTTACAATTAAGTCAGGCGGCCAGAAGGTTCCGCTGCAAACAGGTTAAAAATTGTCTGCAGGTATACTTATTTTGAAGGATGAGATATCTCGCGTGTAGTTAAATTTAAACTTTTCTACAACAATGTTCGGTACAGAAATTTTTGATTGAATAAATGATTTTACATCTTCAATTGATGTATCGTGTGCAAGGCGTGAAACGAAAACATGTTTCTTGGGCTTAACCGCGACACGCGATTTAACGTTTGAAACAACAGTTTGAGTATTGACGGCAGTGTTATCGAAAGAATTTTGAAGATTCTTTTTGGATAAAGGCGCGACTGGAGAGGTGACGATCAAAAGTGGTGGATCGCACAAAACAGCCGGGGCGGCTGGAGGAATGTTAGGAGACGTAGAAGAAGCTTCGAATCGGCCTTACATTTGCAAGAAGTTGCGGAGCACACCAGCATTTTTAATGCGAACTAATATGCCTACCGAAAAAAATGGTAAGGAACCCCAAAAAAACAAACAAAAATCTTAAAGCGAAATACGAAAAATAAGTTCCAAAAGGAAAAAGTTAAAAAAGAGCCAGAAAGCAAAAGTAATCTAATGTTACACAGCTGGTTACCACTAACACAAGCACTAACTCTTAGCACAGCGCAGCACATTCAGAGACCGATGCAAACGAGAATGAGCGTGGGAGTGCGAAATAGAAACAAAAACAAAAATAACAAGACGCTAAAGACGCGTCAGTTAATCAAGAATAAAATCTACTTTAAACACAATATTAGTGGTTATACCAGACACCAGTGAATCTCACTTGTTAGCACAGACACTGTTCACTGCTAAATCACAAATTCAAAACACAATGAATACAGCAAATCACGTTAAAAAATAAAATAAGAGAAGCGAAATCAAAGCACAGCCGATCACCAATATTTTACCTTATATATCGGTATTTCTTTAAAAATTTTGAATTGGCCAATATGCAGGACAAAGGTCCGAAGCCTGAAAAAATTACTAATAGCCCTTAACATGGCAACAACTCCGATTTTCATCATTTTTTTTTTTATTTGGAAGACAAAAGTAAATAAAAAATACACTTCTTTTTATTTTTTTAATTTATTTAGTTTTTTTCTTATATTTTTAAAAAAAAGGGGAGTGACGCATTTCTGCATCAAGTGCGCTTTAAGGGAAAATATTTTTAAACTACCCCATAGCATGGTAATTATAATCATCATTACAATTTTATAGTTAATGTATTAATTTAAATGAAAGTTTTTAAAACAATTATTTCTTTTATTAAAACATAAGAATACGCCACATTTGTCGCACTGCGTTTGGGAGAATCCAGTGCAGTTTGGATATTTACAACGCAGCCTCTTGTCAGTCCAGACAGGCCAATGACCGAATTGATCCTGCCGAACTATTTTGTTTGGCATTTGTTGCGAAGGTTCCTTAAGCTTTTTTTCATCCAATGCATATTGGATGCCAGAGCCACGCTTTCCTTTATTTTTTGTAGCATCCAATTTAGTTAAGGCTTCTGCTATTTGCAAACGAAAATCAGCTGAATTAAGCAACTTGTCAGTTGAGGCCTTCGCTTTGTGAACGCGCTTGTATAAAAGCCAAGCATTGCTTACAGTCAGGTCCAGAAGGTGGTAAAACACTCTAACTTGCCACCTTTGACTTTTAATGGAAATTTTATATCTTCCTATAATGCTGTCAATCAGGTCAACGCCTCCCATGTAGCTATTATATTGAGATACAGAATACGGACGTTCGATTTCAATATATTCTTTTTTTTTGTCGATCGAATCGACGGGCCGAATCTTTGGGAACAATTCCAGCATAATTTGATGCCAATCTAACTACTTTGTTGTCCATCCATGATGTCAATGATATATCAACTCCATCATAATTCGTGACATATTCCAAACAAGTGCCTCGTGACATTTTCTTTCCCTTCGAAAATTCATACAACTTACCATTGGTAATTCTGTTCTGCCTGATTGTTCCTAAGGCCAAAATTCCGTCATCAGCTAAGAATTTCAAGAGGGGTAAGGATGTGAAGTAATTGTCAAAATATAGACGATAGTTTTGGTGCTTTGGTATTTCTCTTGCCAATCTGATAACGCAATTAGATGCAGCACCAAGGTCAGGTTCTTGAGGCAATACGATGTTTTCCTTGCCAGTGTCAAATTCAAATTTGTAACAAAACCCTGAAATACCGCTCAGCAGCAACAGCTTATATCCCCATTTATGAGATTTGTTGGGTAAATACCTTTTCATTTGGTTTCGAGCCTTTGTGGAGCACATTTGTTCATCAACACACAGGAACTGCTCCATTGGTATTTTACCGAAACTTGTGTTCAGTTTCTCCACAACTGGCCTTATTTTGAAAAGACGATCATGTCGAGGATCGTTAGGAGGAACAATGTTTACGTTATCGTTAAAATGTATATAAACTCTTAATTGTTCGAACCGTTTTTGCGACATAACATTATTGACTGCTACCATTCCAATACTTTGGGACCAGTATTTAGGCACATTGGGTAAGCGTCCAATAGACATGTACAGAATCATACCAACGAATTGACGTATTTCCAAAGATGAGAAGATAAGGCTAGAACTAGGATTTTTTTGATATACGTAGAGATTAGTTTCATTTTTAATTTCCTCAAATAGTGATTTCGGAAATAGATGGAAAAAATATTCGATTGGAAGTTCAAGCTCCATTATTTCTGAATGAAATGAGGTATTCCCACGGAACTACATTTGGTGGTCATTGAGAATTAAATTTCCCTGCTTCCAAATAAGTCCTCTATTCAACTCCTTTTGCCGTTTTGTTTTGCCGTCTACCATGTTCACATCAGGATTTTCAACAGATTGATCATTCAAGTCCATTGGACGTTCGCCGCGATCCTCCGAATCTCCTTCATCTAAACTACTGATTTCATCTACCTCTGGGCAGTAGTCGCTCTCGCTATCTCCAGAAAAATCTAAGTCATCTTCGCTTTCGAGTCCATTTATAATTCCAGCCGTCTACCATGTTCACATCAGGATTTTCAACAGATTGATCATTCAAGTCCATTGGACGTTCGCCGCGATCCTCCGAATCTCCTTCATCTAAACTACTGATTTCATCTACCTCTGGGCAGTAGTCGCTCTCGCTATCTCCAGAAAAATCTAAGTCATCTTCGCTTTCGAGTCCATTTATAATTCCAGCAATTTGTGATGACGTCAACCGATTTCTAGACATTATTCTTAAATTAAAACAGACAAACATCTTGTTTGTACTAATAAAAGTAATATGAACATAAAACACGGAAAACGAACACGTATACATTGGGACAAACACATAGATCATCATGTTGATCAAACAAATCACAAAACGTTATTTTTCAAGATCAGGCTGAAAATTATATTCATGGTTGTTAGTATTTTTTTAATATGTAAAGCTACTTTGATGCATATCTGCAACAAACTGAAATTGTTGATTTATTCATATTCTTATGCAACAAACACAAAAACTCGACAATAATCAAATAAACATAATATTTACCTTTTTATAAATGCAAATTGTTTCCACTTTATTATAATTTTTATTTTTATAAGAAACTGCATAACCAATTGAGTTTAGCGCATTCACAAAATTGGCGGGAAAAGTAATCAGCTGTTTAGTATTTTAAATAATTTAGTGTTACCAACACTTTTTATATAATAAACGAATGTTGTTGATCTGCATCAAATACATTTTTGACAATTTTATGACGCACATTGAAAAATAATTGTACTCAAACGGTATGATGCAGATATGCATCACCACCATGTTAAGGGATAGGGATAGAAGCACTAATATGCAAGGCAAAACCCCTATTTTAGTAAGCGCCAGTCTGTGCCCAGTTTTGACAACCAAGCAGGTCAAATACCAGTCCGACACTGACTCAGCTGTTTGATACTGACGTATCTATGCGAACCATTCAATCGAACCAACTTAGACAATCACCAATCTTGAACCAGTGTAGCTTACCCCAACTTCAAAATGTTTGGCCATCTCAGCAGCAACAACAACATAACTCAAGTCCTGTTCAGGTACAAATTGGCTATGAACATGCAACAAAAAGACCAAATAGTGGCACTGCCAGGTTTACAGGACCGAAACAACAAAGAGTGAACCATTTAGCCCAAGAAGAAGATCTAGAGGAGACAGATTATGAACAAAGGGCAACAACAGCTGTTGAGGATATTGAACACTAACTTACAAATTATGACAATGTGCATTTTTTAGCCAAAGGTCCTTGCTACCGTTTATAGAAAGAAAGATAGCAGGGAAAACCATAAAAATCTTAATCGACACCGGCTCTTCAAAAAACTATACACAGCCCCTCACAGAACTTAAGTACATAACGACGGTACAAAAAGAATTTACAGTTAAGTCTCTTCATGGTTGCAACACGGTGAAATATAAATGCATTGTTGAACTTTTCAACAAGACTATTCCCTTCTTCATTCTACCGGACCTCTCAAGCTTTGACGCTATATTAGGATTTGACACGCTAACGCTGATGAATGCAACATTGGACTTGAAAAATAAAATATTAAAAATCGGAAACTCAATCGAACCAATTAAAATTGTAAAATGTAATAGCGTTAATTTCTCTGATATAAAAGACATCGTAGTACCAAACCAGATAGCCGAAAAATTACACATAATGCTAAAAGACCGATTGAGTGTCTTTGCAGACCCAAAAGAGGCGCTGCCATTTAATACTAAAATTATTGCAACCATACGTACGGATAACGACCAACCGGTATACTCAAGACTTTATCCATATTCATTCATAGCAGATTTTGTAAATGAGGAAACGAAGGCGTTGTTAAAAAACGGAGTTATTCGACCTTCGCGCTCACCCTACAACAATCCGGTTTGGGTAGTCGACAAAAAGGGTACAGATGAAAAGGGAAATAAGAAAAAGAGGATGGTTATAGACTTTCGGAAGCTAAACTCAAAGACAGTGGACGACAATACCCGGTGCCAAATGTTGTATTCATTCTATCAAATTTGAGAAAAGCCAAATTTTATACAACGCTAGATCTAAACTCGGGATTTCATCAAATCTTACCAAAGACGGCATCACAACAAATCCTAAAAAAGTAGAGGCTATCCTTAACTATGAAGAACCCACTAATTTGTTCAACGTTAGATATCTAGATCCTTAAAAGGTACAGAGCTTGGTTTCGCAACAAATGAACGAGAGCTTCTAGCCATTGTATGGGCTTTAAAAACATTAAAGGACTATCTGTATGGCGCTAAAAATCTGAATATTTACTTAGACCACCAACCATTAACGTTTGCCGTGTCAGATAAAAACACAAATGCTAAAATCAAAAGGTGGAAGGAAATTATAGATGAGCACAACGCAAAAATTTTGTATAAACCAGAGAAGGAGAACCATGTCGCAGATGCACTATCCAGACAGGCCATCCACGCTTTAGAAAGCCACCTCCAGTCAGATATGGCAACGAAACGAAAGCGAAATTTCGCTTTCATACTCAATCGAAACAGTCGACAAACCGGTCAACTGCTTTAGAAATCAAATAATAATAGAAGAAGGCACAGCGGATAATACTCGCACCTTTATTATTTTTGGTAACAAGTCAAGGCAGAATTCGCGATGTAGTGAAACAGATGTGGTGAATGCAATATACTGCGAATACCCCATACTGGCATTCATCCAGAACAGACTTATAGAAGAGTTCCCGGCAACGACTTTCCGGCATACAAAAAAGTTGGTGATCGACGTTTATAACAAAGAGGAACAAAAAGAAATAGTAGCCATTGAACACAGTAGAGCGCACAGGACATGTTAAACATATTCTACAAGATTATTTTTTCCCAAAAATGTCACAGCTGGCAGTCAGTATAGTAGGTTGTCGAAAAGCCAAATACGTACGTCATCCGCAAAAACCAATCCTTGGGAGAACGCCTATCCCTTCACAAATGGGCGAGACATTGCACATTGATATTTTCTCTACGAACAGGAGATATTTCCTGACCTGTATAGATAAATTTTCAAAATTTGCAGTCGTATAACCCATAGGTTCAAGAACCTGCAATAATGCAATTAATGAACCTCTATCCAAACTCAAAAACAATATTTTGTGACAACGAACCATCTCTAAACTCTGAGTCAATCAGGTCACTTTTATCAAATCGGTTCAGGGTTCAAGTAGAAAATTCTCCACCCCATCATAGTACTTCAAACGGACAGGTGGAAAGGTTCCACAGCACACTCTTAGAAATAGCACGATGCCTAAAACTAGAAAAAGGCATAGTTGATACAGTAAATCTCATACTTCAAGCAACCGTGGAATACAGCAAAACAGTATAGTACATTCAGTCACTAATAAAAAGCCGATCGACATTATTCATGCAATGCCCTCAGGATTTGCAGAGGAAATCTCAGAAAAAATTGACAGAGCACAGGAAATACAATTAAGAAGAATTAATAAATCAAGAAGTTACAGAACTTTCCAGGTCGGGGACACTGTCTTTGTAAAGCAAAACAAAAGGATCGGAAATAAACTTACCCCACGCTACAAAGAAGAAAAAATTGAAGCAGACATTGGGACAAGTGTCTTAATAAAGGGGAGGGTAGTACAATACATAAAGATAATTTACGTTAGGATTATTATTTTCTTTGTCTAAGTGCGTCATTTATATTTTAGTAGTGTCAATTTGCCAAGAGCTTACTCACCTAAACATTTGTTAAAGTTCGACAACTACCCCAAACTTTCAGTACAATATAAATAATCGTCAACTCCTTAGGTACAGCCTAAAAGTAAATCTTGAACGACCGTCTCTAATGATTTCAAAAACTTTAAATTCACGTAACAGGAACCTTTCGACTCAAAAATTAAGCAGCAAAACAGCAATAGACATTACAAATAAAAAGCAAAGCTTACAGAACATAAACGAGAGAAACAGTCGAGCGCCACGCGACAGTGGGATACCCTTGGACGTATGCTTCCATAAAAAGTATCTAATTGTATAATACTAATCGCAAGCTACAAATTAATCATACCACTGCAGTGCGCTGCCACCTTGCATCAATTTCGATAGCAATTTTCCTAGCGCAAGACTGCAAAAAGCGGTGTGAGCAGTATATATAGGTATTTCTTTATAAATTTTGAATTGGCCAATATCAAAATTAATATTTATTTAATTGCATTTTATAGTTTTGTATTTTTTACTGACCCTAAAATGTGAATTATTAAATAATAATCATATGTGCACGTAAGCATATTATAAATATTATGAATATGTACACAAGCATGTAAATACTTGCATACATTCATATTCATTTACCACCCCACCTATTGGTTGAGTATTAGTATATATTAATGCACATGTATTTTCGGTAATTGACATGTGCATGGATAAGAAGAGTCGAGAAACAGCTCGCGCTTCGCGCTCGCATCGTTTGTCCTTTTCTTTCCTTCGCAAGTAATTTAGTTCTGACGTCCTCGACAACTTCTTTGCTGGTCGAATGGTCGAAATGGTTTATCTAATAACTTCAGTGTTTATTGTCCGATCGGATTGCAATTTGGAGGATAAGTTCATATAGTATTTATCTATATTTATGCTAAAGCAGAACGTTAAGAAATGAGTAAATCGCTATGTAAATCAAAATTGGCGGTTTGCGGGGGCGGTAGGCGTGTTATTTCAAATTGAAAATAAACTTGATCTGCGTATGGTATACAGGAATCTTCATGCTAAATACTGATATACACTGCTCACACCGCTTTTTGCAGTCTTGCGCTAGGAAAATTGCGGCGATAAATTATTGACAACGTATCGAAATGTGTTATGATTAATTTGTACCTTGCGATTAGTATTATACAATTAGGTACTTTTTATGGAAACATACGTCCAAGGGTATCCCGCTGTCGCGTGGCGCTCGACTGTTGCTCTCGTTCTTACTGAATTTCGCATAGATTATTTCCAGAGTTATGTATTATATTTGGATCCCCTATACCACCATTTTTCCGGCAATTCATTTTCGCAGCCCCGGGCCTGCTGGGTTTCTGAAGGGCGGCGTAATCGAAGAACGTGGCGAGAAGCAAC
The DNA here is from genome assembly GCA_018904035.1 of Zaprionus ornatus. NCBI lineage: Eukaryota > Metazoa > Arthropoda > Insecta > Diptera > Drosophilidae > Zaprionus > Zaprionus ornatus. The sequence continues at coordinate 23,472 of JAEIFZ010000029.1, read as the reverse complement.
AGTTTGCAATTGCAAAATACCCTTTCAAGTTTGGCAACTTGCGCTAGCTGATTAATTTCAGTTATGGTTGCTAGTATCCTATCACTCTCTTTGTCATGGAAAGAGTATCTAATGACCACTGTAGGGTGGCGGAATGAAGCATCTGGGTCGACGATCGAGCGGGAAAGCGATCGAGGACTTGGCTGAGCAAGAAACCTTCGCTTGCCTTTTGCAACGGCGCAGACTGTCAGGATGACGTTGTCATCTTGCTGTGTCATTGTTCGAGACTAACAAAAAGGCTATCAAATCTAATACTATAACCCAACTAGCAGTCATGTAGACTGGAACACTAGAAATGGCCCTGACAAATTATGGCTGGGTTGGAAGCTCGGTACGTTGCAGGCAACGCCTTTGCGAGGGGATTTGGTTGGGCAGATAGTTTTTCATTATAGGAGGCTTTTTGCTTGTCTATTTCATATTTTACTGCGAGAATGCCGAGGTCCCTGTGGATGTTTTGGTTTTGAATATACCATGGTGCGCAAGTGATAGTTCGCAGGATCTTTGATTGAGCGCGTTGTTTGATGTCTATGTTGGTTCTGCTCGCGTTCCCCCAAAGCTGGGAGTCATACGTCAAGAGTGAAGTTGAAGAGCAGGACCTTGTAGCCCAGATACAAAGGCGATCGGGCGTTTATAATCCAATGAAGGCTGCTGGCTTTCATTTTAAGGTGTAGTTTCTTGCATTTGATATGTCTACGCCATGTTAGACGTCTGTCGAGGTGGATGCCGAGATACGTTACTTCATTGACTTGGTGGATCTGCGTGGTATTCAGGCAGAGCGGAAGCAAGTTTGACTGTTAAGAGTAAACGTTATGTGTTTTTTGTTCGTTTATTTTAATACACCAGTGAGACTGAGTTCTCGACTACCGTGAGGTGGTTGGCAAGTTGGGTTGTTGCACGAACTGGCATCTGGAGGGGCTAAGGATTGCAGTGTCGTCAGCAAAGGTGGATGTTGTTAGTCGGTCACTCGTAGGAATATCCGATGTGTAAAGGACGAATAAAGTTGGGCCAAGTGCGCTGCCTTGGGGGGTCTCCAGCTTCGATAGTATAGTTGTCGAATATTGTTGTGTTGCACCTCACTGCGAAGGCTCTGTTGTAGAGGTTAGATTAAAGAAGTTTATGAGTGTACCCAAACAAGTGTGTTTTAATTTCAAGCATAAGACATTTGAGCCAGACGCGGTCGATGGACTGGAATAATGTTGACCCAGACTTATGATTCCATTGAAGAGTTTACAGCTAACTTCAACAGCACAGTAAGAAAGTTCCATTAACATTTTTGTAGTTATTAGCTCAACGCCTGGAGCCCTTTTTGGTTTAAGCTCACTAATAACATTTTAAATCTTATTCGGCCTAAATGAAGTTGGCGTAGATTCCGTTTCGCAGTCGATTTGCGGAAGAACATAAGCATTTGCTGCAGGGTTCGGCTGAAAGACGCCCCTGAGATGTAAGGCAAATGTTTCGGCTCTGTCTTTGTCGCTGAGGGCCCAGCAACCTGAAGAACTTTGACACCAAATTTAGAATGAAGATTCCTGTATACCATACGCAGATCACGTTTATTTTCAATTTGCAATAACACGCTTACCGCCCCCACAAACTGACAATTTTGATTTACATTGCGATTTACATTCGAAGTACTCATTTCTTAACGTTCTGCTTTAGCATATATGTACCATATATAGATAAATACTATATGAACTTATCCTCTTCTTTTCCATGCAAATGTCAATTACCGAAAATACATGTGCATATAAGTTAAGACCCAATATTACTAGAACACGCTAAATCCCGATCATGACTCCAGCGCATGCAGTACATCCGCCACGTGCAGACAGTCAGCGAATTTTCAACAACAAAACAAGCGCAGCACAACCCAATGGGAACCACGAAGTTGCAGCACAACACAAACAACAAACAACAGCAAGAATGGGCACATTTACTCCAGTTACGACGGCAGTGCATCTGCCACGTGCGCTGCATCAGCAGAAAGTCTGCACCGGTCAAGTCGTGGGAACGCCAACGACATCGGACACCATCAGCGACAACGGCACAGCTACAGCGGCAGCGACGGCTTCGGCGACATCAGCGACGTCGGCAGAAGATAGGTTTAATTATTAATTGTACAACTTAATCTGTTTAGTTCCAAAAGTAACTCCAATAAAATATGACGTGTTCTTTTTTTAAAAAGAAAAATTAAAATATCTTTTAATTGGCGCCCGAGCAGGGACCGGTAAACAGAGCCTTCGAAAAAAAGGATCACGCGTAACGTCAAAGTACCTAAAGTAGCTACAAGTTCGCGTCGCAGTGCTTAAAAAACCACGATGAACACTGACTAAATAAAACAACTACAAAAAAGTTGAAGTGCCGAAAAAAATCGTATAATGAAAAAGTGCCTTCAAAAAAATAACCCACATCATCGAGTGCAATCAGTGAAGAAGTGCGAAAGATCCTAAGATTCGGTTTAACCGAAGCCTTCGAAGGAACTTAGTGACACTAAGGGTCCCGAGTCACCCACACCTCAACACCGCTACGTCGCTGGTCAACGTGGGACAAAAAGGACAAAACCCAAGGGATCATCGAGGGAATGTCGCCGAAGATTTAATTTATAGCGTAAGCTAGAAAATAAGTTTTAAACCAAGCACTATTTTGAAAAAAAAAAGTTTTAAAGAAAAGAAAAAATTTTTTAAGACAGAAAAACATAAAGAAGAAAGAAATAAGATCTATAAAATTTAAAGAGACAAAACGCTTATTGAAACTAATTCGAAATATAACGTAAATTACAATATCGTAAAAAGAAATATATAATAAGTTTTAAAGAATCTAACGAAAAAAAATACCCTTTAAAATATACATCGAGATATAACTCAAATTACAATATCAAAAAAGAAAAAAAAAAGCAAACAAAAACCACTTATTAAGTCAATCCAGATAGAAAAAACGACTCTATTTCTCGTGTTGTCCGAAATAAATAAATTCAGCCTTTAACATGCCGAAAGATAGAGAATTGGCAAGTGCATTAGCTGCACTCAATTTGGGTACCGATACGGGGAACAACCAGGGGGAATCAGACCAACTCACAGTCGGCCAAGGGGCTTTTCTAGCGGAACTTAATTAATAACACTCGTAAATGATAGAATATTTTAATGAAAATTTAAATTTAAGATATTTAACACATTTATAACATATATATAAAAAAATTAATCAGAATCGGATGAATCTGACGAATCTGATTTATTTAAATTTTTTTTCGAAATTAATCAAAAGCCCAGCCACGGTTTTATTAAATCTGAATTCTTTGCAACTAGTGTTAGAAGTTTTCGACATAGCCGTTATATACGGAACAAGCCATTTCTGGTTTTTTTTCTCGAAATAAGTTCTGTTGTAATGACATGATTTCCATTTTATTGTAAGTTGGCTCATAAAATTAGTTAATTTCCTAGTAATCCTTTCAGATTCCATTTCAGAAAGCTGGCGGTTCTTTAAAATTATACCAAATACCAATTCTTTTAAGACGAGAGCTCTCTTTGCGGGATCATTTTCGCTCAGCCAAGTGAAATAAAGCACGCGGTTTGGGGCTGACATTTCACCTAAAAAGTGTAACAGACTTAACAGTTGGTCGGAGTTGGCTATCATTTTGATCATGTTGACAGCACAAAGACTCACATTTTACATAAATACCAATATAAGGTTCAATAAAAGTCAATAACGCTAGTTATACTCCACAGATTTTGGCATTTTGCTTAAAACCATACTAGATAAAACCTTTTTTAAATGCATTTTTATTGCTACACAGGAAAAGACGGGTCACAAACATACACAAACGTCACTGAGTTGTTATTTGTTTTAGTTTTAGGTCAACCAAGAAGAGCCAAAAAATAGTATCGAATTTTTGCGGGCCACGTGCTTGAACACATGTATACTTTGCAAGATTGCAGCTGGTCAGGAAAGAGCTTTAAAGCTCATATACGAGCTTTTATAAGCTCAGCCGAGTATTATCAGTTAAAAACAAGCAACAACATTTTCAATTTAACTATATTAAAAACCGACTTTTGTACCGCTAGAAAAGTCAGCTGGCCCACTGTGCAACGGCCTCCAGCACACCGGTAGCCAGCCAGAACTTAAACAGGTACTTGTGTCTCTCATTAAAGAGGCATTAGGCGGAACGGACTTCGTCGGGGAATTCCTAGATAGAGGATGACGTTCAGAATTGTTAACAGATGTCCCCTTCATTGGCCACTACCCAGTGAGGCAGAAAAACTACCAGATCTTACAAAACTGATCAGAGAATTCTCGGGAAACCGTACAGGATTTGGCTCCTGGAAGAAGAATGTATCTAGAATAATGAGTTTGTATGAAGGGAGGGAAAATACCAACGCATAGATAAAGTAACTTACTCGTGGTGGTTGGACGTGTTTCGCTTTTGCTCCCTGTGTTTCTTAATAATTCTGTTTAATTAATTTGCTTATGTGCTTTCATTAATAGTGCCGTATCTTACTAGTGCTAACCCTGTGAGTAAAAGCTTAAAGTAGCATACTAATCCTGCCTTATTAGTGAATTCGCTTACAAAAATTTTAATTCTTTTCACTTGCGCGTCTTGGCGTCAACTTTTTTGTTTTTTGTTTTTACTAATATTCTCACACTTTCCTGCTCTCCCGCTCACGAAAGTAAATTTCGCTCTCTGAGTAAGTTGTGTAGTGTTTTTGTTGCAGACGTAACAGCTGTTGTTGTTTTGTTTACCTCGAGTGCTCGATATATTTGTTTTTTTATTTTCGTTCTCGCTTGCTTGCGTGTTTTCGGCGCTGTAACTGTTTCTTGCTCTCTCAAGAAATTTGTCTTAATATTCTATTGCTCTCTTCGTTGTCCCCTACTATTATATTTATTATTGTATTAACATGGTGTCGTGCTCTGCAGCAAATTGACAATTTTAGTCACTTAAAATACTGTGGCCTAACTGTGCGGGTTAGAGATGCTGTCAACGCCAATGTAGGCCTTAAATGGTCGTGTGAAGCGTGCCGTGTGGGTGAATCCGATCTACGGAAAATCCACAATAAAACCAAACTCGGGTTTTATCGGATACGCACAGCTTTCTCTAATCTCTAATCTGAATTTTTGGAGATGGAGACCCAATTCACTGCTTTACGGCTCTTAGTAAGCCACCTGCTCCTCTTAATATTCCTTTAGATTCAGTTACTACGAATCTACCTTCTTCCAAGGCTTCTTCTTCTGATCTTCTAAGCCTAATTTCCCCTATACCGTCATGCTCTTCTAGTTGCACAAAAAAAAAAAAACTAGCAGCAATGTTACCGCACCGAAACCTCTTGCTGCCCCTCTTGTGCCTACTCCCATTACGAGCAATGATAACAACGTAACGGGTAATGTTCCCGCAATCATGCCTGCTAGTCAGGCACCGAGTATAAAGCCTCTGATTGCGATTAAACCCAAAAAATTGGTGTTTATCTCTCGCTTGGCTCCAGACACTACCATAGAAGATGTACAATCGTACATTCTCGAAAGGATGCCTGTAAATGATTTGATTGTTAAAAAATTCAACTTCAAATTAAAGCGCGACATTTCTTCTTTCAAAATTATTCTTCCTGCAGAACAGTTTAAAGACGTTTGCACAGCTTCTTTCTGGCCGCCCGACCTTATTGTTAAGGAGTTCACTCCAAAACAAAGAAGCCGAACGACCGTCACTCTTCCCACATTGGCCGTTACATCGCCAAGTGGACCTACAACAAGTGCAAAGTCATCAAAAAACTGAAGTTCTCTTCTCTTCATGCTTCTGAAAATGCTAGGGGACACACAAATATTCTTTCTTCCTTAATTCTTTCCTATCAAAATGTTAGAGGCCTCTGTAGTAAAATCTCTAGTCTTTATCTTCATAGTCTTGCCTTTTCTTCCCAAATTATTGCCTTTACCGAAACCTGGTTAAAACCAGAGATTCTAAGCTCTGAAGTCTTTCCAGATAGTTATACAACATACAGGCTTGATCGACCCGACCGACGGGGTGGTGGAGTACTGATTGCAGTAGACTCCTCCATTATGTCGGACCTCTTACAGCCGGAGTTTCAATTCGACATTGAATTAATCTGTGTAAAACTACACTTTCCCGGTTTTTTCTTGTATATAACCTGCTCCTATATTCCGCTGTCATCGGAATTATCAGTCTACTTGCAACATTTGTCTGCAATTAAGACTATTTTTAATCTGTTATCAGACAGAGATCATTTCATAGTCCTGGGTGACTTTAATATCCCGGAATGTAATTGGACATCCATTGCGGAGAGAACTTCCTTCTGCCCTCCCGGCAACATGATCTGTTTGACGGTTTGTTTGACATGTCTTTGTCGCAGGTAAATCATGTCAAAAACACTTTAAACAGATCACTTGATCTATGTTTCGTCTCAGATCCTTCCAGGGTGATTTTAGACAGGGCACAACCTCTTTCCCTACCTGAAGATCCTTATCATCCCACTTTCGAAGTGAATCTCGACTTGGGTATTAGCTTTGTGGATAAAAGTGTAAAGCCGTGCAATCGCGTGCGCTGCTTTAAGAAAGCAGACTTTGAATACTTATATTATTTAATTTCATATTGTGATTGGTCTGACTTTTATCTATCAACTGATATGTCAGTGGCTATCTAAGGAATTTGACGATCCTTATCTTACAAAGACCCTCTACATCTCACTTGTTCGTCCCATTCTCGAATACGGGTCATGCGTATGGTGTCCCCAGTACACTATTCATAAGGAACGCATAGAATCTGTACAGAAGAACCATTTACTTTTTGCCTTACGTGGCCTTAATTGGGATGAAAATTTAAGACTGCCTTCCTATACTAATAGACTTCTATTATTAAACCTGCCTTCCCTAACCAATCGCAGAACCATGCTAGGTGTCTTATTTATTAACAACCTTATGCAAGGTGACATTGACAGTGAGACCCTGGTAAGGCAGCTACACTTCTCTGTCCCTTGCAGAACGACACGTAATTACCTTCCACTAACTCTTCCTTATTGTAGATCGAACTATGCACTGCACGATCCGTTCAGGGTATTAGGTTCGGACTACAATAAACTTCAACACGTCATAGCTAGCACTAATTCTATCGCTGCTATGAAGTCTTTAATTCTTGTCTATCTAGCACGTAATTAGTATTAGTATTAATTAGTAATAGTATCCTCCTAATAGTATTCCTCGTCATTCTATCTTCTTTTTTTAATTTTCATTCTTCACTTGCATGTCGCGTGTATCCTCTATTCGACTTTTTATTCCCTATCGCGTTAATTTTCTTTCTCTCGCGTTTCTACTCGCATTTTTACCGCGTTTCCGTGTCGTCCGTTACGCGACGGTGCCTCTCGGTCGGTCAGGCGGGAGGTGGACTTCGTCTGGGTTCCGCGCGCAACAAGCATCGGCTTGGTGTCGTTTGGACCACTTGCTAATACATTCATTGTATTCAACGTCCAGCAAAAAGGAAAAACCCTTAACTCTGCTTTTGATATCTGTGTTCCGTTTTTCTATCCGACAAGCTCAAGTAGGCCTCCTTGTTTTACAAAAGAGTTGTCTCGCTTAAAAAACTTAAAGAGTAGCTTATTTAAGAAATACAAGCTGAAAAACTCACCGCTTGTCTTTTCCCGCTACCTAACTGCTCGGGCAAATTTTACCGTGCTTAACGCGAAGTGTTATAAAAACTATTTGACAAGATGTAGGATTCAGTTCTTTCAGAATCCTAAACAGTTTTATAGTTTTGTTAACATGAAGCGTAGGTCAGCGGGCTTTCCTTCTAAACTTATGTTCGATAACGCTGAGGCGGATATGTCGCGATAGGTTTGCCAAGTTTTTTCAAACAACTTATTCTTCCGCTACGCCAAACATTCACTCCTATCCATATAGCGTACCAAGCTCGAATGGCATCTTCACACCTTTACTGAATGAAAGTTCCATTATTAGGGTTCTTCGATTGGTTAAACCAGTCTTCTCACCAGGTCCCGATGGTATTCCCGCCTGTGTACTTCGATACTGTGCCAACTCCTTATGTAAGCCATTGCTCAAACTATTTTCGCTGTCCTTAGTAACTGCCTCGTTTCCATCCATATGGAAGGAATCCTTTATCATCCCTTTACATAAAAAGGGCAGCAAGTCTGATGCAAGCAATTATAGAGGTATCTCTAAATTGTCGGCTATACCGAAATTCTTCGAGAATGTTATTACTCCTCACTTGCAGCATTTTAGTAGATCCGTTATATCCCCTTTTCAACACGGATTTGTGAAGCGTCGTTCTACCACGACAAATTTGCTTGAGCTGACATCCTTTGTGGTAAAAGGATTTCAGGAAAATCTTCAAACTGATGTCATTTATACTGATTTCAGTAAGGCATTTGATTCAGTCAACCATTCCCTTCTTGCACATAAACTAAATCTTCTCGGTTTCTCACCAAAACTTCTTAGTTGGATTGTGAGCTATTTGGGTGACAGAACCCAACGAGTCCTCTTTAAAAATAGTCGTTCCTATCCCGTTCATGCCACATCTGGTGTTCCTCAGGGAAGCCACTTAGGTCCCCTGCTTTTAACACTTTTCATCAATGACCTCCCAACGGTCATACTTAACTCACGTACTCTCATGTACGCGGATGATGTCAAGCTCTGTTTTCAATTTAGAGACGACTCCTGTCATTCTCGCCTTCAATCTGACCTAGATTGTTTCTTTTCTTGGTGTCGTGCAAATCTCCTTAATCTGAACAGCTCAAAATGCAAGCTGATGACATTCTCACGTGCCTGCCCAAAGTACGCATCATACTCTCTTTGTGGTTGTACCTTGGAAAGAATTTCCCTGGTTGATGATCTAGGTGTCCGTTTGGACCGAAAACTCAAGTTTTCCGAACATATATCATCAATGGTTAATAAAGCTATGGGTGTACTCGGCTTTATTAAGAGATGGTCCAAGGAGTTTGACGATCCTTACCTAACTAAGACTCTCTTCACTTCGCTTGTTCGTCCAATTCTCGAGTACGGATCATGTGTCTGGAACCCTCAGTACACAGTTCATAGAGACCGCATTGAATCCGTACAGAAAAACTTCTTAATGTTTGCCTTGCGAGGCCTTAACTGGGATGTAAATCCAAGACTTCCTTCCTATCCTAGTAGACTTTTGTTACTTAATCTGCCTTCTCCAGCCAATCGTAGAACCATGCTTGGTGTTATATTTATTAACAACCTTATCCAAGGTGACATAGATAGTAGCGACTTACTTAGTAGACTACACTTTTCTGTCCCTGGTAGAATCACCCGTACTTACCTTCCTCTAAAACTTCCCAATTGTAGCTCGAACTGTGCCCTGCATGAGCCATTCAGGGTATTATGTTCGGACTATAAAAACTATATTTCATTGTAGCTAACAATAACAACTTGATAGCTTAAAATTACAACTCCTCGCCCACTTATCTAGAATTTAGTTAAATACATACTTATCTTCTTTCTATTCATAGTAGTACTTTCAACATACTGCATGCTTTAACACTCTACTCATAATTTTATTTGCATTTGGTTACTAACACTAACTCTCCTGATCTGATTGGGTTTTTCTGGGTTTTCCCCAATCCTCTGCAACAAATAATGGATCGGCTTTTCTTTATCCCAGTTTGCACGTTTGCACATTTGCACAATTTTTAAATAATTTTTTTTTTCTGTTCTTCACATTTAAGGTTTTACCCTTAATTTAAAATTACATTTAATTTAAAATTTCAACTTAAATAATTTATATCTTATTTCAATTGTTTCTTTACTTTTAAAAAGTCGACTGATCATAGTTCGACTATAAACTAAACTGAAAATTCAAAAATAAATAAAAAAAGATCAATTAGTAGAGAGGTTTTGTCGATAGAAGGACAGAAGACAGTGTTAAAATTTTCTATACTATAAGGGTATGGATGTAAAGAGGAACTATAAGGTTCAGTTAAATAAGTTGATTGAAAAAAGTCTGCAAACAAATCGGCGGCTGCCTGACCATCAGTTGCTTCCTTATTTTCGTATGATAGAGAGGGAGGAAATCTACTTGATTTACGTTTTAAGTTAACAAAGTTATAAAACTGCTTTGGGTCCTGAGCAAACTGCAAATGGCAGCGACGCAAATACTTTTTGTAACAATTTGCATTCAGAGCAATAAAGTTTGCTCTTGCAGCAATATAACGTGTAAAATCAGAAGGATTACGAGTTAATTTAAACTTTTTAAAATACCGCGATTTCAAATTTTTCAGCCTTAATACCTCACGTGAAAACCAAGGAGGCCTATTTGACTTTACGGGAAAGTAACAGGAACACATTGATGAAAAAATGAGTTCATAGAGGAATAAATAAATGAAATGCATTTATTTAGATCAGAACATGAATAAAGAAATGACCAATCATGTTCCAAAATTAAACAATTCAATTTTTGAAAATCGGTCCTACAAAAACAACGTGATTTTATTATAGGGGAAACAGTTGCAGATTGCATAGAAGTTGGCAGAGTTAGAACCAAGTCCAATGTGGGATGATAGGGATCTTCAGGAAGAACTAAGAGAGTCATTCTAGAGATAGTGTTTAGTAAAATGTCAGAAGAGAAAATTAAATCAAGCATTCTACAATTACAATTAGGAACAGTATTTATTTGATAAAGAGATAGCTCCGAAAGGCCATTTAAGAAAGAGTTAAATACAGAGGGCACCAATATATCTGATGGAGATGACCAATTAACTTCTGGTAAGTTGAAATCACCAAAAACTATCAGATAGTTTAGAGGCAACAGATTGGATAGATGAAAGATGGTCTAGGTAGACAGAAATATCAGAAGAGGGAGGAATATACGAACAGGTAATGTAAATTGAAATTTGACACATCGTCATTTTAACACATAAAAATTCTAAGGAAGAACCATGGTCTAATGGAACAAGTTCGGAAGGAAGATCAGACTTTACAGCTATAAGAACACCACATCCAATTCGTGATAAACGGTCACATCTGAAGGAGGTGTCCTTATTAGGAAAAGTTGAGCAGTTTTCTACATCAGGTTTTAACCAGGTTTCAGTAAATATTAAAATTTGATGATCGAACGATTCACTATTTAAAAACAATTTAGAGAGCTTAGAAATTAGGCCTCTAACGTTTTAATAAGCTAAAAAAAGATGGGATATCTCTACTGGTTTTTTGATGCTCCACTAGAAGAAGAAGAGGCGCGAGAAGTTGAAGGAAGCGGTACCGTACCGGTACTCTTTTACATATAAGTCAGGCGGCCAGAAGGCTCCACTGCAAACAGATTGAAAATTGTCTGCAGGTATACTTATTTTGAAGGATGAGATATCTCGCGTGTAGTTAAATTTAAACGTTTCTACTACAATGTTCGGTACAGAAATTTTTGATTGAATAAATGATTTTACATCTTCAATCGAAGTATCGGGTGCAAGGCGTGAAACGAAAACATGTTTCTTGGGCTTAACCGCGACACGCGATTTAACGTTTGAAACAACCGTTGAGTATTGACGGCAGTGTTATCAAAAGAATTTTGAAGATTCTTTTTGGATAAAGGCGCGACTGGAGAGGTGACGATCAAAAGTGGTGGATCGCACAAAACAGCTGGGACGGCTGGAGGAATGTTAGGAGACGTAGAAGGGGTTGAGAAGACAATAACTGGATATGTTATATCTAAAGGAGTTGCCGGTGGAAGTGCGGAAAGCTCATCGGAACATTCGAAACTAGTAAATTGAGTTTCCATATCTGAAAATTCAGATTGGAGATTTGAAAATGCTGCACGCAGTTTTTCAAATTTAAATTTAGTCTCCCTAAGCATTTTACTCAAAGTTAATTCCTTCACCCGACAAAGTTTGCATGACTATTTCAGGCCAGAATCTTTGTTGTTGAGGGTGTCTTTGATTCGTGCTGTTAAGCCGATGAATTTAATGTGATAGAATTTATCACATAACCAGCAACAAACAAAGTCTGGCTTTGAATCGGCCTTGCATTTGCAAGAAGTTGCGGAGCACACCAGCATTTTTAATGCGAACTAATATGCCTACAAAAAATATGGTAGGGAACCCCAAAAAAACAAACAAAAATCTTAAAGCGAAATACGAAAAATAAGTTCTAAAAGGAAAAAGTTAAAAAAGAGCCAGAAAGCAAAAGTAATCTAATGTTACACAGCTGGTTACCACTAACACAAGCACTAACTCTTAGCACAGCGCAGCACATTCAGAGACCGATGCAAGCGCGAATGAGCGTGGGAGTGCAAAATAGGAACAAAAACAAAAATAGCAAGACGCTAAAGACGCGTCAGTTAAACAAGAATAAAATCTACTAAACACAATTTTAGTAGTTATGCCAGACTCCCGTGAATCTCACTTGTTCAAAAATTTAAAACACAATGAATACAGCAAATCACGTTAGTTTTTAGTTTAAAAAATAAAATAAGCGGAGCGAAATAAAAGCACAGCCGATCACCAATACGAAAAGTACGATAAGATAGGGTACCTATCCGCATTTATAAGATTCTTCTGACTGTTTGACATATGCTCCATTCTGAGCTTTATGTTGTTTACTGTCTGTGTCACTAGTTGTTTCACTCGGATACTGTAGTTTCCGTTTAATGTTAATATATTGTTTTTTACGTCAATAACCGCGTTTAGTTGTTTTAGTGTGTCGTTCCCTAAAATGCCGTGGAAGGTCTTCAGTGTAGGTAATAAGAAAAATTTGATGGGTCTATTTCTGTTATTGAACAGAGAGTATGGTGAGTTATTGGGGTTTGTCCCCCCACATAATTTGCGAAAAATTTCTCTTCGCTCCTTTTTGGATTTCTTTGGATTGCTGGTCATACAGGTCCGGAATTCCCTCGGAATCGGCGCTAACGAAATAGGCTTGTTCCTCAGGATAGTAAAGGTCACCCTCTACTCCTTCGGACGTCTCTTCCAGGACCCCTGGGGCGATATGAAACTGCCTAAGGATTTTAGGTTGAGGCCCATTTAATGGGGCAAATCGTTTCCCCGGGTTTTGGTTGTGGTTTAGGGGCCCTTGGACGCGGAGGTGGATAAGATTGCAGTGCTGGCTGATAGTTATTTGTTGGTCAACCATTCCCGTTTGCCAGACCTGCAGATTCCAGGTAGTGCGTGAATTTGCCGTATATTGGGGAGCTGGACTATAATATAGTCTAGGGTTGAAAACTCTCCAATTTCCCGCAGAGTCTGCCGTAACCAGTCTCCTTGGTATGGGCCTGTTAAGGACAGGCGGCTGTGCTTGCCTAGGAGGCAAAGGAGGAGCATGCTGCCTATATTTGGGCGTGAACGCGTTCCTTTGTTCCTGATTATCGACCAATTCACACAGGTGTAAGGCGTGACTGTGATCTCTTGGTTCTTTCATAGCCAAGAGTCTGGGCAAGTCTCCATTTAATCCCCGTATGAAAGTATCTAGAATCTTTTCGCGATAACTTTGCTTCAAAGCGTCGACACTATCAGGTTTCAATTCTTGCACGCTGATTTGATTAAGGATCAACGATAGCTGGTAATAAACGGCCTGATAGAAGTCGGCAATGGTCAATTGTCCTTGAGTCATCGAGAACAATTGATATTCTAGAGTCTTGAGATCTCGTTTATCGGCGAACTGATCCGTCAGGCATTTTGCAATCGCCTTCCAGTTCAGAGGGGTGTTATAGGATTCAAGCGCGACATCGTCCTCACCAGTGATTTTGTTCCTAATCGCCAATGTCATCAAATAATATTTATTTATTTAGTTTAGTTTATAGTCGAACTATGATCAGTCGACTTTTTGAAAGTAAAGAAACAATTGAAATTAGATTTAAATTATTTAAGTTGAAATTTTAAACTAAAGGTAATTTTAAATTAAGGGTAACCCTTAAATGTAAAGAAAAGAAAAAAAAAATTATTTAAAAATTATCCAACATTTGTTGCAGAGGATTGGGGAAAACCCGGAAAAACCCAATCAGATCAGGAGAGTTAGTGTTAGTAACCAAATGCAAATAAAATTATGAGTAGAGTGTTAAAGCATGCAGTATGTTGCAAGTACTACTATGAATAGAAAGAAGATAAGTATGTATTTAACTAAATTCTAGATAAGTGGGCGAGGAGTTGTAATTTTAAGCTAGATATCAAGTTGTTATTGTTAGCTACAATGAAATATAGTTTTTATAGTCCGAACATAATACCCTGAATGGCTCATGCAGAGCACAGTTCGAGCTACAATTGGGAAGTTTTAGAGGAAGGTAAGTACGGGTGATTCTACCAGGGACAGAAAAGTGTAGTCTACTAAGTAAGTCGCTACTATCTATGTCACCTTGGATAAGGTTGTTAATAAATATAACACCAAGCATGGTTCTACGATTGGCTGGAGAAGGCAGATTAAGTAACAAAAGTCTACTAGGATAGGAAGGAAGTCTTGGATTTACATCCCAGTTAAGGCCTCGCAAGGCAAACATTAAGAAGTTTTTCTGTACGGATTCAATGCGGTCTCTATGAACTGTGTACTGAGGGTTCCAGACACATGATCCGTACTCGAGAATTGGACGAACAAGCGAAGTGAAGAGAGTCTTAGTTAGGTAAGGATCGTCAAACTCCTTGGACCATCTCTTAATAAAGCCGAGTACACCCATAGCTTTATTAACCATTGATGATATATGTTCGGAAAACTTGAGTTTTCGGTCCAAACGGACACCTAGATCATCAACCAGGGAAATTCTTTCCAAGGTACAACCACAAAGAGAGTATGATGCGTACTTTGGGCAGGCACGTGAGAATGTCATCAGCTTGCATTTTGAGCTGTTCAGATTAAGGAGATTTGCACGACACCAAGAAAAGAAACAATCTAGGTCAGATTGAAGGCGAGAATGACAGGAGTCGTCTCTAAATTGAAAACAGAGCTTGACATCATCCGCGTACATGAGAGTACGTGAGTTAAGTATGACCGTTGGGAGGTCATTAATGAAAAGTGTTAAAAGCAGGGGACCTAAGTGGCTTCCCTGAAGAACACCAGATGTGGCATGAACGGGATTGGAACGAGTATTTTTAAAGAGGACTCGTTGGGTTCTGTCACCCAAATAGCTCACAATCCAACTAAGAAGTTTTGGTGAGAAACCGAGAAGATTTAGTTTATGTGCAAGAAGGGAATGGTTGACTGAATCAAATGCCTTACTGAAATCAGTATAAATGACATCAGTTTGAAGATTTTCCTGAAATCCTTTTACCACAAAGGATGTCAGCTCAAGCAAATTTGTCGTGGTAGAACGACGCTTCACAAATCCGTGTTGAAAAGGGGATATAACGGATCTACTAAAATGCTGCAAGTGAGGAGTAATAACATTCTCGAAGAATTTCGGTATAGCCGACAATTTAGAGATACCTCTATAATTGCTTGCATCAGACTTGCTGCCCTTTTTATGTAAAGGGATGATAAAGGATTCCTTCCATATGGATGGAAACGAGGCAGTTACTAAGGACAGCGAAAATAGTTTGAGCAATGGCTTACATAAGGAGTTGGCACAGTATCGAAGTACACAGGCGGGGATACCATCGGGACCTGGTGAGAAGACTGGTTTAACCAATCGAAGATCCCTAATAATTGAACTTTCATTCAGCAAAGGTGTGTAGTGTGCCAAAGTTGATGGTCAGCCGTTAGGACTCCTCTGCACGCTTTCTGTTAAGAGTTAACAGAGAGCGAATTCAAAACAGCTGTTATGTAAAAAGGCGCTCTCAATTCCTCTCGCGAAAGAATGGTCTCAAAAGAGAATCAAGAATATCACACCATTAAACAGTTAGTTGATGCAGTTAGAGTTGCTTCGAGAATTTTCGACAGCGCCACCTTCTGTCTATAAATAATGCTGAGTGCGCATTTCTGTATAATAATTGGCTCCGATAGTGAAGCTCGCACAGCAGAAATATATAAAGTTATTGAAAAATATAATACACGTGGCAAAATAAATTGTAAGTCCACATCGTCTTGTTAAACAACTTATACCCACGCCGACAATATAAAAATATATGCCAAAGGCGTCAAGGAATCGGAATCAGATAGTCATAATAGCCAGTGTATGAAATTCGATACAAAACAAAAAGGTGATATTTGTGTCTGTTCACTTGGAATTTTGTAAGCTAATTGCGGTGATTTTTTACAGCGACGACGATTTCTTTTGGTCAACACCACTCGTTGCCAGATTCCCGTGAGATTGGTCAACTTGGTGTCCAATAAGCGGAGATCTGCAACTGGTTAAACGCAAACACACTTTCTGGAGTATTGCTATATTTCTTCACTAAAATCATTGCACAGTGAGACCACGCTCGGATATTGCCTTGAGAGACGGCACTAGACTTTTCGCACCGTGTGGCTGTACCTAACCTTTTCGCGTGTAGTGTCGTAGCGCTCAACTCAATTTCGATCAACGTGCAATGCACGCCCAGGTGACATGGCAATGCCATAAAGTTTAGTATCGTTCGCCCAGTTGATATAATTTTTAAAAGTTACCTTTAAACAATAGTATTAATTAATTTATATTTCCTACATAAAGCTTGAACATTGTAAAAATGCGCGCATGAGGAACTATCACAGTCATCTATAATTTTCCTTTCGCTCACGCATGAATCTACCATAATCATTTAAATAATTCTTGGACCGACAGCTCAACAGCTCCTGCATCGGAGGGCCCTACGACAGCATGAAGCGGATTTTGTGAGTGAGTAACTATCGAGACAGTATGTATAAACTAAGATGATTATGGATAGTCAATAACGTCCACGTACCGTCATGTAAGAGAGAGTATATTTTGCGACTATGTTATCTTTTAAAAGAATGATATGAATTAGTTCCCCGTGCGCATAGAAATTTTCTTAATATCTTAAAGTTCTAAATACGTTGTGAAACCTAAATCATGTTTTACCTTGAAATCGAATTTGATCTTTGTAATAAATGAAGTCTGTAAGCAAAATGAATCACACCACCCACATCTAATAGTCTCTCAATGGTTCGTCGCCGGAACAATAGGTATGCAGTAGTTCCGCACCGCAGTAAATAATATATAAATTATACTAGGGGTGACCCAAGCTATACAACGGCGTCACCAAGGCAGGGTGGGTAAAGAAGGGGGGTCACATTTAACATCTAGTGCATCCCAACCATCCTATTTCGAAATCAGTCGTCCATAACCCAGTCCATTGATCAAACCGACTTATGCAAACACCTTTCCTTTTTATACCCTTGGACCATTGAAAATGGTCAAAAAAGGGTATACTAACTTTGTGCAAATGTATGTAACAGGCAGAAGGAGGCGTCGGAGACCCCATAAAGTATATATATTCTTGCTCAGGATCAATAGCCGAGTCGATTGAGCCATGTCCGTCTGTCTGTCCGTCTGTCCGTCTGTCTGTCTGTCTGGATGAACGCGCCGATCTCAGCTATTACAAAAGCTACGGACACCAAATTTAGCATGAAGATTCCTGTATACCATACGCAGATCAAGTTTATTTTCAATTTGGAATAACACGCCTACCGCCCCCGCAAACTGCCAATTTTGGTTTACATTGCTATTTACATTCGAAGAACTCATTTCTTAACGTTCTGCTTTAGCATATATATAGATAAATAATATATGAACTTATCCTCCAAATTGCAATCCGATCAGACAATAAACACTGAAGTTATTAGATAAACCATTTCGACACTTCGACCAGCAAAGAACTTGTCGATGACGTCAGAACTAAATTCCTTCTGCATGAAAGAAAAGGACAACGATGCGAGCGCGAAGCGCGAGCTGTTTCTCGACTCTTCTTTTCCATGCACATGTCAATTACCGAAAATACATGTGCATAAATATATGCTAACACTCAACCAATAGGTGGCGTATATATGAATATGAAGAAAGCAAAGAAGTTGTCGATGACGTCAGAACTAAATTACTTGTGCATGAAAGAAAAGGATAAACGATGCGAGCGCGAAGCTCGAGCTGTTTCTCGACTCTTCTTTTTCATGCACATGTGAATTACCCAAAATACATGTGCATAAATGCAAACAGTTATACATACTTAATTTGTGTTCACACATACATATGTAAAATTATATACATCCAATAGCGTGGTTGATCGGCATGCATGAATGCAGGTATTTACTAGATTTCTAATATAGACATATTATTATTATTATTTAATAATTTATATATTGACTTTTTATTAAATAAATATTAATTTAGATTTCACGATATATTATGAGCTATCATATCGATAGCTTTTAATATATATTAAACATATCGATATATATTTCATATGTTTTGCATATTATATCCCCACGTCTATTGAAACTATGTTTGAACTAACATTTCTTCTACTTTGTTTTTTTAATATATGTATATTTTGTATGTATATTAGATTCTATAGATCATTATTATAAATTTAAGCTTGCAATTAGTATTATACAATTAAATACTTTTTATGGCAACATACGTCCAAGGGTATCCTACTGTCGTGTGCAACTCGACTGTTGCTCTTGTTTTTTATCATTTAGTCAGAGAAGTAGAAGTGCACTTAATCTTTGTTTTTATGAGCCCGTAGGACGAGATTAGGAAAGAACCCCGCCCCATCCGGCGAGCAGAAAGCCCGGAGCAAGAAGTGCACGAAGCCTAGTCAGTCATACACAAGTTGAATTTCCTTTCGATGAAAAGCCCGAGTGTTTATACGTAATACTCGGTCAAAGACGTTTCAACGCACATACTACATAAAAATAAATGGCGCCCAAACGTGGAGCCCGAACGAGATGTTATCACCAATAAAGATAATCTCTTTCCGCAATTATTAATTAAAATCATATCATTCAATTATATTAATAATTGTTTCCCGAAAGTAGAGGTATTGATGTAAACATCGTGGCAAAGGCTCCAATACAAATTGCGTGTATATTACTGGCACCCAGAACAAAAAGCCAAGAAAAGCAATTAGAATCAAATATTATAAATGAAGCAAACAACACCATAAGCAATAATAAAACCCTATTGCAAGAAAGCTTCATATTCTTATTCATATTTTTTTTCATTCACTATAAATTCCATTAGAACAACAAACCAAAACGAGTCTTAAAGCTTATAGATCAGGTGTATCCATAATATGGAACAGCGATCACAATTCTGCTAAAAGGATTGATCGACCTACATGGACCTGCATGATCACTTTTCATGATTTCATATGAAATTTTAACTATATTATTTTTAAATGTCAATAAATTTGACTTCCCTTCGTTTCATATGAAATAAAATTAAACAAATTTCATAGAAAATAAAAGTTAGAGAAAATTTTACATGAAATAAAATGAAGTAAAATTTCATATGAAAATTTCATATGAAATAAAGTTAAATAAAATTTCATATGAAAAAAAGTTAAGTCAAATATCATATGAAAATTTCTTATGTGAAATTTGATATGAACATTTTATATGAAATAAAATTTCATATGAAAAAATGTCAAGTCAAATTTCATATGAAAATTTCATATGTGAAATTGTATAGGAAAATTTTATATGAAATAAAGTTAAATAAAATTTCATATGAAATAAAGTTAAGTCAAATATCATATGAAAATTTCTTATGTGAAATTTCATATGAAAATTTTATATGAAATAAAGTTAAATAAAATTTCATATGAACAAAAGGTAAGTCAAATATCTTATGAAAATTTCATATGAAAAAAAGGTAAGGTAAATAAAATTTCATATATTATAATTATGATTCTTATGTGAAATTTTATATGAACATTATTTATAAAATAAAATTTCATATGAAAAAAAGTAAAGTCAAATATCATATGAAAATTTCTTATGTGAAATTTCATATGAAAATAGTTAAGTCAAATATGAGAATTTCATATGAAATAAGGTTAAGTCAAATTTCATATGAGGAAAAGTTTTGACAAATATTATATGAAAATTTCTTATGTGAAATTTTATATGAACATTTTATATAAAATAAAATTTCATATGAAAAAAAAGTTAAGTCAAATATCATATAAAAATTTCTTATGTGAAATTTCATATGAAAATAGTTAAGTCAAATATGAGAATTTCATATGAAATAAGGTTAAGTCAAATTTCATATGAGGAAAAGTTTTGACAAATATTATATGAAAATTTCTTATGTGAAATTTTATATGAAAATAATTAAGTCAAATATGAGAATTTCATATGAAATAAGGTTAAGTTAAATCATATGAAAAAAAGTTAAGTCAAATTTAATATGAAAATTTTATATTTTTTATATTTCATATGAAACTTTCTTATATGTTTTAATATGGGGACAGTAGGAATCTCATGTATCAGTTCCTATTCGTCACTAAAGTGATGACGAATTATTTGGTTACCTTTTAAGAGACTTATCAAGTCCCGCCGTTGAACTTAAGCAAAGACTTGTTCAAATTTCGATATTTTCATATGTTTTAATATGGAGACAGTAGGAATCTCATGTATCAGTTCCTTTGCGTCACTAAAGTGATGACGAATTCTTTGGCTACCTTTTAAGAGACTTATCAAGTCCCGCCGTTGAACTTAAGCAAAGACTTGTTCAAATTTCGATATTTTCATATGTTTTAATCTGAGGACAGTAGGAATCTCATGTATCAGTTCCTATGCGTCACTAAAGTGATGACGAATTCTTTGGCTACCTTTTAAGAGACTTATCAAGTCCCGCCGTTGAACTTAAGCAAAGACTTGTTCAAATTTCGATATTTTCATATGTTTTAATCTGAGGACAGTAGGAATCTCATGTATCAGTTCCTATGCGTCACTAAAGTGATGACGAATTCTTTGGCTACCTTTTAAGAGACAACATTGCCGGCAAGACAACACTCCACAGTCAATGAAAATTCAATTTTGAATTTTTTCATATGACTTGCCTTGCGCGACATCACTCCACCTATAGAGGTTTTTTGACACGCAATCCGCAAACTGGTCATGTTTTCCATTGACTACCACTCAATTACACATTTTCATGTATTTTATATAAAATACACTTTAATAAACTTCATTATTTTTGCCTTCATATATTAAAACAACATTGCCGGCAAGACAACACTCCACAGTCAATGAAAATTCAATTTTGAAATTTTTCATATGACTTGCCTTGCGCGACATCACTCCACCTATAGAGGTTTTTTGACACGCAATCCGCAAACTGGTCATGTTTTCCATTGACTACCACTCAATTACACATTTTCATGTATTTTATATAAAATACACTTTAATAAACTTCATTATTTTTGCCTTCATATATTAAAACAACATTGCCGGCAAGACAACACTCCACAGTCAATGAAAATTCAATTTTGAATTTTTTCATATGACTTGCCTTGCGCGACATCACTCCACCTATATAGGTTTTTTGACACGCAATCCGCAAACTGGTCATGTTTTCCATTGACTACCACTCAATTACACATTTTCATGTATTTTATATAAAATACACTTTAATAAACTTCATTATTTTTGCCTTCATATATTAAAACAACATTGCCGGCAAGACAACACTCCACAGTCAATGAAAATTCAATTTTGAATTTTTTCATATGACTTGCCTTGCGCGACATCACTCCACCTATATAGGTTTTTTGACACGCAATCCGCAAACTGGTCATGTTTTTCATATAAAATGTAACTTTTCATGATTTCATATGAAATTTTAACTATATTATTTTTAAATGTCAATAAATTTGACTTCCCTTCGTTTCATATGAAATAAAATTAAACAAATTTCATAGAAAATAAAAGTTAGAGAAAATTTTACATGAAATAAAATGAAGTAAAATTTCATATGAAAATTTCATATGAAATAAAGTTAAATAAAATTTCATATGAAAAAAAGTTAAGTCAAATATCATATGAAAATTTCTTATGTGAAATTTGATATGAACATTTTATATGAAATAAAATTTCATATGAAAAAATGTCAAGTCAAATTTCATATGAAAATTTCATATGTGAAATTGTATAGGAAAATTTTATATGAAATAAAGTTAAATAAAATTTCATATGAAATAAAGTTAAGTCAAATATCATATGAAAATTTCTTATGTGAAATTTCATATGAAAATTTTATATGAAATAAAGTTAAATAAAATTTCATATGAACAAAAGGTAAGTCAAATATCTTATGAAAATTTCATATGAAAAAAAGGTAAGGTAAATAAAATTTCATATGAAAAAAAGTTAAGTCAAATATCATATGAAAAATTTCAAAAATTTATATGAAATAAAGTTAAATAAATTCAATGAAACATATGAAAATTTCTTATGTAAAATTTCATATGAAAATTATAGATCAAATATCTTATGAAAATTTCATATGAAATAAAGTTAAATAAAATTTCATATGAAAAAAAGTTAAGTCAAATATCATATGAAAATTTCTTATGTGAAATTTGATATGAACATTTTATATGAAATAAAATTTCATATGAAAAAATGTCAAGTCAAATTTCATATGAAAATTTCATATGTGAAATTGTATAGGAAAATTTTATATGAAATAAAGTTAAATAAAATTTCATATGAAATAAAGTTAAGTCAAATATCATATGAAAATTTCTTATGTGAAATTTCATATGAAAATTTTATATGAAATAAAGTTAAATAAAATTTCATATGAACAAAAGGTAAGTCAAATATCTTATGAAAATTTCATATGAAAAAAAGGTAAGGTAAATAAAATTTCATATATTATAATTATGATTCTTATGTGAAATTTTATATGAACATTATTTATAAAATAAAATTTCATATGAAAAAAAAGTAAAGTCAAATATCATATGAAAATTTCTTATGTGAAATTTCATATGAAAATAGTTAAGTCAAATATGAGAATTTCATATGAAATAAGGTTAAGTCAAATTTCATATGAGGAAAAGTTTTGACAAATATTATATGAAAATTTCTTATGTGAAATTTTATACGAACATTTTATATAAAATAAAATTTCATATGAAAAAAAAGTTAAGTCAAATATCATATAAAAATTTCTTATGTGAAATTTCATATGAAAATAGTTAAGTCAAATATGAGAATTTCATATGAAATAAGGTTAAGTCAAATTTCATATGAGGAAAAGTTTTGACAAATATTATATGAAAATTTCTTATGTGAAATTTTATATGAAAATAATTAAGTCAAATATGAGAATTTCATATGAAATAAGGTTAAGTTAAATCATATGAAAAAAAGTTAAGTCAAATTTAATATGAAAATTTTATATTTTTTATATTTCATATGAAACTTTCTTATATGTTTTAATATGGGGACAGTAGGAATCTCATGTATCAGTTCCTATTCGTCACTAAGTGTCACTAAAGTGATGACGAATTATTTGGTTACCTTTTAAGAGACTTATCAAGTCCCGCCGTTGAACTTAAGCAAAGACTTGTTCAAATTTCGATATTTTCATATGTTTTA
>JAEIFZ010000282.1:0-278816 GCA_018904035.1 Zaprionus ornatus | reverse complement strand
CATGTTAATAAAGTGGATTTCTTTATTTTAGTTTTAATGTTTATTTATTTAATTTGGTTTGTGCTTCTTTTCCATTCCGATTATTACATATTTTGAGCAAGAGGAGAAATTATGTTAATTTAACATTACGTTAAGTGATTTGATAACAGCCGATTTAATCTTATGCTAATTAACATTACATATCGAGGCATACACATTTATTTCAACACGCCTCTTAAATTTGTTGTCTTCGTTTTATCTTTCATTACTTTAACTTTACAACATTTTTATTTCTTATAAATTTTTGTTTTTGTGTCGCTTTGGTTAACATGTCTGCTATATTAAGTCTAGATTCAATCTTTACAATGTCTATAATACCTTTTTCATAATTTTCGTTTACATAGTGATACTGCACTTCAATGTTAAGCTTTTAATTTTTGTAAAATTACCGAATTTAGCAATCGCTACTGCGCCTGAATTATCTTCATAAATCTTTATCTTTTTAACGTTATTAATATTAAATATTTCACATAGCATGTTTTTGACAAATAATATTTCTGTTACTGCTTCCGACAGGGCAATGTACTCTGCAAACGTTGAGCATTTTGTTACAGTGTGTTATTTGTGAGTTTTCCAATATATTATATTTCCATACATTCTTATTATAAATCCCGTTGTGGATTTTCTATCAACGATATCTCCTGCATAATCTGAGTCTACCATACAATCTAGTATTTCATTATTTTTATTCTCTTCAAAGTTAAATTCAAATCTCTTGTCTTATATAAATATTTTAATACTCTTACTTGTGTTTATAGTGTGTTGAATTATAATAACTTTGTTTTTTTAGTTAATTTACGGAATATGATATATCTGGTCTTGTACCTGCGCTTATATATAATAATTCACCTATCAAAGTTTCTGTGTTTAATTTTTTCATCACATTCAGTTGCTTGATCTAATTTTAAAGTTTGTTCCGATCGGAGTTTCGTACGGTTTAGCATTTTCGAGATCATACTTCATTGCTAGTGATTCAATATATCTTTTTTGATTTAACGTCATTTTCTTACTTTCAGTACTATAATTAATTTCTATTCCAATATAACTGCCGATTTTTCCTAAATCTTTCATTGTAAATTTGTTCATTAAACTGTCTTTTATTTCGGTTATTTTTTGTTTTGTTCTTACTGCATATCAGGATGTCATCTACGAATACTAAGATATATACTTCATCTTTATCCGCTCTTTTTTACATATAAAAAATAATCGTAATTGCTTCTCTTAAAAATTTAATTTGTCGAGATATTTATGTAAACATTCGTGCACCATATATTGGGCTTTCTCTCAATCCATATAATGCCTTAATCAATTTATAAACTTTGTTTTCTATATCATCGGCTGTCATACAACCCGATGCCATATTATTTAGGCAGAAGCGAAAACTGATCGTCACGTTGACGCATTATCTCTGTGAGCTGAAAATATTAAATGGTCCCAGAGATACGTACCAAACATTTCATGGTAAGGGTCAGTGGTATTTGCGGATCGAAAATCCAGCACTGCCTCCTGCCGGCTGTAACTGTCTAGATCACCGAATACGATGATAGAAACACCACCAAAAGGGGAAGTATTTTTGAAAATTACAGCTTGAAACGAGAATCTAAATAAGAAAACATTAGAGCTAACCATTGATATTTCATCAATAATAATTAAGTTTAAGATCGATTTACCTTGAATGAAGGGTATTAACTAAATCATGGCTTAAGGCCCTTAGAGGTGCTGAGAGCGAGATTGATTAACAGGAAGTGAAAACATGGAATGCAGTGTCGAACCACTAATTCCGAATGCTGCTTTTCCTGTTGGTGCACATAAGAGGATTTTAACAGATGTCGGATCAGCTCCTGGTATACTGTTATACATTACGGATAATGACTGAAAAATTGCTGATATAAGTCGACTCTTTCCGACTCCGCGCCGCCCTCAACAAATTCATAAAAGACTGTATTGATTTTGGCATTATGCAAAGCATGTGTAAAAATATAGCTTCTGCTTTAAATTTTAAAAGATTCTAACTATATTGGCTAAGCTTTTTCCCTGAGAAAACTAAGGCTGAAAGCTTAATAAAACGAGCATTATTATCTTCATCATTTATATCAATATTTCCATCCACATTTAAAACATTTAAAAGTGGATCTATTTCAGGCAATCCTAAAACTGTGACCTACTTGATTATTTTCATTTTCTGCTTCCTCTCTTAAGTGTCAGAGCATCTTCAGTTCCCTATCATCTTCATAAATTATATTTTCTGCGATTGATCTCCTACTAACTCCAGATTTTTCCCTACAGAACAATTCATAGTCATGTGTGACTAAATCCAAATGCTCATCATGGGGCGTAAAGCATTTTTAGCTCTCTGAAATAGTCACTTGTTTCTGTATTGACGTTAAATCTCTACTTAACAATAATAATAATAATAATAATAATAATAACAATAATAATAATAATAACAATAATAATAATAATAATAATAATAATAATAATAATAATAATAATAATAATAATAATAATAATAATAATAATAATAATAATAATAATAATAATAATAATAATAATAATAATAATAATAATAATAATAATAATAATAATAATAATAATAATAATAATAATAATAATAATAATAATAATAATAATAATAATAATAATAATAATAATAATAATAATAATAATAATAATAATAATAATAATAATAATAATAATAATAATAATAATAATAATAATAATAATAATAATAATAATAATAATAATAATAATAATAATAATAATAATAATAATAATAATAATAATAATAATAATAAATAATAATAATAATAATAATAATAATAATAATAATAATAATAATAATAATAATAATAATAATAATAATAATAATAATAATAATAATAATAATAATAATAATAATAATAATAATAATAATAATAATAATAATAATAATAATAATAATAATAATAATAATAATAATAATAATAATAATAATAATAATAATAATAATAATAATAATAATAATAATAATAATAATAATAATAATAATAATAATAATAATAATAATAATAATAATAATAATAATAATAATAATAATAATAATAATAATAATAATAATAATAATAATAATAATAATAATAATAATAATAATAATAATAATAATAATAATAATAATAATAATAATAATAATAATAATAATAATAATAATAATAATAATAATAACAATAATAATAATAATAATAATAATAATAATAATAATAATAATAATAATAATAATAATAATAATAATAATAATAATAATAATAATAATAATAATAATAATAATAATAATAATAATAATAATAATAATAATAATAATAATAATAATAATAATAATAATAATAATAATAATAATAATAATAATAATAATAATAATAATAATAATAATAATAATAATAATAATAATAATAATAATAATAATAATAATAAATAATAATAATAATAATAATAATAATAATAATAATAATAATAATAATAATAATAATAATAATAATAATAATAATAATAATAATAATAATAATAATAATAATAATAATAATAATAATAATAATAATAATAATAATAATAATAATAATAATAATAATAATAATAATAATAATAATAATAATAATAATAATAATAATAATAATAATAATAATAATAATAATAATAATAATAATAATAATAATAATAATAATAATAATAATAATAATAATAATAATAATAATAATAATAATAATAATAATAATAATAATAATAATAATAATAATAATAATAATAATAATAATAATAATAATAATAATAATAATAATAATAATAATAATAATAATAATAATAATAATAATAATAATAATAATAATAATAATAATAATAATAATAATAATAATAATAATAATAATAATAATAATAATAATAATAATAATAATAATAATAATAATAATAATAATAATAATAATAATAATAATAATAATAATAATAATAATAATAATAATAATAATAATAATAATAATAATAATAATAATAATAATAATAATAATAATAATAATAATAATAATAATAATAATAATAATAATAATAATAATAATAATAATAATAATAATAATAATAATAATAATAATAATAATAATAATAATAATAATAATAATAATAATAATAATAATAATAATAATAATAATAATAATAATAATAATAATAATAATAATAATAATAATAATAATAATAATAATAATAATAATAATAATAATAATAATAATAATAATAATAATAATAATAATAATAATAATAATAATAATAATAATAATAATAATAATAATAATAATAATAATAATAATAATAATAATAATAATAATAATAATAATAATAATAATAATAATAATAATAATAATAATAATAATAATAATAATAATAATAATAATAATAATAATAATAATAATAATAATAATAATAATAATAATAATAATAATAATAATAATAATAATAATAATAATAATAATAATAATAATAATAATAATAATAATAATAATAATAATAATAATAATAATAATAATAATAATAATAATAATAATAATAATAATAATAATAATAATAATAATAATAATAATAATAATAATAATAATAATAATAATAATAATAATAATAATAATAATAATAATAATAATAATAATAATAATAATAATAATAATAATAATAATAATAATAATAATAATAATAATAATAATAATAATAATAATAATAATAATAATAATAATAATAATAATAATAATAATAATAATAATAATAATAATAATAATAATAATAATAATAATAATAATAATAATAATAATAATAATAATAATAATAATAATAATAATAATAATAATAATAATAATAATAATAATAATAATAATAATAATAATAATAATAATAATAATAATAATAATAATAATAATAATAATAATAATAATAATAATAATAATAATAATAATAATAATAATAATAATAATAATAATAATAATAATAATAATAATAATAATAATAATAATAATAATAATAATAATAATAATAATAATAATAATAATAATAATAATAATAATAATAATAATAATAATAATAATAATAATAATAATAATAATAATAATAATAATAATAATAATAATAATAATAATAATAATAATAATAATAATAATAATAATAATAATAATAATAATAATAATAATAATAATAATAATAATAATAATAATAATAATAATAATAATAATAATAATAATAATAATAATAATAATAATAATAATAATAATAATAATAATAATAATAATAATAATAATAATAATAATAATAATAATAATAATAATAATAATAATAATAATAATAATAATAATAATAATAATAATAATAATAATAATAATAATAATAATAATAATAATAATAATAATAATAATAATAATAATAATAATAATAATAATAATAATAATAATAATAATAATAATAATAATAATAATAATAATAATAATAATAATAATAATAATAATAATAATAATAATAATAATAATAATAATAATAATAATAATAATAATAATAATAATAATAATAATAATAATAATAATAATAATAATAATAATAATAATAATAATAATAATAATAATAATAATAATAATAATAATAATAATAATAATAATAATAATAATAATAATAATAATAATAATAATAATAATAATAATAATAATAATAATAATAATAATAATAATAATAATAATAATAATAATAATAATAATAATAATAATAATAATAATAATAATAATAATAATAATAATAATAATAATAATAATAATAATAATAATAATAATAATAATAATAATAATAATAATAATAATAATAATAATAATAATAATAATAATAATAATAATAATAATAATAATAATAATAATAATAATAATAATAATAATAATAATAATAATAATAATAATAATAATAATAATAATAATAATAATAATAATAATAATAATAATAATAATAATAATAATAATAATAATAATAATAATAATAATAATAATAATAATAATAATAATAATAATAATAATAATAATAATAATAATAATAATAATAATAATAATAATAATAATAATAATAATAAATAATAATAATAATAATAATAATAATAATAATAATAATAATAATAATAATAATAATAATAATAATAATAATAATAATAATAATAATAATAATAATAATAATAATAATAATAATAATAATAATAATAATAATAATAATAATAATAATAATAATAATAATAATAATAATAATAATAATAATAATAATAATAATAATAATAATAATAATAATAATAATAATAATAATAATAATAATAATAATAATAATAATAATAATAATAATAATAATAATAATAATAATAATAATAATAATAATAATAATAATAATAATAATAATAATAATAATAATAATAATAATAATAATAATAATAATAATAATAATAATAATAATAATAATAATAATAATAATAATAATAATAATAATAATAATAATAATAATAATAATAATAATAATAATAATAATAATAATAATAATAATAATAATAATAATAATAATAATAATAATAATAATAATAAAAATAATAATAATAATAATAATAATAATAATAATAATAATAATAATAATAATAATAATAATAATAATAATAATAATAATAATAATAATAATAATAATAATAATAATAATAATAATAATAATAATAATAATAATAATAATAATAATAATAATAATAATAATAATAATAATAATAATAATAATAATAATAATAATAATAATAATAATAATAATAATAATAATAATAATAATAATAATAATAATAATAATAATAATAATAATAATAATAATAATAATAATAATAATAATAATAATAATAATAATAATAATAATAATAATAATAATAATAATAATAATAATAATAATAATAATAATAATAATAATAATAATAATAATAATAATAATAATAATAATAATAATAATAATAATAATAATAATAATAATAATAATAATAATAATAATAATAATAATAATAATAATAATAATAATAATAATAATAATAATAATAATAATAATAATAATAATAATAATAATAATAATAATAATAATAATAATAATAATAATAATAATAATAATAATAATAATAATAATAATAATAATAATAATAATAATAATAATAATAATAATAATAATAATAATAATAATAATAATAATAATAATAATAATAATAATAATAATAATAATAATAATAATAATAATAATAATAATAATAATAATAATAATAATAATAATAATAATAAGCTTGTGTGAGCTTGTGCTTCTCGCCTGTCTCCCTTGTTAAATAGCACAATTGTGTTATGCTCCTATTTTCTTGAATAAATTTTGTCTTTTGTCCAAACGATCAAAAAAATATATTGTTACGATTTTGGGTATTTGTGTTAATTAAATACAGAGTTCGTATCACTAGATTGTGAAGAAAATGTTTATTTAGCTCTTTTGTATTACAACTATTATTTGAAATAACTTTGGTTTCAGTTCTTTTATACTTCGATGTTCACAGTTCGAACGCTCGAACACTACTGTCCCATTGCTGCTGTGGCGGCGCCTTTTATATATATCGTCATGAGCCGGCATCGATAATTCTAGAACCGTCATGAGCCGGCATCGATACGTACTCAAGTTCTTTGTTCTAGATCTATCGACGCTGGCCCATTCCTAACGACGCAGTAGTTGATGTTGTTTACATTTTGAACGTCAAGTTGTACTTCTGTTCGCCACTCTCGTAACACTGCCCTCCGCTTAAGCTTGTTCGTCTCGAACAAGTTCCATGTTATTTTTATAGAAAGGTACCAGCCTCTCTAAATAAACCACTTTCAGTTTTGCTCTTCTTGAGTCGCTTTTCCGTATCCGGTACACCACATCATTTATCCTCTTGATAATCTTGTACGGACCTTCCCAATGTGTTTGTAGTTTTGGGGATAGACCTTTTTTCCGTTGTGGGTTGTAAAGTAGCACTAGTTCTCCTTCTTGGAACCCCTCTATGTTTGCTTTTGAGTCATACCGAGCCTTCATTCTATCGCTGACGAGTCCGATGCGGTTTCTTACAAACTGGTGAATTCCGTCCATGTGATCTTTCCTAGCGCTGGGGTGATCCACATTTTTATTGCCTGTTGTCGTAGCTACCCCAAATTTTAAATCTGCTGGAAGCCTAAGATCGGTGCCGAATATTGTCATTGCTGGAGTCATCGCTGTGGTGTCGTGTCTTGCTGAACGATACGCCATTAGGAACATGGGTATTTGCTCGTCCCAGTCATTCTGATTTTTATCAACGACCTTTTTTAAATATTCCTCCAGTGTCCGGTTAAATCTACCATGCCATCTGACTGCGGATGTAAGGGCGTTGTACGAGTCTTCCGGATTCCGAATGAGTCACATACTTCCTTGAAAGTGGTTGATTCGAAATTTCTGCCTTGGTCAGAGTGTAGCTCCATTGGAACTCCAAATCGGGTGACCCAGTTGTTGACAAATGCATTTGCCACTGTCGTTGCTTCCTGATTCGGAATGGGTTATACTTCGGGCCATTTAATGAAGTAGTCAATTACCACAAACACATATTTGTTGCCGCTTGTACTTTGCGGAAAAGGGCCTGCTATGGTATGTCCATTGCAATCCTATTGGCGCATCTTTCCATGGCTTCTCCGTGACGGACCTTTTGCTTTTATACACTGATCACATCGGCGGATCCAATCGGCCACTGACTCTTGGGAACTGACCCAATTGGAACGTTTCTTTATTTTTTTCAACGGTCTTTGTGTTGCCTAAGTTTCCACCTCTGCTTCCGTTATGGTATTCGGCGATTATTTCCTCGATCCGCTTTCTCGGCACTATCAGAAGCTTTGTGGAAGTTCTACCGTCCTCGCTTTCCCATATTCGATAAAGACATCCATCATGAAGGCTCAAGGTCTGCCACTGAATCCAATAAGCCTTCGCCACTGGACTTTTATTAGCCATTTCCTCCCAAGTCGGCCGCACGTCATTCGCCTTTCCCTTTATTATGACGTTAAGATCCTCATCGGCCTCTTGGTCAGCGCGAATCCTTTCGGCTGTCCATCCTTCTGCTGGAAGCGCACTTAAAAGTCGAATGTCTACAACTCCTTCTTTGGCTTCTGCCCTTGAACAATGCCTGCATTCTGTATTACAAGGACGCCTGGACAACGCATCTGCATTGCCGTGATGACCACCTTTTCTGTGATCAATGGTGAAGTCGTAGCTCTGTAATTGCTCTATCCATCCCTCAGGATCTTTAAACTGCAGAAGCCATCTTAGTGCTGCATGATCAGTCCTGAGTTGAAATTGTGTCCATACAGGTATTTGTGAAAATGTTTCACGCTCTCCACAATTGCTAGCAACTCTCTCCTAGTTACGCAATAGTTCCTTTCGGGCTTTGCTAGGATTTTGCTATAATAAGCGATCACTTTATCCTGTCCGTCGATTACTTGGGACAACACTCCACCAATTCCAGTGTTACTAGCGTCAGTATCCAATATGAATCTATTTCCAGGAACTGGATATGCTAGTATCGGTGCAGTGCATAAAAGATCTTTTAGACGTTTGAAAGCTTGCTCTTGGTGGTCAGTCCATTTGAAAGGTCGATTTTTCTGCGTGAGCTCATGTAAGCTACTTGCCACGTCTGCGAATCCAGGCACGAGTCTGCGGTAGTATGTGCACAGGCCCAGAAAACTTCTCAATTGATGCAAGTTTTCTGGTCGCGGCCAATCTTTCACTGCAGCGACTTTCAGCTCATCGGTCTGAACTCCTTCCTTAGTGACCTTGTGACCCAGATATTTCACCTCTCGCTGGAAAAGTGAACATTTCTTCGGATTTAGTTTGAGTCCCGCTGCTCTTATGCGTATAAAGACTTCCTGTAACTTTCGTATGTGGTCATCAAAATCTTTTCCCATCACGATTATGTCATCAAGGTACACTAAGCAGGTTTTCCAGTGCAGTCCTTTTAATACATGTTCCATTAATCGCTCGAAAGTGGCTGGAGCGTTACATAGACCGAAGGGCATTACCGTAAACTGCCAAAGCCCACTGAAGGCAGACTTTTCTTTGTCTTTCTCATCCAGCTCGACTTGCCAATAACCACTCTGTAAGTCCAAAGTGGAAAACCATTTTGAACCAGATAATGTGTCCAGATTATCATCAATGCGGGGTAAGGGGTAGCTATCCTTTTTTGTTACATCGTTTAATTTCCTATAGTCGACGCAAAACCGTGTGCTACCATCCTTCTTTTTAACAAGCACTACTGGTGAGCTCCAGGGACTGACAGATGATTCTACTACTCCGTCTTTCTGCATTTCTTCAATAAGCTGCGTTCCTTGGTTTTAACAATCGTTGTCCTTCCTGGATTTTTGTCGGTTGCGAATATAATCCAAAACTCTTTCAACATTTTGGCGGCCTTACTCTTCTCTTGTTCCGTCAAATTTTTAGTCCACTCCAGTACCTGTGTTTTTAGTACAGGTTTCGCCTTACTGTCTATACAACTGAGTTTCTCGCTAAGCTCCGATCCCTCGCAGTTTACGACAACCGAAACTTCTTGACATTGTCCAATAATTTCTCCTTTCTTTAGTAGTCTTGGCAGGTTGGTTGGATTCAAGACTCTTATTGGTATACGTCCATCTTTAGTAGCTCTAACAAGGGTTTTTCCAATCAAAATATTACTTTCGGAGATCTTTTTGGCGCTTTCGACAACCCATAACCTCCTTGCGCCATCGTCTTCTTTCATCTTTGCCCATAGAACTGTTTCTGCGCCTAGAGGGATTTTCTCGTTGCTTTCTGCGTAAACCGCTTTTACTACCTCGAACTCACTGTTGCTGATTTCCAAGGGCAGTTCCACATTCGCATATTTAAGCAACTTTTTCCGTAAATCCAACGTAAGACCATGTTGAATCATAAAGTCTACGCCTATGATCACGTCATCGACTATATCGGTCACAATAAAATTATGCTCAAATTTAGTGTTTCCAATGATGAGCTGCTTTCTCGTTTTTCCCCGTACTTGAGCATCTTCCCCAGTAGCTGCGCGCAGTGTAATGCCTCTTAACGGTTCCACTTTTGGAACCAAGCTACTTTTAATTATTGAATGAATGCATCGGTATCGAGAGTCAACATAAATTGGTTACTTTCTATTGTGCCTTTGACGGTCAAACTGTTGGCTTGTCGCTTTAGTTCTGAAACGAAGAGGCTGGGGCAGGCAGTTGTGGGAGTCAGCTCACGCCTCTTTGAGCTGACTCGTTCTAGTTTAACGAGCTGGCTTCTCCCATCCTTGGTTCATTCTGGTAATGACCATTATCTCGTTTTTCTCGTGAACGTGATCTCTCTCTATTTCGTCGTTCACGACAATCTCTCGCCATATGACCAACTTTCTCGCAGATGTAGCACTTTCCTTTAAAGCCGATGGGTGGACTTCGCTGCGAAGCCTGGTCATGGGTCTGGTCGATGTGTACTTTACGCACTTTTGGCATTGGGCGGCATACCATCAACGACGTTTCGCAGGTCAACGCTTGGCCAACAGCTTCCTCGAACGATTTTTTCGGCACCATCACCATTGTACGCTTTATGTCTGCATCTCGAATGCCATCAACGAAAGCATCAATCTTGCACCTTTCCAAAAAGTCGGTTGGTGCACTACTGTAAGCCAAATACGACAATCGCTCTATCTCCGCTGCATACTCCTGAAGTGTTTCCCCTTGGCGCTACACTCTGCTCTTCAGTTCGAGGCGGTACATTTCCTGCATGTGGTCGCTACCAAATCTGCGTTGCAATGCGCGCCAGATTGTTTCGTAGTTGTTCCACTCTGTAGCTGGTATTGTCTGTAATATTTCAGCAGCAGGACCTTTTAATGCGGTGTACAATGCCGCAGCACAGTCTTCCTCATTCCACCCGTTATGGCCAGCTGTAACCTCGAACTGCATTTTAAAGATGTTGAATGCCGTAGTGCCGTCATACGTCGGAGGACGCCATTTGGTCGTACCCGCTGCTGCTGTCACCGGACCGTTGACTTCCAGCTTATGAATTCTGTGCTCGAGAGTGGTAACTTTCTCTTGAATTTCTACCACGTTGTTACCCAGCTGTTGTAATCTTTCCGAATGTTCATCCAGTTTCTCACCGATATCTGCCCATTTGTGTTCAAAGTTCTCGAACTTTCCAATTATTTCGGCTTGGACTTGCTGTAGTTGTGCAGTGTTTTCAGCTTGTTGTAACATGAGACTCTGCATCATTTCCATAAGGCGTGTGGTAGGGTCTGTGTCCTTACTTTCCTTCGCAAAGGATTTAACACCTGATGCCTCTGCGAATTCATGTTCGTCGACATTGACATTACTCTCCTCTAATGCGTTTCTCAAATGCAGTAGTAACTCCGTTTTGTTTTCACTTGACGACAAACCCAGCTCCGACAGCTCTTTCTTCAGCTGCTCTACTTTCAGATCAGCTAGCTTCACCATTTTTCTTCAACAATCCCACTTCTGACACCAATTGTTACGATTTTGGGTATTTGTGTTAATTAAATACAGAGTTCGTATCACTAGATTGTGAAGAAAATGTTTATTTAGCTCTTTTGTATTACAACTATTATTTGAAAAAACTTTGGTTTCAGTTCTTTTATACTTCGATGTTCACAGTTCGAACGCTCGAACACTACTGTCCCATTGCTGCTGTGGCGGCGCCTTTTATATCGTCATGAGCCGGCATCGATAGTTCTAGAACCGTCATGAGCCGGCATCGATACGTACTCAAGTTCTTTGTTCTAGATCTATCGACGCTGGCCCATTCCTAACGACGCAGTAGTTGATGTTGTTTACATTTTGAACGTCAAGTTGTACTTCTGTTCGCCACTCTCGTAATAATATATTGAAATCTTTCATACGTCGCTTACTAATTACTAATTGAGTCGACAAATTAAATATTTGATTTTCGCGGGCGTTGGGTGGTGGGCATGGCACATAACTTTGAAAAAAAACTTGATCAGTGTATAGTACACAGGACCTTTCAGGCCGATTTTGGTGTCGCTTGTATTATAGCTGAGATATGTGTGTTTACAGACATACAGACATGACTCAATCGATTAGGCTAGTGATGCTTATTGAGAATATTTATATTTTATGGGGTCTGCCATGCTTCTTCTTAATTTTCGAAGGGTATAAACACTGTACTTACTATCAAAAAATGAGTTAAGTAGTTCAAAAGGCAGGGTTAAAATTCACATTTACTCATTTTGACTACGCCAAATAACGTAATCATTTTTTTTTCTTTTTAGTTCATCCCTGCAGGAGTCTTGTATGTAAGTAATGTTTATCCAGTCTCCAGCTGCAGGTTCTCCGGTAGTTGGGGAATTCACTGAAGTTAAGTTAGTTATGATGCGAGTCTTAACTATGACTCGATTGTATTTGATGGCCTTGTGGCTCAACAACAAAATGAATACAACAAAGAATTCTTATGCGGCTTGTGCCGGAGCTTGCTTGCTACTTTATTGGTTCTTCCTTACAAACTAAAAATGCCAAATACAAAATGTTTACAGCTACCCTATGGAATTCGCGAGCAACCAAGACATAGCCGGCAAGCCGACTCAGCATAATCATAACTCTGCTATTGCGACACATAGCAAGAATCAGGTTACCATAGCTGACTTTGTTGCTAGGGCATTGGCTTAGCATATTGCATCAGCGCAACGCCCGCTACTCGGCCACTGACTTTCTGCCTTGCAGCGTCAGCGATATGCCCTGTGAGGGCTGAGCACTCTGAGTGCGAGGGTTACTTGATAACTGCTCCCCCCTTAAAGTTGCGCCGTCCCGGGGCACTCCATATGAGTCCATGAGTTGTTTTATCTCCCTCGACGCTCGTCTTCTTCTCAGAACCAGGCAGAGAAGAATGGAACCGCTGGAGACCAGGCTGACTCCTACCCCGGCCGTAAACCAGACCTTGGGCGACCACTGGGCTTCTGCATGATCCTTAACTTCTTGTATGACTCGGAGGTTATGCTCGTTCATTCGGTTCAGTAGTGGTAGACTTAGAACTGGGTCGTGGCCGATGACGTTCAGCAATGGGGACGTAGCTACTCCTGGCGTTTTGCTTAATGCCAACTTGGGGTTTACGTACTTGGTCCCGTTTATGATAGCTAGGCGCTGGAACGTTATTAGATTCGTGCCTCGTACCAATCTCTCTGGTTCGTCGTCAGTACTGACTTGTGCCGGAAGGTCGTTGATGATAATTGTGCCCTCATCCACCAATGTAATTGGCTTAAGGTGGCTGGCCTGAGTATGGCAGAGAGCTGAGCCTCCCGAGTGTAAGCCGCTGGCGCAGGTTTCGTGGTTCGCCAATTTGCAGAAGGTGGTGTAGCTGGTGGTCGCGCAGTCTGTGACAGCCATGATTCCGCTGGTGCATTCCGCCACGGTGTCATCTGTCAGCTGGAGTATGATGTTTTTGTGTGCCACGGGAAACACTGTTACTTTCTTGCAAATGAATTTAATTTGGGGGTAGTCAATTAGTATGCGGACTATGTTATCGGACTGGAATATCTTAATATTTGATACTTCCATTAGGTTGACTATGGGCACCTCTGTGGGATGTTCACTCAGAATAGACTGATCAAAAATGCTAGGATTTATAATGTTTGACCTAGCTAAAGTGATTGACAACATCAAATTTTGAATTTCCGAAATTAATATTCTATTTCTCGCCAATAATGATTCGTATAAATGTGGCGTATCAGTAAATCCCCTTTTCTTTCTTTAAGCAATTTATTTACTGTCTCTGTAAGCCCATTTATGCGCTTTTGTGTTATGGTGTTAATCACCACTTGTCTATTGTTTGACTCGATGAGTTGAGATTCTGTCATTCTAATCCTTTCAAAGTCTGCAGCATCTGGTGTTCCTGCTACTACTTTCAATACGGTGCCCAAAAAGTCTATGCCTCTGGCTATACGGTGGTGGATCTTTAAAGCGGACAACAGGTTTCTGGCATGATCAATATCTACATCTAACAGCTTTCGCATATGCGATTGGGGGAATAGCGTTGTCAATCTGTCAGTCTCGTCTAACATCGCGGCGAACTCTGTGAGGTTACTCGAGTGTCTTAAATAGCTGCGTTGCTCCCATACCATTACTTCTCCGTCCATAACGGGAATGTAATTGGAATGAGAGTAGTCTGTGATTCGCGCATTTACAACTGCGAAAAGAGTAAGAACGATACCCACGAACCTGT
Source organism: Zaprionus ornatus (assembly GCA_018904035.1). Classification (NCBI taxonomy): domain Eukaryota; kingdom Metazoa; phylum Arthropoda; class Insecta; order Diptera; family Drosophilidae; genus Zaprionus; species Zaprionus ornatus. The sequence goes on along the minus strand of JAEIFZ010000282.1, from coordinate 263,501 downwards.
AAGAGACAATTTAATCCTATGAGTTTTGTTTCCTCAATTTTCTTACGTATTATTCTTAACTTGGGTATTATGATTTCAAAATTATAAAGGCAAAACATAGTATGAGCAGCTACCTTAGGTTGTCCTTATGGACCACCCTCCCCTTAATAAGAACAGACGTTCCTAGGTCTGCTTGAATAGTCTCCTCAGAACACAAGGGGGTCAGCTTGTTGCCCAATCTTTTGTTGTTGTTTACAAATACTTTTTCCCCTACTTCAAAAACCCTATTTTGCCTCGATGCATTATTCCGATCTAGCTGAGCCTGCTGAGCGTTAGCTATTTTGCTTCTAATGTTTTCCTTGAATTCTTCGGTTGACGCGTGGATTACCTCTATCGGCTTTTTCCCGGTGACCGAATGAATTGTGCGGTTGTACCTAACGGTCGCTTGCATTATGAGCTCAATAGTGTCTTCGAATTTCTTTTCCAACTTATGGCACCTTGCTATTTCTGACAATGTACTGTGGAAGCGTTCTACCTGCCCGTTCGATGAGCTATGCATCGGGGGTGCATTGACTACATCAATCCCGAATTGGTTTTTCAATAGAGATATATTGTCTTGGTTTTGGGGAAAGAATTTACAAGCTGGATAATTGGGATCTTAAGATCTGTTATTGTCCGAGACGCTATTGGCTGCGTGATGGCGAATTTAGAAAATTTATCGATACATGTTAAAAACTGTTTTTTATCAGTGGAAAATATATCGATGTGCAGCATTTCGCCGGCATATGTTGGTACCGGTGTCACGCCGAGCTGTTGTTTCTTTGGATGCCTGTCATACTTAGCTTTAGTGCATATCTTACAGTTGGCTATCACCTCCGAAACTAGCTTAGACATTTTTGGGAAATAATAGTCGCACAGAATTTGTTTAACATTTTCTTGCGCAGCACTATGGGCGCGACTATGCTCCGCTATAACGATTTCTCTTTGGATGCCTGTCATACTTAGCTTTAGTGCATATCTTACAGTTGGCTATCACCTCCGAAACTAGCTTAGACATTTTTGGGAAATAATAGTCGCACAGAATTTGTTTAACATTTTCTTGCGCAGCCCTATGGGCGCGACTATGCTCCGCTATAACGATTTCTCTTTGCTCGTTTTGGTCAGTAATGTCAGTCACAAGATTTTTGCAATGCCAAAATTTGGTTGCAGGAAAAAATCTTACCAATTCGTCTTGTATATAAGCCAAGGTGTGGAGATTGCAATAAATTGCATTTACCACGCCTGGTTGCACCACTTGTTTCACCTCACGGAGAGCTTCGTCATCCCGAGTGAAATATATGGTGTGCCTTATTTTTTCGCGGAAAAGCACAAATGTGCGTTTCAAGGGAAATTGTGCTTCTTCCAGAATTATCTGGTTCCTGAAGCAATTAAGAGGCTTATCTGTGGCATCGATAGTGTAAGTCAACGATAGCTCACTGTGTATAGTGGCAACATCGGACTCTATCTCGCTTTGCATAGCGTTAATATTTTGGCGCTAAAGCGCATCTGCCACAAAGTTTTCTTTGCCGGGCTTGTAAAAAATTTTTGCATTATGCTCGTCAATAAAGGCGTTCCATCTTTTGATTTTGGCATTTGGATTCCTATCTGAGACCGCAAAAGTTAGGGGCTGGTGATATTGGTGATATTGATGTCGCGCGTTCCATACAAGTATTGTTGTAACTTCCCCAGCGCCCATACTATGGCAAGTAGCTCCCTCTCGTTGGTAGCATAGTTTGTCTCGCATTCCTTTAAGGTTCTAGAAATCATGGTGATTGGCTTGCCTTCCTGTGAAAGCACAGCCCCGATTCCATGCGCTGAAGCATCTGTCGTTAAGTCAAAGGGCTTTTTAAAGTCCGGATATCTCAACATGACGTCTTCCGATGCCAGAATATTTCTTACCCTATCAAATGCCTCAGTTTCTGTGTCATTAAATTTGATAGGAATTTTTTTCGACATATGCTTACTAACGGAGCCATTCTCGCCCCTAAGTAAGTTTGTCAAAGGCCTTGCAATTGCTGCAAAGTCCTTAATAAATCTTCTATAGTAGCTAGCAAGGCCCAAAAAAGACCTGAGTGCATACAAACTTTTGGGTTCTTTGAACTCTCGAATAGCGCGCACTTTTTCAGGGTCAGTTTTAGCCCCGCCCTTTGTTACAACAAAGCCTAAGTATTCTACGCTTTCTTTGAAAAAATGGGTCTTTTCTCTTGAGACTTTCATGTTGGCGTCACAGAGGCATTTGAGGACCCAGTCAATATGCTTGACATGATCGGACTCATTTTCAGAAAAGATTATGACGTCATCTATGTACACATAGCACGTCTTGCCTATCTGCTCCTGCAAAACGTCATCTATAGTTCTTTGAAAAATGCTTCCAGCATTTTTTAACCCGAAAGGCAGTCGGCAAAACTCGTACTTGCCCCCGTTAACGGAAAATGACGTTTTCTCGCGGTCTTGTTCTGCAAGGTAAATCTGATGATAACCAGACTTGAGGTCTAACGTAGTAAAGTATTTAGCTTTACCTAAATTGGCTAAGATCCTGGCAATATTGGGCATGGGGTACCTATCTGGTATAGTCTGCTCGTTTAGTTTCCTAAAATCGATTACCAATCTCTTATTTCTATTTCCGTGTTCATCTAAACCCTTTTTGTCGACAACCCAAGTGGGGTTGTTGTATGGCGATTTAGAGGGGCTAATGATCCCATTCTGCAACAAGTTCTTTATTTCCTTGTTTACAAACTCGGCTACCCCCATCGGATGTGGGTAGAGCTTTGAGTATATGGGGTTGTTGTCGGTTGTGCGAATTGTCGCAACGACTGAGGTGTTGAAAGGCAGCGCCTCGTTAGGGGTCGAAAATGCCTTGATTCTGCTCAACACCATCTTTTTAAACTCGCTTTTAACTGTTAACGGCACTACTATGTCGTCAACATGGGTGAAATTTACATTGTCGCACTTATGGTACTGCAACATTTCTGTTGTGTCACCGTAATTGATCGTGCTTGACTTCAAGTCCAATGTAGCCCCTACTTTTGTTAAAAAGTCTAGGCCTATGATTGCATCGAACGTTGTTAGAGAGTCTAGCAGAAAGAATGGGGGTTTTTGCCCAAAAATGTGCATGTAACATTTTTTATTTATTTTGTTACCCGGCATTGAACTAGCAATGAATGGGGAGTCGACCAACACTACTCCTTTGAGCTCCTTTACGGGCTTAATGTAGTTTTTGGCCGCTCCAATATCGATGAGTATCTTTAGTTTCCTCCCAGCCAGTTGCTTTTCGACAAACGGCAACCGGGAGTGTCCTCTAAAAAATTAAGCGATCCGGCCTCATTGCCAGAGTCAGTGTCATCATCTATTCTAGCTACGGCCGCCGTAGTTGCCTCCTGGTACTTTTGTGAGTCCTCAGGTTGGGCCTGTTGACTTATGTTATTAACCCTCTGTCGTCTCTGTCCTGTCATTTGTTCGGAGTTATTGCTTCTCTTCTGATTTCTATTGTTATCAGAATTTGGGTCGCCCTTTTGGGGGTTCCAATTGGTTCGTTGCCTGAACTTAGAGGATGAGTCCACTTCCATGGGCTCTTGTGGTGGCCTATCGTCATTCTTTTGGGTATTTTCTGCCTGTTGAGGCCTATTCTGACCCTGTTTCTTCGTATAGTGCGGATTCCTTTCTGGGGCCCGCTCATTTCCACCACTCCTACCCTGCCTATCATACTGGCGGGTTGGCTGTCTATTGCCCTCAGAAGCATTATTCCTCTCTTCCATTGCCTTGGCATAGGAATTAGCGAACATACTTCGCTCGATGCTTGCCTCGGCTTCAGCGGCCAAGGCTAGTGCGGCCGGCAAATCTTTGGGTTGCGCGGGGAACACTATTGCTTTCAAAGATCTCTTCAGACCTGAGATGAATGCGTGAAGTGCATCATTTCTTACTTCAGCATTGAGTAAGGCGGCACCATTCGCATCGTGTGACATAATGATTTTATTAGTCACAAGTGTCAAGCTTTTTGCACTTCGTCATAATACTGCATTAAGCTGAGTTCCCCTTGCCTAACCATTTCCAATTTCTGCCGCAAGACTCGAAGCGAAGTCTTATCTGCGTAAGTGACATCTAATCTAGCAATTATGGCATCGAAATTCAATACCGTACTATGTGACACTAACAGCGCTCTTGCCGAGCCACGAATTTTATTCCTTAAAATTGTGACGGCTTGATAGTGCGCCTCACTGTTCTGGTATGGTCTAAAGATTTCATACGCGTCAACGGCTGACTGCCGCCAAGCCACGTAATCACTTTGTTCGCCGTCGAACTCTGGGATAGATTTGACGATATCAAGTTTGACTTCGCACCTAACAGCGGGATCTATGCTTATGCGGCTATAGACTTCTACCTGTGGTGTATCTATCTGTAAACTGTTCACTTGCTGTTTAATTGCGTCAACTTCTGCCCGAAACTCTTGCTTTAAGCGGTTCTCCTGTTCGGCTAACGCGCCCCTAACGGCACCGTCTATAATGGCACTTAACTGATTTGCGTCAATATTAATCGTGGATTCTTGTTGCACAGTAACTTGAGTAACTTGACTTGTATTAGGTTCGTCGTATAGGCTATCGTCACTATCGTATTCCTGTTTAATTTCTCTTCGCACCCAACTCATCAGCCTTAGCAGACAAAAATTGAAATCAGAGAAAACACTAAATATTTCACAATAGGGGGAATAATTACGCGCAAATATTTTGTAACCAGAATTTGTGTTGTCTCACTGTTCGTTTATCACTCTTATTACTTTATATATTTCAACAATAACACGACTTAAAGTTTTCTGAATTAAACATTCCACTTACATTTTATGAGGTGGCCTCCTAACGGGTGTGGCTTCTTAAAAAAACGTTGGGCGCCAGTAATGTTTATCCAGTCTCCAGCTGCAGGTTCTCCGGTAGTTGGGGAATTCACTGAAGTTAAGTTAGTTATGATGCGAGTCTTAACTATGACTCGATTGTATTTGATGGCCTTGTGGCTCAACAACAAAATGAATACAACAAAGAATTCTTATGCGGCTTGTGCCGGAGCTTGCTTGTTACTTTATTGGTTCTTCCTTACAAACTAAAAATGCCAAATACAAAATGTTTACAGCTACCCTATGGAATTCGCGAGCAACCAAGACATAGCCGGCAAGCCGACTCAGCATAATCATAACTCTGCTATTGCGACACATAGCAAGAATCAGGTTACCATAGCTGACTTTGTTGCTAGGGCATTGGCTTAGCATATTGCATCAGCGCAACGCCCGCTACTCGGCCACTGACTTTCTGCCTTGCAGCGTCAGCGATATGCCCTGTGAGGGCTGAGCACTCTGAGTGCGAGGGTTACTTGATAACTTGTACTAGACTACATATTATTCTTTAAGCTTACTTATACGCTTCATTGTAAATCACGCCAGCCCAAAATCCTTTTCTTTATTACAGTGCAGCTTAAAAACATCGTAATACAATACAATACATATCTGAAAAAAAAACGTATAAAAAACATAAGGAAGAAAGGAAAAAGCTCTAAATAATTAGGGATAAAAAGATTACTCGCTTCTTGATGTTAATTATCCGTCTGTCCAAGATATTTATTATGTATAAATTAACCAGTTTCCTGATATGTTATGTTTTAGCAGTTATGTCTGTAGTAGTTTACGTCAATTTCTGTAAGCCGGTGGCTTCACAATAAACATCGACGGAGTAACTTTTAAATGTCTCTTAATTGAATAGAATAAGTGTTTAAAAATGGCCTTTGTTCTTAAGAAAAATTGAATTTGCGAAAAACGTGCTATGCGACAGCAGCCATCTTGGCCCAAGAACTGAGTTGTCAGATCGACAGAATAATAGAAACTAAGAGCTAAAATGAAAACAAAACACATTTGTGCAATTTCATATTCGTAGCGGCCACGCAAATAAGCAGTGTTTGCCGGCTACGTAACGACATCCGGCATAATGCTTACATTGCAGAATGTCGTTAACTTAAGTTAAGGGACGGGAGACTGAGCACGCTTTGGTGGGAGGTGACGTTCAGCAGAGTTAATTTTGCTACCCCCTGTAATCTCTTGTGGACCCCGTTCTGGTTGACGTACAGTTCTGGTTAATGACGGCACGTCGGGTGAAGGTAACAAGGTGCGTACCATGCACCCAGATTTCAGAGCCGCTGTCCACTTGCACCTTGGCGGCCCTGTCGTTGATGATGATGATCACTTCATCTACTTAGGTGATGGGATCCAGGCTGCTGGGTTGTATTTCGCAGTGCGCCGCGCCGCCTGCATTAAGTTCTCTCGCGCATGAGCTGCCTGATGATAGATGGCAGAAGGTGGCGCTGGTTGATGCGGTGCAAGCTTTGACGGTGCAGATCTCGTTGTTGCACTCTTCGATAACGCCATCGTCTAAACGTAGCATGGCTCCTTCGTGACTGACGGGGAAAATAGTAATTTTCTTACAGGCGAACTTAATTATCGAAAATTTAATGATAAAATGTAATGCGTTATTGGATTTCAAAACCTTTACGGACGATACGGACATGAGGTCCCGTATGGGGGTGTTGGGCTGCTCCAGCCAAACTGATCTTAAACCTGCGTGATCAAGAATATTTGGGCTAACAATGTTAATTTTTGCAAGTGTCACGGCCAACATTAAATTTTGAAGCTCCATCATGAGTATTCTATTTCTTGCGACTCTTTTGCTATCTTGAGGATTAAGTTGACGATGGCAGTTGGTTTATTGATTTGATTTAGGTATTGATTTCTATTTGCCTATTGTTCGCATCGATCAACCGCGCCTCTAAGACCCTACTCTTCTCCAAATTACTGGCATCAGGTGTGCCGGCTACAACCTTTAGTATGGAGCCCAGGAAGTCCAAGCTTCTGGACACTCGATGGTGAGCGCCCAGCGCATCCAGAAAGTCCCGGAGGTGTGCTGAATCTACACTCAGCAGATTTCTCATATGCCGAGCAGGCCGACCGTGTCCTCTACCACACGTGCGTACTCCCAAAGATTCGCGGAGTGCCTCACATAGGCAGAATTTTCCCACACCAAGATCTGGCCGTCGACTATGGGAATGTATTTGGCGCGCGAATAATCGGTGATGTGTGCCGATGCCAATGGTAGATACACGAGAAGGATAAGATTGGTCCTGTGGGTGAGAGTTTTAATGGTTGATTTTTCTGTTCTGTAGACAAGGAGGAACCCAACACCCATAATAAGAAAAATGCTTAAGAATACAATGATAGATGGCGCTAAGCTTAGATCTACTACAAATTGCACCAACTGGCTACTGAGCGTCCTTGTCCTTGTCCTTGTGGACCACCCTCCCCTCAATAGGGACCGTGCTCCCCATGTCCGGTTTTACAGCTCTTTCCTCGCACAACGGCGTGAGCTTGTTGCCGAGTCTTCGGTTGGATTTTACCAACACATTTTCGCCAACATCGAATACCCTATTCTGCCGCGAGGCGTTTTCTCTGGCCCTTAGCGCGGTTTGAGCTTTCTGGATCCAATTGTGGATCTCTAGATTGTGGCTCATCAGGGTGCGTTAGGACGTTGTCAGCCGGTCTCCTGTTGATGACCGAGTGAATCGACTTATTATATTGGGTAGTGGCCAACATTACTATTTCGACCATATCACTTATGCCCTTGTCTATCTTTATACAGCTGGCTAGCTCCAGCAACGTGCTGTGGAAACGCTCCACCTGCCCGTTGGAGGTACTGTCCAGTGGTGGTGCGTTTGTAATGCTTACACCAAAGTTGTTACAAAGCATGGACACTATCGTGTGCGACTTCAACAACGATTCGCAGCGCTGGCTTCAGGTCTTCAATAGTTCTCGAGGCGATAGGTTGTACGATGGCAAATTTAGAAAACTTGTCGACGCAAGTGAGGAAAAACTTTTTGTCAGTAGAGAAAATGTCTATGTGCAACATTTCCCCTGTGTGTGACGGTATTGGTGTTTCACCAAGTTCTTGCTTCTTTGGCTGCCTGTCATACTTGGCCCTCGCACAAGTCCTGCAATTCTGCACGATCTCGTTGGCCAGCTTGGCCATTTTGGGGAAATAGTATTCCGACAATACCTGCTTTACATTTTCTTGCGCTGCTCTGTGTGCCCTATTGTGTTCAGCAGTTAAGATTTCCCTTCTTTCTTCAAATCTGAGTACGTCCACGACGCGGTTCTTGCAATGCCAGAACTTTGTGGCTGGGAACCTCGGGACAATCTCATCCTGTATCATTGCGAGCGTGTGCAAATCGAAATGGAAAGCGTTTACGCCCCTTGGGACGATTATGTCCACCAGTTCGCCTATTAAAGACCCCCTGCAGATGAAGTTAACCGTGTGGCGGCTTTTATTCCCGAATAGAATAAAGGTATTTTTAGATGAGAAACGTGCTTCCTCCAGTATTATCTGGTTCTGGAAGCAGTTCCACCTCTTAATTTTGCCGTTCGGGTTTGATTCCTGTTGGAATAAATGTGTATGCCTCGACATGTAATGTTAATTAGCATAAGATTAAATCGGCTGTTATCAAATACTTAACGTAATGTTAAATTAACATAATTACTTCTCTTGCTCAAAATATGTACAACGGAATGGAAGTGCACGAAGCACAAACTAAATTAAATAAATAAACATTAAAACTAAAATAAAGAAATCCACTTTATTATTAACATGGTAGCAGAGCAAGGTTGAAAATCCAAAGTCTCTTAACTAAATCCAAGTTCGAGAAAAATAAATGGTGTTCAAGTGAAGCGACAAAAGGAACAAGTGTATAAGACATTGAAAAGAGAAATACAATATTAAAAGTGTGAACTATTAAAAAATACAAATACGCAAACAAGACTATTGAAAAATAATAAACAAATAAACGGAAAAACATTAAAAACATAGACTAAAAGGGTTTGATGGCAACAGATTAAAATCCAAAATCCACGTGCACGCTTTGATAAAAGAAAAGTGTAAAAAAAAAAGTGTGACTCTATATAAAAATGAGCAAAAAATGAACGAAACAGAAAGAGACATAAAAGAAGTGTACAAACAGATTAATAGTGAAGCCGGAAAAAAGAGTGCAAACGCAAAAATTGAAGACATTGTTATGCCCATATTCGATGGGGTAAATTTTGGAAGCTGGAAGTTCAGATTAATGACAATACTAGAATACAAAGAGTGCAAAGAACCAGCAGTGCGAACAAGAACAACGGAAGATAATGTAACAACATGGATGAAAACAGACTTGAAAGCAAAAACAATTTTAATCAGTACAATATCGGACAAACAGTTAGAATATGTTAGTGAGTGCCAAACGACATTACAAATTATGAACAAGCTTAACGAAATGTATTCGGTAAAATCAACAGCCCTGCAAATACTGTGCAGAGGAAAAATCGACGAAATCAAACTAAAAGACTATGAAACAGTGGAAGAATTTTTTATTGAATTCGAGAAAGCAGTGAATAAATTTAAAAACGCTGGAGGCACCATAGACGTAAACGAAAAAATGCGGTATCTGTTAAAAGCGCTACCAACAAGCTACAGTTACATTGGAGACTTCTTAGACGTGATTCCGGAAGCTCAACGAACGGTAGAGTACGTAAAAACAAAAGTGAAAGAAAAAAGCTATAACAGAGGTCCAGGGGACAGACAAAATAACGTAAGCACATTTAACACCAAAACTAAAAAGAATGCTATGTGTGTGGCAACACAGGTCATATCCAGAGGGACTGCTGGCATGCTGAGCAAAATGCGAGAGGCGAAAACAGACAACAACAACAAGACAACAGGCGGCGATATCAGAATACGAATCAAAGAGGCGGTCGAGGCAGAGGTCAACGTCATGGAAGTGGTCGAGGACGTGGAACTGGACGTGGACATTACTCAGGAGACGGGAACCAAGGAAGACAACAAGAAAACAGTGACGGCGTACAGTCATGGACAATTAGAATGATAAGAAACGAAAAAATAATAAAATGTAATAACAGCGAAAGTAGTAACGAAACTACAGTAAACTGGTTATTAGATAGTGGATGCACTGATCACATCATAAACGATTGTAGACTTTTTAAGAACTTTGTAAATTTAAAAAATCCGATTGATGTTAAAGTAGCCGATGGCAAACAATTGCAAGCGACAAAGATTGGAAATGTAGAAACATATTTTAGAACATACAACAATGAAAATTTGATCAATATTAAAAACATATACTTTGTAAAAGGCATAAAACAAAATTTGCTGAGCATATCAAAGATAACTGAAAATAAATGTACAGTCGTAGCCAGAAATAATGATACAAAAATCTACAACGAAAAAAGAGAATTGTTGACAGTTGCAAATAAAATTGATAGTTTATATAACGTAAAAAAGCTTCATGCTAAAAAATAAAACAAATGAAATATACACAAATGTAACAAAATTAACTGAAAAGGAAAAATGGCACAGGGCACTAGGCCACGTAAATTTTCAATATTTGAATAGAATTATTAAGAGTAAAATGCTAGATGGTCTGCCTGATAAAATCGAGAATACCGAAATGAAATGCGCGAATTGTATACAAAGTAAAATGTCAAACGAACCATTCGAGAACAATAGAAAGAAAACTAAAGAAACATTAGAGTTAATACATACAGACTTAAACGGACCACACAGCACAACAGGTTGGGGAAAAATATTTTTTGACATTTGTTGACGACTTTAGTAAATGCGGGAGAATTTATTGTATTAGAAATAAATCTGAAACTGCGAGCTGCTTAAAAGAATATGTAAATTATGTTGAGAATCAGTTCAGTAAGAAAGTAAAACGAATACAATGCGATAACGGTAAAGAATATATGAATAGAGAAATATCAAACTTTGTAAAATATAAGGGAATTCAGTTAACTACATGTCCACCGTATGTACATGAATTAAACGGCGTAGCAGAAAGATACAATAGATCGGCAATGGATATTGGTAGGTGCTTGATGAGAGAGGCAAACATTCATAGGCGATATTGGCCAGAAGTTATGAACACAGTAGCTTATTTAAAAAATCGAACAATCGCAAACACTGCAGTTAATAAAAGCCCATACGAAATATTTTTCGGCATAAAACCAAATGTAGAAAATTTAAAAATATACGGAAGTAGAGTTTTTGTTAGAGTTCCGGAAGTACGCAGAAAGAGCAAATGGGATAACAAATCGGAATTAGGAGTTTTAGTCGGATATAATACAAACGGATATAGAGTTTTACTAAACAATAGAGTAATAAACGCAAGACATGTTCAAGTTGTAGAAGAGAAAACAAAATTAATTTGCCTAGAGAAAAACAAACAGAATGATAATGAAAGTCAAATAAATGAAAATGAAGAAGATTATGAAGATAACGCTAAGACACACGAACTAAATGACATGGACGAAGTTAATTCAAAAACTAGCGATGAAAGCGAGAGTGAGGAGAACAAAGAACATTTAGCAGTGCAGAGAACATCAAATAGAAAGAAACGCCCAGTAAATTTATACGGTAACCCAGTAACTCATTTTATTTATATCAATTATGTAAATGCAATTGTACCAAACACTTATGAAGAGGCGATGAATAGCAATGAAAAAATAGAATGGCTCAAAGCAATGAACACAGAAATGCAATGCTTAAATAAAAATAATACGTGGCAAATTGTAGAAAAACCGATAAACAAAAAGATTATAGATGTTAAATGGGTGTACAAAAAGAAAAGTGATGGGACTTACAAAGCTAGACTAGTAGTAAGAGGTTTCCAACAAAGAGAACGACTAGAAAACGTATATTCACCAGTAGGAAAAATGCAAACATTAAAAGTATTACTATCATATTGTTGTAAAAATGGTCTGTTTATAAATCAGATGGATGTCGAAACAGCCTTTTTAAATGGCTATGTAAAATCAGAAGTTTATGTAAATGAACCGAAGGGTTACGAAACAGGAGAAAACAAAGTTTATAAATTGATTAAGGCATTATATGGATTGAGAGAAAGCCCAAGAGCATGGTACGAATGTTTACATAAATATCTCGACAAATTAAATTTTAAGAGAAGCAATTACGATTATTGTTTATATGTAAAAAGAGCGGATAAAGATGAAGTATATATCTTAGTATTCGTAGATGACATCCTGATATGCAGTAAGAACAAAACAAAAATAACAGAAATAAAAGACAGTTTAATGAACGAATTTACAATGAAAGATTTAGAAAAATCGGCAGTTATATTGGAATAGAAATTTATTATAGTACTGAAAGTAAGAAAATGACGTTAAATCAAAAAAGATATATTGAATCACTAGCAATGAAGTATGATCTCGAAAATGCTAAACTGTACGAAACTCCAATGGAAACAAACTTAAAATTAGATCAAGCAACTGAATGTGATGAAAAAATTAAATACAGAAACTTGATAGGTGAATTATTATATATAAGCGCAGGTACAAGACCAGATATATCATATTCCGTAAATTATCTAAGCAGATATCAAAGTTGTTATAATTCAACACACTATAAATACGCGTTAAGAGTATTAAAATATTTATATAAGACAAGAGATTTGAATTTAACTTTTGAAGAGAATAAAAATAATGAAATACTAGATTGTATGGTAGACTCAGATTATGCAGAAGATAATGTTGATAGAAAATCCACAACGGGATTTATAATAAGAATGTATGGAAATATAATACTCGTATATTGGAAAACTCACAAACAACACACTGTAACAAAATGCTCAACGTTTGCAGAGTACATTGCCCTGTCGGAAGCAGTAACAGAAATATTATTTGTCAAAAACATGCTATGTGAAATATTTAATATTAATAACGAAAAAGCGATAAAGATTTATGAAGATAATTCAGGCGCAGTAGCGATTGCGAATTTGGTAATTTTACAAAAAATTCGAAGCACATTGAAGTGCAGTATCACTATGTAAACGAAAATTATGAAAAAGGTATTATAGACATTGTAAAGATTGAATCTAGACTTAATATAGCAGACATGTTAACCAAAGCGTTAGACAAACAAAAATTTATAAGAAATAGAAATGCTGTAAAGTTAAAGTAATGAAAGATAAAACGAAGACAACAAATTTAAGAGGCGTGTTGGAATAAATGTGTATGCCTCGATATGTAATGTTAATTAGCATAAGATTAAATCGGCTGTTATCAAATACTTAACGTAATGTTAAATTAACATAATTACTTCTCTTGCTCAAAATATGTACAACGGAATGGAAGTGCACGAAGCACAAACTAAATTAAATAAATAAACATTAAAACTAAAATAAAGAAATCCACTTTATTATTAACAATTCCGACACAGAAAATGTTAAAGGCTGATGATTAGTGAAGATATTTATATCTTTCACTCCATACAAATAATGCCACATTTTAGCCAGGGCGCAAATGATGGCCAATTACTCCCGCTCGTTAGTCGCGTAGTTGGCTTCACTTTTTTTAAGTGTCCTTGAACACATTGTTATAGGGCGGCCCTCTTGGGACAACACCGCACCTATACCGTAGGCCGAAGCATCTGTCGTTAGAATAAATGGCTTCTTATAGTCAGAGTAGCTGAGCATGACGTCTTCTGATGCGAACATATTACGCTTTTGGAACGCCTCTCGCTGGGACTCAGAGAAACGCACCTGAATGTTCCTCGATCTATGCCTACTAACTGTTCCATTCTCGCCCTTTAATATGTTCGAAATGGGCCTTGCTATAGCATCGAAGTCTTTAATGAAACATCTATAGTAGCTCGCGAGGCCCAGAAACGACCTGACTTCGAATACCGTCTTGGTCTCTGGGAATTCTTTTATGGCCTTGACTTTTTCTGGGTCCGTTGTTGCACCTTTACTGGTGACTAAGAACCCAAGAAAGCTCACGGTTTTCTTAAAGAAACGCGATTTCTCGACCGATACTCTCATGTTCCTGTAGGCTCTTTAACACCCACTCTACATGTTTGATGTGAGCCTCCTCGTCTTGCGAAAAGATGATCACGTCATCAACATAAACATAACAAAATTTGCCTATTTATTCCCGTAAGATATCATTGATCGTTCGCTGGAAGATGCCGGCGGCGTTCCTGAGGCCGAACGGCAGTCTCTTGAACTCGTATTTTCCCCCGATTACCAAGAAAGAAGTTTTTTCGCGATCACGTTCCGCTAGGACGACCTGATGATATCCGGATTTGAGATCCAGGGTCGAAAAATAGTGGGCTTTGCCCAAATTGCTTAGTATGATTGATATATTTGGCATGGGGTATTTGTCGGGAATGATTCGCTCGTTGAGTTTGCGAAAGTCTATCACCAAGCGCTTGTTGCGGTTGTCCGCATCATCGGTGCCCTTTTTATCTACTACTATGGGGTCGTTTCTTAGAAGATCTTGGATCTCTTTATTGACGAAGTCGGCTACGCCCATGGGATATGGGTAGAGCTTGGCATAGATGGGCTCTTCGCTCCCTGTTCTGATGGTGGCAACCACCGAAGTATTGTATGGCAGGGCCTCGTTTGGGTGTGCAAAGGCCTTTTTTCTGGTCTTTAGTAATTTTCGAAAAGCCTCCCGCACTGAAGCGGGCGCGTCTGAGCAATCCACATCGGTGAAGTTGACATCAGCGCATTTGTGGAAGGAGATTTTCTCGACTTCCGTAACCCATTTGAGCTGACTGGAGGCCAAACAGAGTAACGCCCCAGCCTGAGCTAACAAATCGAGGCCGATTATCAAAGGCTGACAAGTCTGATAGAATGAAGAATGTTGCTTTTATGTTGAACAACGCAACAAAGCATTTTTGTGTGACGGTGGTTGAGCCATGGATCGAACGCAAGCTGAATTGCGAGTTAACCGGACAGACGCCACGCAACCCCTTGTGTGGTCTGATGTAATTTTTGGACGTGCCGGTATCGATAAGGAAGCTCATATCCAGCCCTGCTACTCTTCGTTTGATGACGGGTAGCAGGGACTTTCCTTTAAAAAATTGAAGGCGTCAGAATCGCTTTCAGCATCGTCTTCGATCTGTGCCACAGCGCCGTTGGCGGCTTCGGCGTACGAGTTCTGCCCCTGTCTAGCATCTTGGGTTACATGATTGACCCTTTGTTGCTTGCTCTTACCGTTAGAGCGATCGGACATGGCCGACCGCTTGCTGACGCCAACGGAGTCCTGAGTGGGCTGTCTAAACTTTGACAGCGAAGGGTCCACCACCTCCATTGGTTCTGGAGCACTGGCGGGAGTTTGCTGCTCGGCATTTCGCTGGCCGGATCGGCCTTGCTGTTTGTGCTGCCTACTAAAATGTGGGTTCTGTGACCCGCTTGCGTGCGCTTCTGCTTGTTGGGGTGGCTTGACCCGCTTCTGGGCACTTGCCTTGTATTATTTTTCCTCCACGCTCCTCGCGAAGCTGGCAGCGAACGCATATCTTTTATGGTTGCCGTCTACCTCTTGCGCAAGCGCCAGAACGCAAGTCCTAGGCTTTGCTGAGAATAGCACATCTGTGAGACTACGCTTGAGTCCCGAAATAAATACACGTAGTGAATCTTCGCGGAACTTTTCATAGAGGCCCTTTGCTAGGACCGGCTCGTATGACATGTTGACTTTATTAGTCAACAATGTAAGTTTTTTGCCGACTTAATCGTAATATTGCAGTAGAGAGATGCTGCCTTGCCTCAGCGTACCCAATTTTGCTCGATTACGTGAACTGGACGTTTGTCGCTGTATGTGAAGTCGAGGAGACTTATAATCGCGTCAAAGTTAAGTACTGAACAACATCCGCGGCCCCCTGATTTTGTTTCTTATAATTATAACCGCCTGATAATGGCGTGAGCTGCCGTCGTACTGCCTAAAAAGATTCATCTGCGCCTGCAACTCGGGCAAGCATTTGACGGCATTCAATGGTTCATCGCAGCGGATATCATAACTTATTTCTATGGGTGCATAGGCTTGCACTCCTGGCGGCGTAATATGCGCTGCCGCCAGCTGCTAAGACATTGAGTTGACTTTGACAAGCAAGGCCTTATTTGCAGTGGCTTGCTCAGCTAAGGCAGCGGTGACAGCTGCCTGTATTACGCATTTCAAATTGAATGTCTTGGTGCTGGAACGCGAACGTGATTATCACAATCAGAGTCCGAATCACTAGACCGACGGCGGGGGGTTCTATAGCGACGGAAGGGTGAAGTCATATGCTTCTAATATAAACAACGGAACCTCGAACACAACGCTTGTGGACGGAGGCAACAAGGTTGCAAATTTCCACGGAATGTATTACGTAGAACGACAAAACAAAACGAACGAGACAAAGGCAGACGGAAAAAAAATTTGTGCGCGCGTGCATTTGATACGCTGCTTTTAATAATTATTCAACAAATGTTTTTTTTTTATTTAAATTATTCTTGCTGCCAATAGTTTATTATTTTTCGTCAACCTAATCCACCCCTACTTTCACGAGTCGGTGTGCGTGTTAAAACTTTTTACTGTTTAATTCCATTTTAGTAAAGACACTTGCAAAAACTACATTTTTATACTTATTTTTAATTTGCAGGTCCAAGAAAGGTGCCCACTTACATTTTTTGGTGTTGTGTGGCATAGTGTGGTGTTCTAATCTGTAGTTGGTGTCTGCTCTTGTGCGCTGCGTTGTCTCTGCCTCCCGCGCTGCCGTCTCCGCTGTCCAGATAGCTTGCGCGCTGATCTGGCGATAAGTCGTTGCCCGAAGAGCTCCAGCGGCTTCGGTGTAACGTGAAATTAAATTGGCGCTATAGCGCACCGTAGCCAACTGTACTCAAGTTTAACTTAAGTTAACTTATATATACTGGACCGAGCCCACAGCGTGCCTGTAGCAGTCTTTGTGGCCGGACACAGTAGGCGCTGCTAGATCACTCTTCCCGGGAGCAAATTTACATTAGGCACGAATAGCGAATAAATCGGCAACCATAAAAAAAGGAAGAAAAGAAAAATCCTGAATACTCGTACATACAAAAAAAAAAAACCTTCAGGCACACAGCAATAAAACTTTGTATTTGCTATCGGCCGGTGGTAACAGAAATGGTTTACAATGCAACGTTGACGACCAAGGAAGAGAAGAGCCAATAGCTGAGTGGTTAGAGTGGCCGACGGAATTTTGCAGGCTTGTTTGTGTGTTGTGGCGCGAGTTCGATTCTCTCATGTGCGACAGCGGTTGCATTCTTTCCAAATTATTTATTTCTTTTATTCTAATAAACTAAAACGAAAGCAGCGGGCGGGCTGTGATATCCAAATCCGCAAATCTCATGTTTCATCAATTAAACCAAATTTTCCAAATTTGGGGCGATTTGGCGGCCATTAAACATTATCCGATCGGCCCCAAATTTTTTGTAGGTTGTTTTGGGTAGAAATGAATTCTGCCCGGTGGTTTAGAAAACAAAAAAAAAAAATATTATAAGGGCCAGTCTAATGCATACATACATATGATATTAAGCATTTACACATGCGTGGAGACATTAGACTCGAGTCGAAAAATCAAGAATACAGGTTATATTAATCCGGGACATAGCTCACTGAACCACAGGTCAACTGCTGCGTCAGTCGAAATGGGGTTCGACTCCCAGGTTGTGGCCAGGTTCTCATTTTGTTTTTTCATATTTATTTATTATTACTTTATAGATTTTGAATTCATATATTGTGTAATTTTTATTGCCTTCGACCATTGAAAATGGTCAAATGGTCGATGGCGTCATAACTATATTAGTTGTACAGGAAAGAAAAGCACGAACGATGCGAGAGCGTACCGCGAGATGTTTCTCGACTCTTCTTTTCCATGCACATTTCAATAACCGAAAATATATGTGCATATAAATTAAGTTTTGAGTTGATTAGGAGTTCAAAAAATAATGTGTCTTTATTGGTTGGGTTTTAATTAGAACTAACTTAACACAAAAAGAGTTTATCATAGGAAGGCTGCTGCTGTAGAGAGTCGCCGCTGTCGCTGGTGCAGTCGCGGCTCGGAATTTGCTGACCACGTGGCGGATGTTTAGGCTACGTTGGTCAGCGGTCCCACGGTTTTGGGAATGCAACTTACCTCGTGAGAGTTTGCGCTTCTCGTTGTTGTGCAGCAACGCTGACGTCCTCGGTCGCGATGTACAGCCTCTTTTGTGTTGTGGTTGGCCTAGGGTTTTCTTTAGGGGCTGCTGGTTCTTCGCTGGTTACCTTGAGGGTTGTTTCGCGACTTTTCCTTCCGATTATAAATCGTGCTAGCAGTACGATTAGCAGAACTATGAGTGTTGCTGACATTGTGAGGTTAGCTGTTATGCTGATGTTGTGACTTCCGTTCAACCGCTCCAGCTCCTTTGTATTGTTTATGTTTACCTCCTTTAACATTTGTTGGGATAATACTTCGTCTACTTTTGCTTTTTCTGCCATTAGTTGCAACAGAGGTGGTGTACGAGGAACGTCCGCTTCAGGTGATTTTTTGGCTTTTGACTTCTAGATTATCTTTTTCTGTTTTTATGATTGTGTTTGTTATTTGAGTGATTTGGTTTAGTCTATCGTTTAATACCCTATTATTTACCATTTGTTTGTTATTGTTTTCTAATTGTTCGTTTATTTTGTTTGTAATTATCTCGTAATCATTATGGTCCGGCGTGCCGGCCAACCATTTCCAAGCTGTACCCAAGATTGACCTTGTCTTCCTTTGGAATGGCCTGAGCCTTCTGAGGTTTGCCTCTGCTTTCGAAAGTTCGAAGGCGAGGAATGGGTATAGTAGATTAGTTGCTTCTATTTCGTTAACTTGGTTTAATAGGTTGTGGAACGCTGTTTCATATTCTTCCACGTCAAACACGTGAATGATCTTGAATGTGCCGTTTTGAATTGCTGCGATGCCTGTTTTGATGGGTATCAGTTATGAGTGTGAATAGTCTAGTATAGTCGTGATGCCAAAACATGTTGGCAAGAAAAGTAACCTGGAAGAATATCATATTTTTATATTATTTTTATGAACCACTTTTCCTGAACGAGTTTTAATGGTTGTGTTTCTGTCTTTTGCAACTATTTCTTTTTTGTATTTTGGCAACAATTTGGAACCTAACCTATTATTTATCCTAACATAGACTACGTCACCTTCGTTGTATGGTTTTATGGGAGATTTCTTTTGATTGTGGTATAGGATAGTTTCTTCTTGGTTATTTTTCAGATTTTGGATGACCTCTTTGCGTGCCGAATCTAGTGTTTGGGGGTCTGTGATTTGTCGGTGGCCGAAAAATATGTCTATTGGTTTTCTTTTTGTGGTTGAGTGGACAGATGCATTGTACTCCTGAATGGCTTTGAAGATTATTTCTTCGAATGTAGCCGTGCCAGAGTCTTTGCTTAAGCATCTCATAATCTCTGTTGGATTCGAGTGGAATTATTTAGAAAATTTTTCTATGGCTGTGAGTACCAATTGTTTTTGTGTGGTGTAGATGTCTATATGGACGACCTGGCCGGGATAAGTGTGTATCGGAGTTGGTTGGATTTCTCCATTGTTAGGGTGTCTGTCATACTAGGACAATTTGCAAGTTTCGCATGCCTTCGCTGTCGCTTCAGTTTTTTTTTCTGAGGCTTGGGAAAAAGAACTTGCTCATTATTTGTAATTTGTTTTCTACTGCGTTCCTATGTGCCCTCATATGTTCTTTCGCTACTATGTCGTCCTGTTCATCTTTTTCAGTTAAGTCTTCTTTGCTTTTAAGGGGATCTGATGGAACCCACTTTTAAGATCTAAAACTGAGAAATATTTGTTGTCGCCCAATTGTGCGATTATTTCTCCGATCTCGGGGATAGGGTACATATCCGAAATGGTGACAGAGTTCAGTTTTCTATAGTCTATGACTATCCTAAACTTCTTCTCTCCAGACACGTCAGCTTTTTTGGGGACTATCCATACTGGAGAAGGTCTTACGATGCCATCTAATTAAAATTGATTTATTTGCTTTTCGACCTCTGGTCTCAATGAGGCGGGGTATGGGTAGTGTTTACTATACACCGGTAAATCCGATGAAGTTCTTATCTCTCCTTCTACCTGGGTGGTGTACATTAGTTTTTTGTCGGGTTCAGCAAATAAGTTAGCGTGTTTCTTGATGATTGAGTACATGAGTTCTTTCTGTTTTTTAGTCATATGCTCAGTTCTTACTCTGATGTTGTTTACTTCCTGAGTGGACAGATCATTTCTAACATCGATACAGCGTTAAGCCGTTTTAAGGCGTGGTTTCCTATTATACCATGGAATACTTTGAGAGTGGGGAGCAGAAAATATCGAATTGGGGTATGATCTTTGTTGAACAGGTGAAGAAAGGTTTGGTGGGTGATTTTTGTTTGACCGCCCACAGAGTTTGCATAGAAAGGGTGTTCATTTAACTTAGGGTTCGTTACTAGGTTTGTCTGTAGGTAGTTTTGGATGGATCCTGTATCTATTAAGAACTTGAATATCTTTCCGTCCTTCGTACCACAATAGAACTGTTTAATCTAAAAAATTGACATCGGTTACATCTACGGACACGGTAGTATACTCCTGTTCATTTTCCTCCGTTAACGCGCCCGCTAACTCCGCTGCCCCTTGTTGTTCGACATACTCGTAATAAGCTTGCTCGGATAATTCCGGGGGCATTTCATATTCGGATTGTCTACCTGGCTCTGGCTCCCCAGTGGTAACGTGAAATTGCCTCTGGTATTTGGACACGGGACCAGACTGGTCTTGAGGAGGGGGACGTTTCCCAGATAATTCGTTACTCTGTGGTCTGTTCATGTAGTCGATTTGTTTCGATCGGACAGAGTGATCGACTTCCATGGTTAACGGTTTTGGGTGTGGTTTCGGTGCCGATGGCCGTAGAGGTGCTATTTGCTTTTGTTCCTGTGTGGGTAATTGCATTCGATATGGGATATAAGAGTTTTGTGGCTGTGGTCTATAGGGTTGGAATGCAGTGTTTTGATTAGTATCGTTCGGAGGCAATAAATGTTGATATATTGCTGGTTTCGGGGAGTGATAAAGTCGTGGGTCAAAGTTCCTCCATTGCGTGGAACTGGCATTCTGTAACGATTTTTGAGTTGCTAGCCTATTTATTTGCCTTAGTGGGGGCTGTTGTCTAATCTTTGGCGTAAATGAATTTCTTTGCTCCTGGTTCTTTACTAGACCACACAAATGCAATGCATGGCTCCGATCTCTCGGTTCCTTTATGGCTAACAGGCGTGGCAAGTCGCCATTAAGGCCCCTCACAAATGTGTCGACTGCCTTGCCTCGGTTGTTATTGGTTAAAGCTCTAATGACCTCTGGTAACTCCTCCTGGGCTCCGATTTGATTCAAAATCGCGCAAATTAGCGAGAACATCTGATACTCGAGATTTTTAAGATCTCATTTATCAGCATAGTGAGCCGTAAGACACTTTTAAATGGCCATCCAATTCATTGGCGTATTATATGATTCTATAGATAGCCATTATGCGGTTGACGTTTTTTTTCCATGAATTAAAGGTGGCTGTGTCTCCCAAAAACTCCTTAATGAGTGGAAGGTCGCTAAGATTTACGTGTCCAAAATTCGGGTTGAACATTTTTCGCTCTCTAGCGTATCCCTAATTAGATCCACAATCACACTTTTTAATTCGGGGGTAGTCATAGGGGTGCTGGTCCCCGGTTGTTTATTTCCAGCCGCTTGACTGGAGCCACCGGCTATACCTAGCTTTGCCATAGCATCGGTTAACCCGCTTGGCATTTTCGAATAAAATTGGAAGTACGAAGATATATTCGTTTTGGAATCGGACAACTACTCTATTCTATTTGGGCTTGGGATGCACGAAAATTTATTATTTATTTATATACTTTTTTTATTTTTGAAATTTCGCCTGTTTTTTTTTTTTTTATTTATTTATGAATTTATTGGTTGAAGACCAGTGGATGGTCTCTTCCTTCTATTCTGGAAGGTCCCTTAGGATTCGCAGTATTGGAATGTATTATACTGCGATTGCAGTCTCTTTTATTCAGTTATATTTTTCCAAAGAGTTATGAGTTATACTTGATTAATCACTTTTTATTATTTGATTTTTCGCCTTTTATTTTAGTGGAAAGGGGTATGTTATCGAACTGTGTATTCTTAACTTCTATGCCTTGATGTCTATTCTTGATTTAGTTTTTTTTCTTGCCCTTTTTTTCGGTATTACTTAATCACTATGCTTACAGGTGTATCATAATTCGGCGAATCTACTACTACTGGCTCAGTAGACGGAGTCGGCGGTAAAAAACGAGACTCGTGAGTTCTCCTTATAAAGTTAATCGCGCTCGCGGTGCTCGGCTCTTGTGAGTTATTATGTTCTCGGTACACTGTGTGGCGATGGGGCACTGGTATTCAGAGCGCAAGGTACACTGTGTGGCATTTTATTTTTTAGGCACTGGTACTTAGATGCGAGGTACACTGTGTGGCGTTTTGGGGCAATGGTACTTAGACGCGATATCCTTTTTCTTGTGCGAATAATCTCACGGTCCCTGCTCGGGCGCCATTTAAGTTTTGAGTTGATTAGGAGTTCAAAAAATAATGTGTCTTTATTGGTTGGGTTTTTAATTAGAACTAACTTAACACAAAAAGAGTTTATCATAGGAAGGCTCCTGCTGTAGAGAGTCGCCGTCGCTGCCGCTGTTGTCGCTGGTGCAGTCGCTGCCGCCGCTGTCGCTGGTGCAGTCGCTGATGGTGTCGCTGATTGTGTCGGATTCCTGCAGTTGGTGGCGGCTCGGAATTTGCTGACCAAGCGCCCGTGGCGGATGTTTAGGCTACGTTGGTCAGCGGTCCCACGGTTTTGGGAATGCTGACCAAGTGCACGTTGTTTACGCAACTTTGCCTCGTGAGAGGATGCGGTTCTCGTTGTTATGCAGCAGGAGTGTTGTTAACTTATATGCTAACACTCAACCAATAGGTGGCGTGGTAGATCGATATGAATGTATGCATGTGTACATATTCATAAGATTCATAATATGCGTACGTGCACATATGATTATTATTTTATAATGCTCACACCGCTTTTTGCAGTCTTTCGCGCGCTAGGAAATCGCGGCGATTAATTATTGCAAACGTATCGAAATTTATGCAAGTTGGTAGCGTACTGCAGTGTTATGATTAATGTGTAGCTTGCGATTATAAAATGCGCAAAACGAGAGCAATAGTCGAACGACTCGACATTGAGGTACCCTTCAACATATGTCCCGTTTTAACTCAGTTTGTTATAAGCTATAAAATTATATTCAACAGATGGAGCTCATGCTTCGAAGGATGTTCGGAGGCCTTGTTTTCTTGAATATCTTCTGTATTTTGTCCAAACGAACAAAAGATAGATATTTTAAGAAGCAAAATATTTATTGAAGTCAGAGAGTATCTTTCATACGTTGCTTACTAATTGAGTCGAAAAATTAAATATTTGACTTGCGTAGTAGTTCTAAACGAGAGCAACAGTCGAGCTGCACGCGACAGTGGGACACCCTTGGACGTATGTTGCCATAAAAAGTATCTAATTGTATAATACTAATCGCAAGCTACAAATTAATCATAACACTGCAGTGCGTCACTTTCATCACTTTCGATATATTGTTAATAATTTATCGCCGCAATTTTCCTTACGCAATACTGCAAAAAGCGGTGTGAGCAGTATAAATTTTGAATTGGCCAATATTGATAACTTGCAATATATCGAGTAATCAAAATTAATATTTATTTAATTGCATTTTATAGTTTTATATTTTTTACTGACCCTAAAATATGAATTATTAAATAATAATCATATGTGCATGTAAGCATATTACGAATATTATGAATATGTACACAAGCATGTAAATATTGTACTTGCATACATTCATATTCATTTACCACGCCACCTATTGGTTGAGTATTATTGTAGTATATATTTATGCATTAAATATGTGCATGGAAAAGAAGAGTCGAGAAACAGCTCGCGCTTCGCGCTCGCATCGTTTGTCTTTTTCTTTCCTACGCAAGTAATTTAGTTCTGACGTCATCGTTTATCTAATAACTTCAGTGTTTATTGTCTGATCGGATTGCAATTTGTTCATATAGTTTATATAGTATTTATCTATGTATATATATGTCTTAAGAGTGCTCATCACCCTTTCAACCTGCCCATTTGCTCTGCTGGCACCTGTAGATATTAAGTGCAACTCAATCCTGTTTGTTGAACAAAACTCACGGAACTTGTTGCTGGCAAAACTTCTGCCTTGATCCGCTATAATACGACTGGGAACTCCAAAGAAAGACATACTTGACTTTATAGCTTAAATACAATTTTCTGAGTCAAGCTTTAGAGTATGATACAAGTAAACAAACTTAGTGAACGCATCTATCTGAACTATGATATATTCCTTTAGATCGTTCTTTCCACTAAGCTTCCCACTTATATCCACGTGAACGGTATGCCACGGTATGTAAATCTTGGGAATTGGATGCATTTCAATTTGTATTTTGCCTGATGAAGGCTTGGACAATTTGCATGTCATGCAGTTTTCCACAAATTTTGTTATATATTTGGTCATATGTTCAAACCAATATTTCTCGTAGACCTTGTCTAAAGTTTTCTGCCACCCCAAATGCATTACAGCTTCATATACCATGATGGTACATGATTTATAACGGACCACCTAAACGCTTTAGGGATTACTGGTAGGCAACGAGTCTTGTCATTACGCTGTATTTTGCGATACAGTAATCCAGTTCGGACCTCATATGTTTTATCGATATTTGCCTCCATGTCTTCGTTATTCAATTGAGCCAAGATTCTGTTTATGCCCTCATCTCGTTGCTGTTCGGCTAATAGCCAATTATCTGTTATTGTCGCCAGATGAACACGAACTTCATCTACTTTGCTTATGACACTTGAAACTGTGGGAATCGGATTTCGAGATAAAAAATCTACGTGAGCCATTTGGCTACCCTTGCGATATTCTACACTAAAGTCAAATGCCTGTAAGTACGCCCACCAGCGGTGTACTCTTGGGATCAACTCGGCCTTTGTACGACTAGCTTTTAACGAATTGCAATCAGTATACACAACAAATTTTCTACCGTGCAAATAATGTCTAAAATGTCTTACTGCATTATAGACAGCTAGCGTCTCTAACTCATACGAGTGATATTTGGCTTCTGATGTTGACGTGCATTTGCTATAATATTCGACTACTCTGTGTTTCCCTTCTATTTCATGCATTAGCATGGCGCCATAGCCATCTGCACTGGCATCAGTATGCAATTCAATTGGAAGCTCATGGTCGAATATGGTCAGTACAGGGTCACATGTAAGCACTTTGATAATATTCTGCCGTATCTTCTTGTGTTCCTCCTTCCAAACAAAAGCATTCAGCTTAGAGGTTAACTGATACAGTGGCTTCATCTTCTCTGAGAATCGTGGAACAAATTGTCTGAAATACGATGCCAGACCTATAAACTGCCATAACTGCGTTGCCGAGGTTGGCTGAGATAAAACAGAAAGAGCTTCTATTTATTTAGTTTAGTTTATAGTCAAACTATGATCAGTCGACTTTTTAAAAGTAAAAAAACAATTGAAATTAGACTTCAATTATTTAAGTTGAAATTTTAAACTAAAGGTAATTTTAAATTAAGGGTAAAACCTTAAATGTAAAGAAAAAAAAAAAAAAAATTATTTAAAAATTGTGCAAATGTGCAAACGTGCAAACTGGGATAAAGAAAAGCCGATCCAACATTCGTTGCAGAGGATTGGGGAAAACCCAGAAAAACCCAATCAGATCAGGAGAGTTAGTGTTAGTAACCAAATGCAAATAAAATTATTAGTAGAGTGTTAAAGCATGCAGTATGTTGAAAGTACTAGTATGAATAGAAAGAAGATAAGTATGTATTTAACTAAATTATAGATAATTGGGCGAGGAGTTGTAATTTTAAACTAGATATCAAGTTGTTATTGTTAGCTACAATGAAGTATAGTTTATTATAGTCCGAACATAATACCCTGAATGGCTCATGCAGGGCATAGTTCGAGCTACAATTGGGAAGTTTTAGAGGAAGGTAATTACGGGTGATTCTACCAGGGACAGAAAAGTGTAGTCTACTAAGTAAGTCGCTACTATCTATGTCACCTTGGATAAGGTTGTTAATAAATATAACACCAAGCATGGTTCTACGATTGGCTAGAGAAGGCAGATTAAGTAACAAAAGTCTACTAGGATAGGAAGGAAGTCTTGAATTTACATCCCAGTTAAGGCCTCGCAAGGCAAACATTAAAAAGTTTTTCTGTACGGATTCAAAGCGGTCTCTATGAACTGTGTACTGAGTGTTCCAGACACATGATCCGTACTCGAGAATTGGACGAACAAGTGAAGTGAAGAGAGTCTTAGTTAGGTAAGGATCGTCAAACTCCATGGAACATCTCTTAATAAAGCCGACTACACCCATAGCTTTATTAACCATTGATGATATATGTTCGGAAAACTTGAGTTTTCGGTCCAAACGGACACTTAGATCATCAACCAGGGAAATTCTTTCCAAGGTACAACCACAAAGAGAGTATGATACGAACTTTAGGCAGGCACGTGAGAATGTCATCAGCTTGCATTTTGAGCTGTTCAGATTAAGGAGATTTGCAAGACACCAAGAAAAGAAACAATCTAGGTCAGATTGAAGGCGAGAATGACAGGAGTCGTCTCTAAATTGAAAACAGAGCTTGACATCATCCGCGTACATGAGAGTACGTGAGTTAAGTATGACCGTTGGGAGGTCATTGATGAAAAGTGTAAAAAGCAGGGGACCTAAGTGGCTTCCCTGAGGAACACCAGATGTGGCATGAACGGGATAGGAACGACTATTTTTAAAGAGGACTCGTTGGGTTCTGTCACCCAAATAGCTCACAATCCAACTAAGAAGTTTTGGTGAGAAACCGAGAAGATTTAGTTTATGTGCAAGAAGGGAATGGTTGACTGAGTCAAATGCCTTACTGAAATCAGTATGAATGACATCAGTTTGAAGATTTTCCTGAAATCCTTTTACCACAAAGGATGTCAGCTCAAGCAAATTTGTCGTGGTAGAACGACGCTTCACAAATCCGTGTTGAAAAGGGGATATAACGGATCTACTAAAATGCTGCAAGTGAGGAGTAATAACATTCTCGAAGAATTGCGGTATAGCCGACAATTTAGAGATACCTCTATAATTGCTTGCATCAGACTTACTGCCCTTTTTATGTAAAGGGATGATAAAGGATTTCTCCATCCTTGATGTAGAATCCTAGGTACTCTATTCCGGTACAAAGAAAATTACATTTTTTTATATTGAACGAGAACCCTGCCTCTGATAACGCTTTTAGCACTCATAACCTCTCATATGCTTCCTCCTTTGAATTCTTAACTACCAGCACATCGTCTATGTAAACAGCTGCATAGGAATAGGCTAGATCCCCCAAAGCTTGAACAATAGCACGTTGAAAAATAGACGACGCATTCTTTAGACCAAATGGCATGTCCAGAAATTCGTACTGACCCTCTGTAGTCACAAATGCTGTTCTTTTTATAGAATCTGGATAAATCGGTATTTAATAAAATCCACTGGCCATGTCTAAAATGGAAAAATATTTACCACCCCGCAAACGATCTATTTGATCCGAAATCAGTGGCAATGGAAACTTATCAGAAATCGTATTTCAGTTTAGCTCACGAAAATCGATACACAACCTGTCACTACCGTCTTTCTTTTTGACTAATAACATTGGACTTGCAAATGGAGAACTGTTGGGACGAATTACATTAGATTCAAGCATTTGTTCTATCTTTTCTCTAACTAACAGCTTCTCATCTCCGCTGAGTCGATATGGGCGCCTTTGAACAGTTTTATTCTTATCAATTAAACGAATTTCTAATGCACCTGTGGTTACACGCTTATTTGACGAAACTATCGGCATACTTTTCCAATATATTTCTTAATTTACATTTATCATTATCACTTAATTCTGTATTGGTGTCAGGTGCATTATTTTAAACGGCATTAATAATTTTGGATTTGTAAATAAATTTATCAGATTCAATCAATACACCGAAACCAAGCTTTAATATGTCTTGGCCAATCATTATGTCGTGCTTTAAATAGTTATCCACTACAACATGAAACAAAATTTCTAAATTAAATTGAGACATTTGGACTGTTGATAGTATTTGCAAGTGGCTCTTAACTATATTGTTACCAATTCCTCCTAAAATAATTAGATTATTAATTCTCTTGACAGCTAATTTGTTACTTAATTTGTCTTTTACCAAAGAACATTCGGCTCCCGAATCGAAAAAGAATGGAAAGGGCTCACCCAATTGAAAGAATAATCCACTTGGCTCACTTAATTTGCATACGTCAACTCGCTTTTCGATGTATTTGTTGTTGCCTTTGGGACATACAGACGCCACATGTCCCATTTCGTCGCATTTAAAACATTTTATGTTCGAACGATCTTTTAACCCAGGTGTGTTGCTTCCGCTGTAGCTTCTTCCATTTGTCTTTGATGTACCTTCCTTTCGAGCGCGGCATTCGGCGAATTTGTGGCCAACTTTCCCACAAAAATGGCACTTGGTCTGCGACTGCATTCTTGACTTCTTCTTTTCTGGGCCAGAGTCATCTTCGTTGTTACGTTTCTTGAAGGCGTAAGCTTGCAGCTGTTGCTGAACCTCATTGCGCGTAGCCACATTTGTCGTAAACACCCAACGCAACAAATTATTATCGATTTGTGCCATGTGAGTAAACGCTACCGATACCGCAATCTCCTCCAAATCCTTGGCCTTCCACTTAGACAGCAACAAGGTGACAATGCGACTTCCATACTGGGCAAAGCTCTCTCCAGGTTTTGGACGTCCGTTCAAAACGTTCATGAGAATGGCAGCCGTCGTCTCAATCCCTACGAATCGCTGTATGAACAGTTCCTTAAACTGCGGCCATGTGATGCCAGCGAAGCATATCTGCGACAGCCATTGCGATGCACTGCCTTCTAACGCTTTGCTTAACGCTGTTACGAGCGCACTGCCTACAAGCGCATTATCTGCAAAGATTAAATCCACCGTGGTGCACCATGCAGATGGATCCGCTCCATCGCTGTCAGCGCAGAATTTTGGCAGTGTGACATGCAACGACCTTTCATCTAACGCCGGTGCTCTCGGTGCGTGCATGGTTTTTATTATTTCCATGATGTTACGGTTTTGTGTTTCCAACGCAGCCAAATACTGATCAGAGATGGGCTCTTGTGACGAAGGCGATCCCACTTCTGATGTCGGCAATAGGGGAGTCTTGTCCATTCTTTTATTAGCTTCGTAATTTTTGGTGCAGCAGCACAGCAAGTTCCGATCAATTCCACCAGTCAAACTTCACTGAAGTGATTTTCTCACTTTTCCCTTCTTTCTCATATTCTCTAATGCCTATACACACTGGCGTTCACTATATTATCATTTCTCTCTAACACACTATTTATGACAACCCGATCGGACCTCACTCAGCTGCAGAGGCTGTCTGCAGTGCTTGTCAGAATTTCACCACAATGCTACAATTTCATCAGAATGTGAAATCGTAGAAACCATTTCCAAAATTCGAATAGTCGCGCTCCGACATATATATAGAGCAGAACGCTAAGAAATGAGTAAATCGCCATGTAAATCAAAATTGGACAGAACGCAGAAAGAGTGCGTTTAAACTGAGGATATGGCGAGTCCTTGAATAGGATTGGCCCATCTGGCAATGGGCGCTCTTGCTTTTATCGGTTAAATCACATGTCTCATAAATCTGGCAGGCACGCTTCTTAAATCGCTCTACCTGCAAGTAGCTGGAGTCGTCATCATCATTCCAATCAACATCCGCCTCCTCTAAAGCTTTAATACGTTTGGTTATTGTATATTGCGTGCGATTTTATTTTCGTATGCGGTCTTCGGCTTGTCTGCAGAACTTGCGTCGGACGCAACTCCAGTTGTCTTATCGCTTACACACGGCCCTGCCTTCTGGGCCCTTGTTCCTGTACTTTGGCGTTGTGAAGCACTTTTAACTCTCCTACGACGCATTTGAGGTGCACGTAAATCATGTCAGGATCATAACGTATACTTTCCATTGCCTGCAACAGCTGCTTTCGAAAGTCGCGCGAACGCACAAAACTCTCATGCACACTATAATAGTATTTTATTAGCTTTTTATCTATAAGTCGTTGAATGCCATCGATTTGCCATACTGTCGACATAGCTGCAACAGTGTGGCATATCCTCCAACAAGACGGGCACAAGAAGCAAAACCATGTGCAGTTGTTGCTTGTGTTAAAATAACAGTTGCAGGAGATATCAATGAAGTAAGTGGGCTTCGTTTCGTATTATCTGCCTCCACATTATCTGTTGGCGGAGTTGGGGGAGGCGACTGCAGAAGTACAATTTCTGCTGTTGCACCATATGCTTTCGCCATTCCTCATCCGATTTCTGAAGTACTGTAATAAGCTGCACGCGCTTTTCTACCGTTTTTCATACCCTTGGACCATTGTAAATGGTCAAAAAAGGGTATACTAACTTTGTGCAAATGTATGTAACGGGCAGAAGGAGGCGTCGGAGACCCCATAATGTTTATATATTCTTGCTCAGGATCACTAGCCGAGTCGACTGAGCCATGTCCGTGTGTCTGTCCGTCTATCTGTCTGTCTGGATGAACGCGCCGATCTCAGCTATTACAATTAGGGACACCAAATTTAGCATGAAGATTCCTGTATACCATATGCA
Organism: Zaprionus ornatus; assembly: GCA_018904035.1. Lineage (NCBI taxonomy): Eukaryota > Metazoa > Arthropoda > Insecta > Diptera > Drosophilidae > Zaprionus > Zaprionus ornatus. The sequence goes on along the minus strand of JAEIFZ010000282.1, from coordinate 232,780 downwards.
GATCAAGTTTATTTTCAATTTGGAATAACAAACCGCACCCGCAAGCCGCCAATTTTGATTTACATGGCGATTTACTCATTTCTTAGCGATCTACTTTAGTATATATATAGATAAATACCATATGAACTATATGAAAAAATTGCAATCCGATCGGACAATAAACACTGAAGTTATTAGATAAACCATTTCAACTCTTTGACCTGCAAAGAAGTTGTCGATGACGTTTGAACTAAATTACTTGCGTAGGAAAGAAAAGGACAAACGATGCGAGCGCGAAGCGCGAGCTGTTTTTCGACTCTTATATACTAATACTCAACCAATAGGTGGCGTGGTAAATGAATATAAATGTATGCAAGTATTTACATGCTTGTGTACATATTCATAATATTCATAATATGCTTACGAGCACATATGGTTATTATTTAATAATTCATATTTTAGGGTCAGTAAAAAATACAAATCTATAAAATGCAATTAAATAAATATTAATTTTGATTACTCGATATATTGCAAGTTATCGATATTGGCCAATTCAAAATTTAGTCCTTTTCCCAATCGGAATATTCTCGAGACCACGTAAAAAATGAATACGTCTGGTACAAGCAACTTCGGTTTCAATTCTGTTCTATATTTCTTATTATATATAGTGATCATAGACCATTCGATGTTTATCTTACATATCGATGTTTATCTTACATATCGTATGTGACCTATGTTCATTCCGATTATATTACAATTCAATTATAGCATTCAGCTTATATCCATATTATTTACATTTTAACAGATGATTCAATTCAAATCATTCAGTTCATTGCTAATAAAACAAAAATTAATTAAAAATACCCTTTTTTCATATTTCAGCGCCAACATACTCCCGGCCTTGGAAGCTCCTTCCAACAAGTTTTTCTCGTCTTCATCTAAGGGCAGCGGGCAGATCTTGTCAACGTTGCGCTTAAAGTGACCTGATTTGCATCTTACAGTCACCACTCCACCCGCTCCATCAGCACCAGGATGTATTTCTGCTACACGGCCTAAAGCCCATTGACCTGGTGGAATATTGTCCTCTGCTATTAAAACTAAAGCACCTTCCTTCCGATTTTTGTATGGAGTCTTCCACTTGGCCTTCTTTTGTAGCGTTAAATATTCCAGCGACCACCGCTTCCAAAATGCGTGCTGGACTGCAACGATTCGTTTCCATCGGTTTATGACAGACATCTTCAGAATACTCTCGTCGAATGGCTCCGATAAAGTGTTGAGAGGTCGGCCAATTAAAAAATGGCCCAGGGTCAATGATTCAAAATCGTTTGGATCTGACGACAAAGCACACAAGGGTCGAGAGTTCATCACTGCTTCTGCTTGAGCTATGACTGTTGCAAGCCCTTCGTAGTTTAAAGTTGTTCCATTGACGCTTCTGATCAGTAGCTGTTTTGCTACCTTCATCGCACTTTCCGATAAACCCCCGAAATGGGGCGATCTTGGCGGTATGAAGTGAAATTTGACGCCGAGCTGACTGCAGTGATCCAATATATTGTGTCTGCTCTTGTTGTTCCACAAGCGATCGGCTATTTCCTTGAGCTCCGGTGATGCACCAACGAAATTTGTGGCGTTGTCGCAGAACAGCTCCCTAGTAATCCCGCGGCGTGCAAAAAATCGCTTAAGCGCAGCGATAAAAGCGTTTGTGCTAAGATCTGACACCAGCTCTAGATGGCAAGCCTTGGTCAGAAAGCACACGAAGATGCACAAATACACTTTCACTGCTAAAATGCATCCACAACGGTCCAGCGTAGTCCACGCCTGCTCTTTCAAAGGGGTGCACTCCTATTTGCACTCGGCCTGCTGGTAGAGAGCCCATTACTTGCTTATGTAATACTGGTCGTTGTCGAAAACAAATAATACAACTCCTCACCGTACTCCGAGCTAGTTTTCTAGCATTAATGACCCAGAATCGTTGTCGCACAAAAGCACACAAAGCGTGCGCTCCGGCATGCAGATTAATTCGATGTTTGTACTCAAATAATGCTTTTACCGCAATGTGCTTACCTGTCAAAAGTATGGGATGCCTTACATTAAATGCTATATTTGCACGAGCTAGTCTACCACCTACACGAATTATTTCTATACCCTTACAATTAATTATAAACGGGTTAAGCCCTTGAATTTTGGCTGATTTGATTGGCTTTTTCTCTAATAACTTGTCCATCTCATTGTGAAAGTTTAAAGCCTGTAAATTGGCAACAATATAAATTAAGCCTCCTTTTAATTCCGTTGCTGTTAGCGTTTCTGATCGAATTGAATTATTTTTACTGATACGATGTCGCCAACGAAAAACATATGCAAAGACCCTATTTAATTTTAAAAAATGCCTTGTATATACCAATATTGTAAATATTGCAGTCAGATATTAAATCTGAGGGCATGAGTCTTATAAGCTAAATTGAGTACTGCGCTGTTCTTGAAGTTCCTTAGGGACTTGCCATTCTATTAATGGCCAACTGTATTCGGAATGTTGTAAAAACTCTGGACCTCGCCACCACAAGGACGAGTCCATCAATTCCAACGTGGGCAGACCACGAGAATCAATGTCTGCGGGATTTTGTTTTGATTCAATTTTATACCATTCTTGTACTCTAGATAATTTTTGAATTATTGAGACCCTATTAGCAACGAATGTATTCCAACGACTATAATGAGACCCAATCCAATTAAGAACAATAGTAGAATCGGTGAAATAACAAACCCTATCAATTGATTTAGGCGCGCAGTTTTTGATTTTATCCACAAGTTGAGTCAAAAGTCGGGCACCTTCCAGCTCTAAGCGAGATAGCGATACTACACGAACTGGCGCTAATTTGGATTTTGCTGTTAACAAATGTACTGATATGACGGCCTGCTTATCTATGCATCGAACATAAACTGCAGCGCGGCTCGACAAGAAGCATCAGAGAATCCAATTAATTCTACTCTATCAACTGCATTCTCTACCGGTACTACCGCTCGAGGCAATGAACCATTTCTAATTCTTTTCTATACTTTTTCCATTGACTTGCATAACTAGTCGGCAATTCTTGATCCCAATCTTGCTTAAGTAGTCACAACTCCTGCATAAAGATTTTTACTAGAATCAAGAGCGGACTCAGAAACCCAAGAGGGTCGAACAATTGCGCTAACTCTGATAAGACCACGCGCTTAGTTATCAAGATGGATTCATTTGTAGTATACGAAAACTAAAATTTGTCAAATTTAGAAGCCCAATAAATTCCAAGAGTCTTGGCCGTCTCTGTTGTGTGAAGTTCTAATGGTTCTGTAGAAGTATTGCTCTCGTTCCACTGGGCATTTGACCGCCATTTGTGAAGTTCAAATCGCCCTAATTGCAATAAGTCTCTTACTTCCTTCTTTAAACGGAGCAATTGTACCAACGAATCTGTACCAGCTAGCATATCGTCCATATAAAAATTACGCCTCACTGCTTCATCTACTAATGGATATTGACTACCAAACTGATCTACCAAATAGTACAAACATCGCACCGCCAAAAATGGTGCTGAGTTCGTGCCATAGGTAACAGTTTTAAGACGCAGCACTTTAATCGATTCAGTGCTACAAACACGTCATAAAACACATTGATAGTCACAATCAGAGGGATCAACCAAAATCTGACGATACATTTTAGATATATCCGCAGTGAGTGCGTACCTATAAAAACGAAAGCGAACTAAAGTATCAAATAAATCTGCTTGCAGAGTGGGTCCTACCAACATCGTATCATTCAAGGATAAACCATTGCTTGTTTTACACGATGCATCAAACACAACTATAAATTTTGTTGTTAAACTTTCTAAATATTTCACTTGTCGTACTTCAACATTAGGTAGCTCCTCCAAGTGATTTAATTCCTTGTATTCATCTATAAACGCCACATACTCTTTCTTTAGCTCAGGATGCCTGTTAAATTTTCTTTCCAAATTTAGAAACCTATTTAAGGCAATATTATAAGATTCTCCCAGCTTTTCTCGTGGCTGCTTGAACGGGAGACGAACTACAATACGATTTTCACCTGTCCTTTTTACAGTACTCACGAATTTATCCTCACAAAGCTGCTCTGCTTCATTAAATTGTTTTGAAGAATCAGCAACTCCTTCACAGAGCCAAAATTGTTGCACCAAATTTTGCAACTGCTCTGTGTCTTGTTGTTTTTGATTAAAAACTTTGTTAACCAATAAAGCAACACTCTCATCTGGAATGTATTCTCCTACCACTATCCAACCTAAGAGGGATTTTCGAAGAATTTGTTTGTTTAGGCCCATTTTGATTTGGCCTGCGAAGATTTAAAGAATAAATTTACTCCAATGAGCATGTTTATTTCGTCGGGCATATCAAACGATGGGTCAGCAAGTTTTATACTGCTAGGTTTAAGCGACATCAATGAATCTGTAGCTGCGGGATTATACTGCGTAATTTTTGGCAAGATACTAAAGCTCTCAACTGCTATAAAATTAGTTACTCTGGATTTGATGGTAGTTTCAACTTCACCAATGACATTAGAATTGCAGTTTCCTACACCATAAAGGGAGTATTGAGCTTCACTCATACGCAAACCAAATTCTGAGGCAAATTGAGCAGTCACCAAGTTAATTTGACTACCGGAGTCTAATACGCATCTACATCTACGAAACTTCAATGACCGAAGAGCCTCTAATTGCGCATTAACTCTATCGACCAACAATATCAAATCTTCAGAAGTTGGCTGCTTAAGCTTATTGATATTGTATAGCTTGTGTATATGAGCTTGAACTATTATAGACTTGTTCTCAAATCTATCTTTTAACAGTTGCAAAGCCCTTCTATAATTGTCTGCCAAAAGCTCTAAGCACTCAATAGTTTCTAATGGAATTGGCCCTAAGCACGATTTTAAATGTACAAATTTAGAAAGGTCATCTACTTCTGTATCTGCGTCGATAAAAGTACAAAAAGTATTGAACCAGCTTGTCCATTCTGTGAAATTTCCATTAAATTCTGGTAGCTTTAATTTTGGTAGCTTCGAAACCCGAGAGTCTACAGTGGACAATGATGAATTGGGAGATGGACTTATTGCAGTTATTGAGCGACGTCCTCTAAGAGTCAATTGAGACAATATTCGTGATTTCACTTCACAATAAATATGTTCAATTTCATGTCGATTCTTAAATTCACTAACATTATCCGTGTTCATTTCAATTTGCTGTTGTACACTGCACAGCTGAGTAAAAATTGATTCACTCAATTTCATTTCTCTTTTCGTTGTTCTCCTTGATTGTGTTGTTGCAGCACTTCTTAACATGTGAACGCATAAAAGAGAGAGATTACCATAACTTGCCCAAAAAATTTAACAGTTAATTTTTCCCTTTCTGTCGTTCTCCTCAACTTCTATGTGTTACGGTTTTTGGCTGACGATCATTTAAAGGTCGTCAACCTATGTATGCAATTAGGTACAACAACAACTGCACATATATGTACATACATATGTTTTACCCTGCCAATATAAACTAACCGTTCACTGACTATGATTTTTGTTTGATAACCACACACTTTTGCCAAATGCAACTTTTTTTTTTATTTTTGTTGAATTTAACACTTACACACATACCAAACTGTAACTCTATATGCCGTGCAATCCACTCTGGGTGCACCAAGCTATATTCTACTTACAGTAAGGTGGTAGAGCCGACACTGCTTCAATATTACAAGCAGCAGCAAGCCTCCTTCTGGTGTCTGCTCCAAGAGCAAATTCAGCTTCAACGATGAGTCAATGTAAATGTTGCTCCAATGATGAGCTCCAATTATGCCAATGGACTTTCTCCAAGTAGTCCCTGCTCGGGCGCGAATGGTTCCGCCAGTCCTTTTCCCGCTCGGAATATTCTCGAGACCACTTAATACATGAATACGTCTGGTACAAGCAACTTCGGTTTCAATTCTGTTCTATATTTCTTATTATATATAGTGATCATAGACCATTCGATGTTTATCTTACATATCGATGTTTATCTTACATGTCGTATGTGACCTTTGTTCATATCGATTATATTATATAATCTATATTATAATTCAATTATAGCATTCAGCTTTTATCCATATTATTTACATATTAACAGATGATTCAATTCAAATCATTCAGCTCATTTCTAATAAAACAAAAATTTATTAAAAATACTGTTATTTCCATATTTTGGCGCCAACAATATCGATATATACTGCTCACACCGCTTTTTGCAGTCTTGCGCTAGGAAAATTGCGGCGATAAATTATTGACAACGTATCGAAATTGATGCAAGGTGGCAGCGCTCTGCAGTGTTATGATTAATTTGTAGCTTCAGTATATTATACAATTAGATACTTTTTATAGCAACATACGTCCAAGGGTATCCCACTGTCGCGTGCCGCTCGACTGTTGCTTTCGTTTTTACCTGTTTAGTGAAAGGAAGGAAATGCCTGCAATTTTACTCCAGCCAAACTCGGCGGTGGCGTTGTTGTTGGAGTCAATTTTGGTGTAATGTTCGTCGACCCAGGCACTTCGAACGAATTGAAATTTTTGTTGACGAATTCATCAACATCAAAGATAATGTCTTACAGCATGAAGAATAACAATAAACTGCACGTTTATTATGGCTCTGAAAGATGACGTGGTAAATAGGTAGACGAGTCCTTATTCCGAAACCTTAAAGCCGCAGTTCTTAATATCACTAATAATCAAGACATTCCGTTTTTACTATAAGTGCTCATGGCAACATGGAAAAAGAACTCTCGGAAAAGTCAGCAATCTTTTGAATTACCATGGATCTCACTGGCATTATAGTCTTCATTTGCAACCTGCGACAATAATGAGTGAAAAACATAAGATTGGGTTCTTTACGAATGGGCATCGACAGCTTTCATCTTGGCGAGGGAGGAACTAACATTTCCGGTTAATAATAGTTCAATACTCGCTTATGTTAGTTCAATTCCGGCACTATATAACGTTGCCATGTCAGATCAGCGTTCTGGCTAACATAAAAACTGATTTCATCGAACTTGCAATTTTACAACACAACACACCAGTGCGTTTTTCGTGCACACTCGGGCACCCCCCGAGCTGTCTTACACCATGAGTGTATCGACTGTGCTCTATACTCGCGAGTTATGAGAAATGAGTTTCTAGCCGCTACTGCTTTAGTCATATGTGACTTCCATACTCGTATATAAGCGGATGATGTCAGGCTCTGTTAAAAAAAATCGTTTATATCGTTTATCGTCCAAAGTTATTATATATATATATTTTTTTTTCAAACTTGTTGCGTTTATATTGGATCTTCTCTTGTTGTGAAACTAACAATAATTATTAAAATCTTATTATATAACTTAGATTAATTACAATTTGAAATAATTGTATTAGTCAGAGACGGCCCTAGGATTTCTTTGCTAGGCGGGAGAATCTTTGCGCTTCAGTCGGCTCTAACTGAATACACGCGTAAGCGACACTTCGAGACGATTTTCGTGTGCGACAAGATTTTCTTGATGTTTACTCTTTCTCATCTAGATTTCCTCGTTGACGAGATTTATGTGGAAGTCTCTATGAATGCTTTCGCTGTGTAGATACCATGGTACCCCAGTAATAGTTTTCAGAATCGTTGACTGAGCTCGATGTATTTCAATGTTGGTTTTTGAAGCGTTACCCCATAGTTCACAGCCGTATGTCCAGATAGGTTTCAGCAGGATATTGTAGAGGAGTACTTTGTATTCCAGACTAAGGGGAGAGTTGCAATTAACATAATAAGTCAGTGAAGATTAGCTGCTCTAAGCCTCATATGAGTCCTTTTATATTCTATATGTCGCCACCAGGTGAGGCGTCTATCTAGGTAAACGCCGAGATATATTACTACGTCTGATTGTCGGATGAATGTATTGTTTAGTCCGCAGTCCGCAAACCATCTTTCTACTGTTTTAAGATCACAGGTAAGTGTCCTTTGCTGAGCATCTGGATCGGCTAAGTATTGCGGTATCGTCAGCAAACGTAGAAGTGAAGTCGAACTATTACACTATTACAATTTTTACTATTTTTTAAAGAAATAAGATTCGAACACTTTGTGTGTATTCTGGGGAAGCAGTTTTGTTATCCTGTACATTAGTCCTTCTAGCCAGACTCGGTCAAATGCTTGTGTGACATCTAAGAATATAGCTGAGCAGTATTCGCGATGCTCTAAAACTTTACTAATTTTGTTTGTGATGCAATTGTCCTGTTCGATCGTGCCATGATTTTTGCGAAAGCCAAATTGATGCGATGGTATTGTATTTCGTCTTCTTAGGTAGGGAGCCAGGTTTTTTAAAAATGCCTTTTCAAACAGTTTCGAGAGACACGTTAGGAGACTGATTGGTCTGTAGGATGAGGGTTGCCTTTTGTCTTTGGGAATCATCACTATGACCACCTTTTTGCAGCTTTGGTATCCAAATTTCGTAATAGCGTTGAAGAGATGGCATAAGGTCAGAACCGCACACGGTGGGAGTTTTATGATCATTTTTGGTGTCACCAAGTCATGTCCAGGTGATTTTTTTGGGCTTAAGATCTTTTATGATAGATTCTATCACACTTTGGCTAAATGTTATTGGATTTATTGGTGGACAAATGAGTTGCTAGTAGAATTTGGTTGAAATACTTTCTGCGGGTGATCGGCGAACGCATTAGCTCTGTCTACTTCGATGCGAATCCAGCTTCCAGACGGGCCTCGCAGTGGAACAAATGTTTCTGCCATTCTCTTCTTAGTCTTCATTTTTCAAGTACTAGCTGCTCGATTTCGCAACTTGTCTTGCTATGATTTGTCAATTTGTGTGTGTCTCGAGGGGTAGAGGCCTTGGCTGTAGCAACAAGTGTTTTCTCCATCGATTCGGCCAAGCGGTCAACATCCTCATCTGTAACCACTGTTTGAGTTGGGTCCATGTGAGTACAAACATATTTCGTGTACCTTGCCCAGTTGTTCCTATTGCCTGTCAGCCTGTAGGGCCACTCAGTTATAAGTGATCGATGAGAGTAAGTAGAACTGGAGAGTGATCAGATGATAGTTCTGCAAGTGACTCGGCCGTAATATTATTTCTTGGGATCTTTCTTGTTATTGCGAAGTCAATGAGAACCGGGAGCTTATTTGGATCTGCTGTCCAGTATGTAGGCCTACCCGGAGTCACATAATCAAGTTTATTTCGCGGCTTAATGAGCGCGTTGTACAGTTGTTCGCCCTTTTGGGGTGAAATGGCGTGATCCCCAGTGCGTGTGCTTGGCAAATTGAAATTGTGAAATTGTGCTTGTCTGTTAGATGTGTCTCGAAGAGGAGCATGACGTCAATATTTTTTTTCGGATAAGAACTGGGCAAGTTCGAGTTAATGCCGTGAAACGCCATTCACGTTCCACATAAATATTTGAAGTGGAGACATTATATTGATTCGATGACAGAAGAAGCTGTATCAGCATATTTTGGTTTCGCACAAGCCCTTACATTGTGGTTTGCATGAATGTCATAAATTCTTTTAGGGTTTACTGGAGTGAGAGCATCAGCGTTTCAATGCCACTTGATATATGCTGCGTTTGTACGTTCAAAGTTGTTATTTTCTATTCTCCCGCGTAGTAGTCGACTTTTGTGTTATCTGGTTCACAAATTTAATTCCCAATTTTAGGGCACTAGCGCAGGAAACGCTAGGATTGGTGCGATGTGAAGGAGGGGGTGCATGTAAGACGGGCCCGAATGACTGATGTGGGTGGTCTGAGTGCGTGTTGATTCGCGTTTGTTGAGGCGGCTCCTTAGTTCATTGTATACTACACAGCCACGCCAATTCGCTGTGTGATTTTCACCGCAGTTGCTGCACATTTTCACAGGGATGTCTTCCTTGTTCTTATGGGGTCTACGCATGTTCCTAGAGAGCCGATGTTGCGAAACAGACAGAATGCCACCCGAAAGCGAACAATGAATTAAGCATAATGTTTATATACAATGTTGATATGCCAAACTTATATACAATGTGTATGCATACTACATATCTACATACCCTCTAGCCTACTACAATTCGGCCATCCTGACATTTAAGATCACCAGTTCAAGTTCAACCGCAGACGTTAACAGACGTGTTTTTTTTTGTTTTGTGCTGCGGGAACTATCAGTTTTTCATCGTTATCAACAGTGAAACTACAACTATAAATAAACTCTGTAAATAAGCGAGAGGACGCTTAAGCGATGCAAACTCGCAAAATTTTTCTTTTTTTCTTCAAATATTCTTTATTCTTGTGTAACCAAAATTACACTTAAATTTTGAATCTACAAGCAAATAAAAGTGCGCGCAGCTATGAGTCAACGCGATATTCGTGCTCAGAGACAAAATGAGCAAGACGAGCGTCGGCTCTCTTTGCACCGTAACAATGCGTACTTTACTTTCGTGTCCCCCCACCCCGACAAGCCTAGCTTGAACAACCAGGTCGACGAACTCAGGCCTGCTCTTAGCAAACGGCCGCGCTCGTGCTCGCCGACGCTGATGACAGCGCAGTTTGATGCTAAGAGTAATCAAAATAACTCTCTCTTACACTTGCAAGTGCCTCTCTTGCACATGCAAGTGCCAATACCGGTAAGCTCTGTAGCTACTAGTACTGTGACCTCTCTGTCAACTACTAGCGCGCCCACACTCTCTACAACAACTACCTCGGTGCTCTGCACAACGACAACTGCCGAAACTATCTCTGCTGAGCCGACGACGTCAACCCGAAAGCCTCCTAAGACTCTCTCGCTGCCCAGTTGTAGCAACGAAAACAAAAACAACAGCGAAACGGAACCAAAACAAACTCGAGCAGCGCAACTGGTGCAAACTGGTATCGATCGGTACATACAGATCAAGCGCAAGCGCTGAGCCCGCAGAATAAAGGGGACGGCAACAAGTCGAAAATGAACCGCAACAACGCTTCTAATAGCGAGGGACAATACTCAAATAGATTCTCTCTCCTTGAAAACACCTCAGCGAATCAAATCGACGAGCCAGAAATGGCGACGAAGAGTCCAAAACCGCCGCCAATCTACGTCCACGAGCATATTACAACTGCACTGGTCAGCAAAATAATCGCGCTCATTGGTGAGAACAATTTCCATGTCGTACCCCTAACAAAAGGAAAAATCAGCGAAACCAGGATCCAAACACAAACCGAAGCTGGCCACCGGGCTGTAACAAAATATCTGGACGATGCTAGGAAAACCTACTACACATACCAACTTAAGAGCGCCAAGGGACTCAAAGTTGTAATAAAAGGAATTGAACCCACTGTGACGCCTGATGAAATTACTGAGGCATTAAAAGCTAAAAACTTTTACGCCAAATCAGTGATTAACATCCTGAACAGGAACAAACAACCTCAGCCACTCTTCAAAGTAGAGCTGGAGCCTGAAGCTAAAATGGTCAAGCGAAACGAAGTGCACCCGATATACAAGCTACAACTCCTGCTCCACCGTCGAATCACTGTGGAAGAGCCACACAAAAGAAACCAACCAGTGCAGTGCATAAACTGCCAAGAATATGGCCACACCAAGGCCTACTGCACTCTGAGGTCAATCTGCGTTGTCTGCAGCGAGCCGCACAGTACTGCGAATTGTACAAAAAACAAGGAAGACATTACGGTTAAGATGTGCAGCAACTGCGGTAAGAACCACACAGCAAACTGGCGCGGCTCCGTAGTCTTCAAAGAGCTTAAAAATCGCTTCTACAAGCGCTTGCCGTCGCCAAGGTCCCACTCTAACACGCAATCATCAACCACCCTCCAAACGCAACACCAGCCTACTTCACGTATTGACTCAAACACCTCATATGCAAGTGCCCTGAAGTCAGGCGCCAAAACTTCTACTTCAGCATTAGAAGCCACGAGCAACATCCACCCACCAATCGCCTCACCAAAGGACCAACTCCCACCCAAGTACCCGCCAAGTAGCTTGGAAGCGATGATGTCTACACTCCAACAAAGCCTGGAGAAGTTCATGTCATTTATGCAAACTCTGCAAGAGCTTATGAAGAACCAGAACACGCTGATCCAGCTGCTCGTATCCAGAAAATCAATATAATGGCTTCCCTAAAAATAGCTACGTGGAACGCCAATGGCGTCTCACAGCACAGGCTGGAACTAGCACAGTTCCTTAACAACAAAAATATTGATGTTATGTTACTTTCCGAAACGCACTTAACAAATAAACACAACTTCCAAATTCCTGGTTTCAAATTCTACTCCACTAACCACCCAGATGGCAAAGCCCATGGGGGTACTGGAATATTAATAAGATCTCGGCTAAAGCACTATCCTCAGAACACGTTTGAAAAAAACTGTCTGCAATCCACGTCGATCAGCATACAGACCAGAAATGGCCCTATCACACTTGCAGCAGTATACTGCCCTCCGCGGTTCACACTTACAGAAGACAACTTCATGGAATATTTTAAAACGCTAGGAGAGCGCTTTGTCGCAGCAGGGGACTACAATGCAAAACACACACACTGGGGATCTCGCCTGGTCACGCCCAATGGGAAGCAGCTTTACAATGCAATCATCAAACCAAACCGAAAGCTAAACTACGTTTCTCCGGGTAGACCTACATACTGGCCTGCAGACCCAAAGAAGCTTCCTGACCTCATTGACTTCGCTATAACCAAAGGAATTCCCCAGCACCTCATAACAGCAGAGTCACTTCCAGACTTGTCGTCAGATCACTCTCCTGTCATCTTTAGCTTTCTACAGCAGCCCCGGTTAATTGAGAAGCCCTATAGGCTTACAAATAACCATACTAACTGGGCCAAATATTCAAGATATGTCTGCTCTCATATCGACGACTCAGGATTGCCAAACACCGAAACAGACATCGATAGCCTGAACGGCTCGCTTTTATCGACCCTAGTTGCAGCAGCACAAGTCTCTACTCCACCAGACCCACCTGCTCCTATGAGATACAACCAAACAAACAGAGATATCGAGAAACTGGTGCTTGAAAAACGACGCTTGCGCAGAGAGTGACAAAAGCACCGATCGCCGACCTTGAAGCAAAAACTGAAAGCAGTTACGCGTTTGCTCTCCAGAACACTCAAGCCAGAGGAAGAAAAGGCACATTACGAGCACAAAACACTCCTTATGGAAAGCCCACCGACACCACCAGGCACCAACAGAGACTGTCACACCACTGCGAGATGCCCATGGAAACTGGTCCCGAAGCGATGAACATAGAGCTCACACTTTTGCTGACCACCTGCAAAAAGTGTTTCAGCCTAATCCGCCTACAAACACCTTCATCCTCCCCTTGTCACGTAGCAATTGCGCACCGCTGGAGCCAATGGTCTTCCGGCCAGATGAAATAGCGAAGACGGTTAAGGAATTAAACCCTGGAAAATCACCTGGACACGACATGATAACTTCCATGATGATCAGCCATTTGCCCCGATGTGCGCTGAACCTGATTTGCAAACTCTTCAACGGAATTGCTAAGCTAGGATATATTCCTACTCAATGGAAAAAGTCAGTGGTAATAATGGTTCCCAAGCCAGGAAAAAATAAAACGTCACCAGCATCCTACAGGACAATAAGTTTGCTAACCACCCTTTCCAAACTTTTTGAAAAGGTGCTTCTGCTACGTCTTATGCCTTACATAAATCTCCATGACATCATTCCTACGCATCAATTCGGATTCCAAAAGAAGCATGGAACCATTGAGCAGGTGAACCGAATCACAACGGAAATACGCGCTACCTTTGAAAACCGTAAATACTGCTCTGCATTATTCTTGGATGTAGCTCAAGCTTTTGATAGAGTCTGGCTTGACGGTCTTATGTTCAAAATCCAGAAATTGCTGCCTCAAAACACCCACAAGCTGTTTGAGACATACCTCTACAAGCGCACCTTCGCAGTTAGATGCAACAACAGTATGTCTTACGACCATAACATCAACGCTGGCGTCCCCCAAGGTAGCGTCCTGGGCCCTGTCCTCTATCTCCTGTTTACATCGGACATACCTACAAACTCCCAACTAACTACCCACACGTTCGCCGACGATACTGCGATCCTCAGCCGATCCAGATCTCCAATGGAAGCAACTGCGCAACTAGCTCGACACCTACTACTCGTGGAAACATGGTTTGCAGACTGGCGCATCTGTATCAACAAGGACAAGAGCAAACACGTAACATTCACGCTCAACCGACAAACATGCCCTATTATACTTCTACACAACACACCAGTTCCACAAGTTAGCGAGGTGACGTACCTGGGAGTGCACCTAGACAGGCGGCTCACATGGCGTAGGCATATTGAAGCAAAAACTACAAATATGAAGCTCAAGGCAGCTAGTCTCCACTGGCTAATCAACGCCCACTCCCCCCTTAAACTAGAGCACAAGGTACTCATCTACAACTCGGTGATCAAGCCCATCTGGACATACGGCTCCGAGCTATGGGGATGCGCGTCAAAAAGCAGCTTAAACGTAGTACAGAGAGCACAAACAAAAATCCTGCGCACTATAACTGGAGCCCCATGGTACCTCCGTAACGAGAACATACATAGAGACCTGCAAATCAACCTAGTCGTAGATGAAATATTTAACAAAAGGATCAAATACTTGAACAAGCTCGACGCTCACCCTAACCCCCTTGCCAAGCAATTATTGCGAGCTTGCAGCTCATCTAGACTGCAGCGATTTGACCAATCTGCCCAGCTGTAACTTCTCGGAGCCGCTAAACAACAATTCAAATTAAATAAAAAAAAATTGTATTCTAAAATAGATTAAGATTTGTAAACTTTTTGTTAGTCTCATAAACTGAGAAGATTCAATAAATAAGAATAAATGTAAAAAAAAAAAAAAAAAGATCACCTGATCTTGTCGAAATTTTCAACTTATAACTAATTCATTGTTCTTAGTCACTATTTGTTTAATTTTTACAATTTTCTTATACTTAATAATAAAAATTCATTTTCTACTCCCTATCCAATGTTTAATATTTTGACTACTCCAGACACCTTGATATGGATTACGCGCCAATTGAAAACCTTTAACATCTTTAATTAAAAACCTATCATTTTTCAATACCTTCTCTATTACATATGGACCCTTATGTTTAGGCATTAACTTTCTAGCAACTCCTCCTGTACTATCGATATTTTTAACCATAATATAATCTCCTACTTTGTACTGCGTACTTTTTTTCTTCTTAATATTATATCTTTTTTCATTATCACTCTGTGCTTTTAATTGCGATTCCGATCCTTTTCTCCTAATTTCTTTCAAGTCTCTAATTTCACTAACATTCTCTAACTCTTCTAATTTTTGTCTTAATTCATCAATAACCTTCCCATTTTACTCAATTCCAAACAACATCTTGCTCGGAGATTGCACTAAACTTCTTTGTTTGGTATTATTCAAAGAAAATTCTACGTCTTCAATAACTGAATCCCAATGCAATCCCTTTTCAATGTCTGTCAACTTAGCTATCATAGGCCCTACTATTCTATTGACTCTTTCTACCTGTCCATTGGCCTGGGTTGAAACTGTTGCTATCTTTATGTGCTTAATATTATATTCTCCCATAAATTTTGCAAAATCTTCGGATGTAAAACAGGTCCCCCTATCTGACTCTATAACTTTCGGCCTGCTATATGATCTAAAATAATAATGCTAGAATCACTTCTTTTGTGTTCGTTGTCTTTGTTGCATATAACCTAACATATTTAGTGAATCCGTCTATTACAGATGTCGTAATGATCGATGTGTATTATTTCAAACGGTACATTCTCTTTTGGGATGCTATGCAGCATTCCTTTTTCTTTTCCCGACACATCTTAAACAATTTTTTCTAAAAAATGAACATAATCCCAAAAAGCTTCTGACACCATGCTCCTTATCTGGTAATGGAAAATCATTAATTGCTTCTATTCCATGTGCAAGCATCACCTTATCGTCTGCATTAGTAACAAAGCTTTCGCCCGCTGTCCATTTTCGGTCCTCAAATTTTCGTCTTGCCTCTAATTTTGACTTCTTCTCACCAAACATCGATATCAGCTCAGCCGCCAACTGCTCCGTTGGTAGCAATACGCTCTCCGAATCTGCATGCATGTGGTTGCCTTATATCTTACTCACAATCAACATCTTCATAAACCGTTCATTTACTCCATAAACGCTGCCTATATTCTTCACTTGTGAGATCCATTTGCGCGCACATGAATCTCCCGAAAATTAGTTTACCACATCGGTTGCCATGCGCAATAATAAATCAATAGTTTGCTCAGTTTGTGCCACTGTATTTCGTTTTCACTCGCCGCACTTTTTGTTGCTAGCTTTGGCAACTTTGTTGCTAGCGCTGTTAATTTCATCATTTCCTCCAGCTTCGTCGTTTCTATTGCCAACTGCAATGCCTCGCATCTCTCTGTCGGCGTCTTGGTTGTACTGCTCGCCTCCGTCTTTGTTGCCTCCTCGCCGCCGTCTTTGTCGCCATCCTCGTCGCTGTCTTCGCTGTTGCAAATTTCGTTTTCGTCGCTATTCCCGTTGCCACCGTTGTTGTTGCAAGCGCCGTCTGCACCGCTGTTTTCGATGCTACTGTTGTTCTTATTATTGCGCACGCCGCTTCGGCCGCTATGTTCGCCGTTACTTTTTTTTATTGTACACGATGCTATTCTCATCGCCGTCTTCGTTTCAATCTCCAGCTTCGCTGCCACTTTCGTCGTCTTTATACTCTGCTTTCAGTTATTTCGTTTGCCTTTTTGAACATTTTACCGCCGCCTTGGCCGTCAGCCGTCAGAGGCAGAAAGGGGAACTACACGTAACCCTAGCTTTGGCTGAGGTACGTGCCGTCCTTGCTCCTACTGGCGGAAGTTTGGCTATACTCTTAACGGCCGACCCCATCAACAGCACTGCAGCCAGTGGGCTGCTGGCTTCCACCCCCAATACCACGGGTCTTGGCCCTGGTACTCTAGGGGACCCGGACATGCCACGGACTCCCTTGGACGATGAGTTCGTTAGTGCTGCCTTCTCGTCCAATAGCTGCTCAGGCAGGCAGCAACTCGTCGAGGTGATGTCCTCTGACGCGGAAGCTGACGCTGACCTGATCAGCCTTGCTGACGACGCTTCCGTGGCCTCTCAGAGGTCAGGTCTCACGGAAGCAGGCTCTCAGATCCAGAAGCTGCCTTCGTGAAATTGAAGACACGCGAGTAGAGGCTCTGCAAAGCCGCACTCGCGAAGGGTTCGAGCAGAGCGGAGGCTCTAGGTAGCGCCCCCCGTGGAAACCAAGGCCAAACGGACGCGCGCTGACGATACCGTCCTCGAACCCCAAGGGTCTTCAAAGAAGCCCAAAAAGACTCATGTGGAGTCCACAAAGCCACCTCACAGCCAGGTGACAAGCAGCGTGAAACTGGGCTTCACGTCGGCTGACCCTAAAAATCCGCTTTAACCAGAGCAGGTGGCTACGGTGAAAGCTAGCATTGCCAAAGTCCCCCTCCAAAAACCTCCGACCAACCGGGTCTCCGCCCCCAACCCAACAACGGGCCGCACCAGACCTATGGCTGGCAGCGGGCGCCTCCTGGCCCCTGCCCGACCCACATTAAGCGCTGGGCGCAAGCTACCCGCAAGGGTACCTCCCGCGACTGGGGTCGCTAGGCGACCTCCCCCGAGCAGCTCCGGAAGAGTGCCAAAGGGCATCCGTGGCAATGACTCTCGGGGTGGCAAGGCATGTGGCCTTATCACTAAGGCGCTAAGAGAGGATGCGGAGCGCAATTAAGGTGCTCCAGGCGAACCTGCACCACGCCAGAGGAGCGTCAGCCACCCTGTGCAGGGTCGTCTGTAAAGACGAGATTGACCTGGCTCTCGTCCAAGAGCCATGGTTAATAGGTGGCCTCGTCCGTGGACTATCATGCGGATCATCTAAGTTACTATATGACCGTATGGACGGTGCCCCTCGCACTGCTATATTGGTTAATAACAGTGTGAGACACTTCCCTCTAACTAACTTCATTCATAGAGACCTGGTGGCAACGGCTATAGAGGTAGCCACTGCTGATGGCGTCCGGGAAGTGGTGATCGCCTCTGCTTACTTCCCGGGCGATGTGGATGATGTGGAGGGCAGGGAAGCACTTGAGCTTTTATTGCAAGTTCACTTCCCAGGTTCCGTGGCGAACCCAGATCTTTCCAGTCATGTTGACGCCACCTTGTCACCTGACTCACGTGGATCCAGCCTATCTGGAACCATTTTCGACCCTGAAAAGGTCAAATGGGCTATAGATTCCTTCGCTCCCTTCAAAGCCCCAGGGGGTGATCAAATCTTTCCAGCCCTTCTCCAAAACAGTCTGGATCATATCCTCGATCCACTGGTCGGCCTTCTTAGAGCTAGTCTCACGTGGGTACACATACCCAACTCTTGGAGGAGAGTCAATGTGGTATTCATTCCCAAACAGGGAAATCGTCCTCTTGACCAGCCTAAGTCATATCGGCCGATCAGCCTTACCTCCTTTCTGCTTAAGACTGCGGAAAGGCTCCTAGACTTGCACATTCGGTGCTCTCTGCAGAAAAACAACCCTCTGCACCCCGCAGTTCGCGTATATAGCCGGTAGATCGACAGAGGTCGCTCTCCACAAATTAGTGGGAAAAATTGAAAAAGCCTTCGCATCAAAGAACATTGCTTTGTGCTCTTTTCTTGATATAGAGGGTTCTTTCAATAACACCGGCTACGGGTCTATCTCTGCTGCGCTTGAGCGCAGGAATATTGCCCGTCCCATAATCCGGTGGATTGACGCCATGCTCAAACACCGGACTATCTCCTCTACCCTGGACTCGACGACCGCCCATATTAGTGCGGTTAGGTGTCCCCAGGGAGGGGTCCTATCCCCTTTGCTCTGGTCCCTAGTAGTCGACGAACTACTAATTATACTTGCAGAACAGGGCGTGGAAGCGATTGGCTATGCCGACGACCTGGCTCTCGTAGTGAACGGGAACTATGCCAACACCGTGACAGAGTTGATGCGATCAGCTCTGAACACGGTCAGTAGGTGGTGTGAAGATGTAGGTCTTAGCATCAACCCACAAAAGGCAATCATTGTTCCCTTCACTAAGCGTTACTCTGTTGACATTGGTCAATTACACATTGGCGGCTCTCCCGTGGACCCTTCCAATGAAGTCAAATATCTAGGGGTAACCCTTGATAAACGACTAAATTGGAACTCCCACCTACATAACACTCTATCAAAGGCTACTCATGCCATGTGGGCATGCAGAAGACTCTTCGGTAGAATCTGGGGTCTCAAATCCTGCACCATCCGGTGGATATTTGAGATGATGGTAAGACCGATCGTAACCTACGCTGCTATTGTTTGGTGGCCTAAGGTTACGAAGGTCACTGCCATCAACAAATGCACGAAACCGCATAGGCTGCTCTGCCTCTCCTTGACGGGTGCACTTCGCACCTGTCCCACCGCAGCAATGGAATTTGAATCTGACTCCGCTGCACATCCGCATAAAAGAAGTTGCTGTTATAAGCCATCTTCTCGGACAGCCAAGCGACCATACTGGCTCTCTCCACAAAAAGAGTAGGCTCGCGTATGGTGGCTGACTGCTGGAACTGTCTCCAGAGGGTGTCAAATAAGAATAAAGTTACCCTAATCTGGGTACCTGGACATTCTGGCTTCCAGGGCAACGAGCAGGCGGACGAACTAGCGAGGGCTGGGTCATCAGCCCCCCTGCTTGGCCCCGAACCCTTCAGTGGTGTGGGGTGGTCAACTATCTCCTCCCTGGTGAAAACCTGGGCTGGAAGATTGACCGAACGCTACTGGTTCTTCCAACCAGGGATGCGGCAGGCTAAAGAGCTCACCAATCCTAAAGTTGATCGAAGGACCAAGCTACTCTCTAGGAGAGACCTTTACCTACTTGTTGGCTACCTTAGTGGCCACCACTTGGTGAACTATCACCTTACCAAAATGCGCCTGTCCTCCTTGTCCGGCCTTGGTATGGACTAGGAGGAAACATCTGCAAGTGGAATTCGCAAGTCCCGAGCATATTGTCCGTTCCTCGATGAAAGATCTGTTATGCTTCATTAGGGAGGCAGAACAGCTTTTGTCATTATAGGGAGAGCATTCTAGGTACAAAAAATCTTCATGGTCGCAGTGCCTCGCGCCTTCTCCGCTGGGAGACTCCCTCTTTTATAATAATAATAATAATAATACCACCGCCTTCGTAGAAATTTTTCTTCATCGATTTTTAATAATAATTTCAATTGGATTCGCTTTTCGCTTTCTAATATATTCAAACGCAAAATCAAGTCTCTCTTTGGTCCCGTGGTTGGTTCCTTTAACTCGCTCAACCACCCTTTTAATTGCGCCGTCGATGCACTGTTTATATTCATTTTTAATTGCTTGTCGTTTTGTTTTTTTTTTTTCTTTTACTTAAGTGTAAATATATGTTTGTTTTTTTTTCTCGTGATCGGCCCACTTCTGATATTGTAGGGGTATAATATGTATTTCCCTCTTTAGTAAAAAGCAAACGCACAAATTAGTCTCTCTCTTCTTTTATTTGTAATCGACGTTTTCAGCGTTAGCATTTGACTGACTCTCTCTTCGTTTGCGATCTGCCTTTACGCATGTTCCTAGAGAGCCGATGTTGCAAAACAGACAAAATTCCACCTGAAAGCGAACAATGACTTAAGAATAATGTTTATATACAATGTTGATATGCCAAACTTATATACAATGTGTATGCATACTATCTACGTACCCTCTAGCCTACATCATCCAAGAATTTGGTTAGGAGACGTTGGGTAGCCTCGGTTTCAGTTTGAACTTCTGTTACATTTATGTTCTCTTTTCCCAGGGGAATTACGTAAAATGAGTTTTCTCCAATTAGTGTAGCTATTTTGTTCTCAAATGAACTTGAGCTTTTTTTGCGAATGTATATTGGAGGAGGCTTGACCTTCTTAGGTTCCTCTTTGGATAACTTTGTCTTTTGTACACTTTCATCAGTAGAATTTTGCAGCAGCTCAAATCTGTTGGTGTTTTCTGTCGTTTTATTAGTGACAATTACGCGTGTAAATTTTTACTTGTTTTCTGTTTGTTGATTTTTGTTATTTTGAGGGCTAAGTTTTTTTTTTACTGTTATGTAGCGATCCATTCCCGTCTGTATGGTCGACCCGGCGTTCTTGTTTACGGTTTGGTTTGGTGATAGCGCAGCAGAACCATTAAGTTTTGTTTTTGTTTTAATCGCTGGCTCAGTGAGAGCAAGTGCTCTCGATACCGTTCCTGTTGTTGTTATAATTGTAGTTGCAGTGGTTGTAGTTGTCACAGTACTAGTCACCGTAGATAAGCGTAAAGAAATTTCGCAAGTGTTTGGAGCTTGTGGGTTCTGCGACGAAGCTAGTAGTGAGGAAGAGCAAGAACGCGTTCTCTCTTCAGTTGTTGGCAAAGGTAAATTCGTCGGGTTAGCGGTGATTGACCGCTCGCTGTCTGCAGAAGTCGCGAAAACGTATGAGAAGTACGCGTTGTTTCGTTGCAATAAGAGCCGGCGATCGTCTTGCTGTCTGTCTCCCAATCCTTCTTTTGCTAGTTACATACATTGGTATAATACAAAATTGTTTGCCTTAATAAATATCTAAAAAAAACAGTTTTTAAAATTTATATACATATTTTACGATTCAGTAGATATTACTTTCAAGTTAATGTAAACTTTTTTTCCAAATAATGGGAGTACCTGTACGAGGGCAGTGGTTAAGGGTTCCCCACCATTTGCAGCTAAAAATATCGGGGATCATTTTCTACGTGGAGGTGCGAGCTTAAAAGACGAGAAAAGTCCATTAGACTACTAACAAAAACATCGAATATTCATTTAAGAATTTGACTATCGGCAAATCATATATATAAAGATAGCTGAGATCACCAGTTGTCTAAAAAGCGCGTTTGCGTATTTTGCGTATTTCTATAGATATTTGATCCTAGCTATCTCTATTCTGTAAACGTCTGTTTTCGTTAGTGGGGCCAGTTTTTTGTTGTTGCTGCAGCTGCTCTTTACTTGTAATACTATTTTTATTAGTATTATTTTTTTTGTTGGTTTCAGACTCACTAGCAATAAGACTAGATACAGACATTGTCTTTGGCTTATGGGCGGTAGGCACATCCGTAAGCTCACCATTGGGCAAAACTTGGAGAAGTGCTTCTTTACTAATACAATCATCAATGTTAACCTAAGGCACAGCAGTCTTAACTCTTATTACATTATTTACTATCACATGAGCCGTCACGGCAGGGTTCTTTGGTGTTGCATTTAATTCTACATCGAAATCGGCATCACTAATTTCGCCGTTAGCTTTAATATTGTCCACAAATACATCAAAGTCTTTATCTGATTCATCGTAATATTCGTCTTCCTCCTCTTCATCCTTTGCAATTTCTCTTTCATTCGCACTTTCCCGATGAATCTTAACACCACTAACCAAATCATTGTTGTTGGCTGCCTGGTACATGGCTTTTCATCACTATTATTATCAAGCAAAGCAACGACTTCATCGCCTATGGAAATTGTAGCCACTGCTGCAACTGTTTATCTTTTTGTCGCGCCTCTGCTGTGTGTCCCTGTTCGCGTGCTAAAAAGTAAATAATACCAAAGTAATTATTTGTTAACACGTTTTCAAAATTGTGCTCACTTTTCCAATATTTGCGTTGGCCGTAAAGTGTGTAACGAACTTGTAGAGATTAGTCTTGCGTCGTGCCTGCATCAAACGACCCACCTTAACGAAGGTAGTATATAACGAGAGATACAGTCGAGCGGCACGCAACAGTGGGATACCCTTGGACGTATGTTGCCATAAAAAGTATTTAATTTTATAATACTAATCGCAAGCAATAAATTAATCATAAAACTGCAGTCCGATGCCACTTTGCTTTAGTTTCGACACGTTGCCAATAATTTATCGCTGCAATTTCCTAGCGAGCGAAAAACTACTAAAAGCGGTGTGTCCAGTATATAACGGTATTTTTTTATACATTTTAAATGCGCCAATATCGATAACTTGCAATATATCGAGTAATTATAATTAATTAATAATTAATATTTACTTAATTCCATTTTATGGTTTTGTATTTTTTATTGACCCTAAAATATGAATTATTAAATAATAATAAAATGTTATGTATATTATCAATATGTACACATGCACGCAACTACTTGCATACATTCATATTCATCTATACGCCACCTATTGGTTGAGTGTTAGCAAATATTTATGCACATGTATTTTCGGTAATTGACATGTGCATGGAAAAGAAGAGTCGAGAAACAGCTCGCGCTTCGCGCTCTCATCGTTTGTCCTTTTCTTTCCTACACAAGAAATTTAGTTCTGACGTCATTGACAACTTTGCTGGTCGAAGGGTCGAAATGGTTTATCGAATAACTTCAGTGTTTATTGTCCGATCGGATTGCAAATTGGAGGATAAGTTCATATAGTATTTATCTATATCTATGCTAAAGCAGAACGTTAATAAATGAGTACTTAGAATGTAAATCGCAATGTAAATCAAAATTGGCGGTTTGCCTGGGCGGTAGGCGTGTTATTCCAAATTGAAAATAAACTTGATCTGCGTATGGTATACAGGAATCTTCATGATAAATTTGGTGTCCCAAGCTTTTGTAATAGCTGAGATAGGCGCGTTCATCCAGACAGACAGACAGACAGACATGACTCAATCGACTCGGATAGTGATCCTGAGCAAGAATATATATACTTTATGGGGTCTCCGACGCCTCCTTCTGCCCGTTACATACATTTGCACAAAGTTAGTATACCCTTTTTTGACCATTTTCAATGGTCCGTCCAAGGGTATAAATATAATAGAAACGAGAGCAACAGTCGAGCGGCACGCGACACTGGGATAGCTTTCGATATACATACGAGGGTCGTTTGATAAGTCCGTGACTTTTTGAATAAAATATATTTTTTTCGTCAAAGAAGCGTTTTATTTCTCAACATAATCTCCTTTTAGCTCTATACATTTAGTCCAGCGTTTTTCCAATTTTTTTATTCCTTCCAAATAATAGGTTTTCTCAAGGCCCTCAAAATAGTCGTTTGTTTCTGTGATGACCTCTTCATTTGACCCGAATCTCTTACCGCCGAGCCATTTCTTCATGTTTGGAAACAAAAAATAGTCACAGGGGGCTAAATCTGGAGAATATGCTGGATGGGGTAGCAGTTCGTAGCCCAATTTATGAAATTTTGCCATGCTGACTACACACGTGTGCACCCGTGCATTGTCCTGATGGAACAGCACTTTTTTTTCGCCAAATGCGGTCGTTTCTGCTTCAAATCAATATCGAATCTGTCCAAAAGCTCTGAATAATATTCGCCGGTGATCGTTTTACCCTTTTCAAGGTAATCGATGTGAATGATACCTTGTGCATCCCAAAAAACTGTGGCCATGACCTTGTTGGCCGACAGACCCACCTTGGCCTTCTTTGGTCTTGATTGTTCTTTGGTCTCTGGTGTGGTGTGGTGGATCCATGTTTCGTCTACGGTAACGAAACGGCGCAAAAATTCGTTTGGATTGCGGTTGAACATCGCCAAACACTCCTTTGAAATGGTCACACGGTTGCGCTTATGGTCGTGTGTGAGCAATCGCGGCACCCATCGCGCGGAAAGCTTTTTCATGTCCAAATATTCATGTAAAATGTGATGTACCCGTTCAGTTGAGATGCCTACAGCCTCAGCTACCTCACGCACTTTCATTCTCCGATCATCCAATATCATTCCATGGATTTTGTCGACGATTTCTGGCATGACGACCTCTTTTGGGCGACCTGAACGTTCGGCATCACTTGTACTGGTACGACCACAACGGAACTCAGTAAACCATTTCTTAACCATTGAAATTGATGGTGCAGAGTCCCCATAATATTTATCAAGTCTTTCCTTGGTTTCGGTGATGGATTTTTTACGCAAAAAATAATGCTTAATTAGCACACGAAATTCACTTTTTTCCATTTTCGTTAAAATTCACGAGATCGTCTGCTTTCAATGCCTATAAAACGCAAACTAAGAAACGCAGCTTTCTCAAAATTTTACAGTCAGCTGTTAATCGATAACTGCTGACAGGAGCAGTGTTGTATTTAGAGCAGGTGCGCGGCAAATACAAAAAGTCACGGACTTATCAAACGACCCTCGTATGTTGCCATAAAAAGATTCTAATTGTATGATGCTAAACGCAAGCTACAAATTAATTATAACACTGCAGTGCGCTGCCATCTTTTATCAATTTCGATACGTTTCTAATAATTTATCGCCGCAAATTTCCTAGCGCGCGAAAGACCGGTGTGAGCTTTATATATCGGTATTTCTTTAAATTGGCCCATATCGATAACTCGCAATATACCGTCAAAATAAAATAATTAAAATGAATATTTATTTAATAATTACATTTTATTGTTTTGTATTCTTTACTGACCCTAAAATATGAATTAATAAATAATGATATGTCCACGTACGTTTTATTTTCGTTAATCAACATGTGCATAGAAACAGCGCGAGCTACGTGCTCGCATCTTTCGTTCTTTTCTTTCCTGCACAATTAGTATAGCTATAACGTGTCGACAACTTGTTTTTTGGTCGAAGGGTTAAAATGGTTTATCTACAATAATATCTTCCGTGCTTATTATCCGATCGGATTGAAATTCCTATATGTGTGCTGAAGCAGAACGTTAAGACATGAGTACTTCGAATGTAAATAGGAAATGGTCGGTTTTCGAGGGCGGTAGGCGTGGTAACCCAAATTGAAAATAACCCAAAAATAAAATAGTATGCATCAGCATGAAGTCCTCAATCTCTTGTTGATGATTTTCCTTATTTAGATGTGCAATTTTTAGTCTCTTTACTAATAATCAATTCATATTCTCGACCTCACCGTTCGCTTGAAGCCAATATGTATTGCTCGAAAACCGAATTAATATTGTATATTGTCTTCCGTTATCTGTTCCTAGATACTTTGGGAAACCCAATCGGCAAAATATTTCTTTCATGGCCCCGATAATTGACTCAGAAGATATGGACTGTAGGAATTTTAGTTCCATGTACCTGGAAAAATATTTGATAAACACGAGAACGTATTTTTCATTAGGAAGTGGACTTAGTAGATCATTAGCTATGAAACTCCATGGGCTCGTTGGAAAAGCTGTTCTTTGCATCGGAGCTGGACGTGGAGGTTGGGAAACAAGCATGCAATCTTTGCATGTTATTACAAAATTTTTAGAATCTCGATCGATGTGTGGCCACCATACCTTAACTCTCAATCGGCGCTTCATGGCCGACTCGCCAGGGTGTTCTTCATGAGCCAATTCTAGAACTCTTTTTCGCAATACTTTAGGGATAATTAATCGAGCATTGAAAGCTCAAAAACAAATGGGTGTTGGATGTACCAGTATCCCAAAAGTTCGAATCCAAACAAGTCATTGCGTCTACGATTTCCTCATCGGCTGCGCTCTCTTGTGCGATTTCTGAAATAGAGATGTAGGGACTGTGACTTCCACAACTCGAAATATGTTAAAATCAATTTGTTGATGGAAGATCACATCGTCGGGACAGGGTATCCGAATTATTTTCCTCACCCGCTCTATAGATGACTTTGAATTTGAAAGCTGGTAAGCGTAGAAGCCATCGCTGAATTCGAGCAGGAGGATTTGAAGTTGGCTTAAATATGGTTTCTAACGGCTTGTGATCAGTGACCAATTCGAATTCTAGTCCAGCTAAATAAAAATGAAACTTTTCGACTGCCCAAACAAGAGCTAAGCTTTCTTTTTCGATCTGCGATTACCGTTTTTTTACTTCTTATAGGCTGCGACTTGCAAACGAAATGATCTTCGGCTCATCGGCTATGTCGAATTGCAATAGTACTGCTCCTAGAGCAACAGGAATAGCATCTGCTATTAGATAAACCAGGAATTTCCGCCAAATGGTGCTTCAAGACTTCAAAAGCTTATGTTTCTGTCTCGCTCCAGTTAAATTTGCTTTCCTTTTTTAGCACTCGTCTTAATGGATCTGTACGAGTGGCCAAATCCCAACATATGTAACACGTCCTAAAAAACTGCGTGTTTCCTCTTTGGTTTTGGGATGTCTGAACGAGAGAATCGTTGTCACCTTTTCCGGGTCTACCTCAATGCTTTTTTTCCGATAGTACGTGTCCAAGAAATTTGACTTGTTGTGTTTTGCAAACACATTTTTCCTCATTCAAAAATATGTTATTCTGAATGGCGTCGTCGTGATGTTTTTCATTTGTTCCAAAAATAATGATGTCGTCTATATAGTTCATTACGGTTTTGCATGGTGCTAACAGCTTCTCGAGTCTTCTTTGGAAAATTTCAGGGGCAGAATTAACTCCAAACATTAATATTTTGTGCCTGAATAAACCCAGGGGGTAATGACAGTAGTTATGTATCGGCTCGATTCGTCTACCTCCAATTGTGGATATGCTCTTTTAGGTTTAAACGGGTGAAGTATTGTGCGCCCCTTAGTTTCGTCATAAACGTTTCGAATACAGGCAGAGGATAATTTTCCCTTAAGATTGCCTTATTGGCAAGCCGCATATCTTTGCATAACCTTAGGTCCCCATTTTCTTTAAACGCTATGACCATGGGTTATATCCAGGGAAAATGCCCTATTACTGGCTCGATTATATCAAGGGCAAAAGCCTCTTCCGATTCCGCAATTACTTTATCCTTAAGTGCAATTGGTATTCTTCTTATTGGTTGCTAAATCGGTTTGATATTTGTATCAATTGATAGTTTCACCAGCGGCCCGTTCCTATTTGGAAGGGGAAGTTCGCGCCCAAAAACTCGGCATTTAATAAATTCATCCTTCTCATCACTCTGAATTTTAAAACAACTTACTCTAGGTTTCAAATCGCGTTCTTCCTTTACCCGCGTTGCTGCGTTGACGTTTAGAAATTTCATTATACCCTTGAGGTCTTTTTTATACCCTTGGACCAATGAGAAAAATGAGTATACTAACTTTGTGCAAATGTATGTAACGGGCAGAAGGAGGCGTCGCAGACCCCATAAAGTTTATATATTCTTGCTCAGGATCACTAGCCGAGTCGATTGAGCCATGTCCGTCTGTCTGTCCGTCTGTTTGTCTCTCTGGATGCTATTACAAAAGCTAGGGACACCAAATTTATCATGAAGATTCCTGTATACCATACGCAGATCAAGTTTATTTTCAATTTGGAATAACACGCCTACAGCCCCCGCAAACCGCCAATTTTGATTTACATGGCGATTTACTCATTTCTTAACGTTCTGCTTTAGTATATATATAGATAAATACTATATGAACTTATCCTCCAAATTGCAATCCGATCGGACAACAAACACTGAAGTTATTCGAGAAACCATTTCGACCCTTCGACCAGCAAAGAATTTGTCGATGACGTCAGAACTAAATTACTTGCGTAGGAAAGAAAAGGACAAACGATGCGAGCGCGAAGCGCGATCTGTTTCTAGACTCTTCTTTTCCATGCACATGTCAATTACCGAAAATACATGTGCATAAATATATACTAATACTCAACCAATAGGTGGCGTGGTAAATGAATATAAATGTATGCAAGTATTTACATGCTTGTGTACATATTCATAATATTCATAATATGCTTACGTGCACATATGATTATTATTTAATAATTCATATTTTAGGGTCAGTAAAAAATACAAAACTATAAAATAAAGAAATACCGATAAATACTGCTCACACCGCTTTTTGCAGATTTTCGCGCGCTAGGAAAATTTCGGGAAAATTGACAACGTATCGAAATTGATGCAAGGTGGCAGCGCACTGCAGAGTTATGATTAATTTGTAGCTTGCCTCTCGACTGTTGCTCACGTTAGTATTGGCCCCGACTCGAAGACAGCTTGATTCTTCTCTTTCTTCTCTTAGGTTGTGTTCATGTTTTTTTTGTTTTTTTTTGCATGCGTTGAAAAATCTTCTTATGCTCTTACGCTCTTGCATGCACATTATGTGTGCCAATATATATGCATTTGACGTATCTTCCATTTAAACTCTCTGTTATTCCTCTTTCCTTTTTACATTTCCAATTCATTTCACTCATTCGCCGCTCTCTCGAGCTAGCTCATCGGTACCGTTGTTGCTCTCCTTTTGAGTACTCAAAAAAACAATAACGGACCTGTGAACGCGCAGAAAGAATGAGAGTGGAAATGGCGACAAACATGCAAATAATATAAATATTTCAATATATTACTCCTTTCCCTTTTATTGTAATTACTTTAAATTTACCTCGTCGCCACTGTAACAACCCGAATTAATAAGAACTTTTTAGCTTCAGTAGAGCTTTATAGATAATTGCTTATATAGTAAATTTAATATAATTATTGTATGTCACTGCCCGGCTGGCTGTTATCTCGCATGGGTTGCCACACATACATTTGCATAAAGTTAGTATACCTCTTTTTGACCATTTTCAATGCTCAAAGGATATTTAGATAAATACTATATGAACTTATCCTCCAAATTACAACCCGATCGGACAATAAACACTAAAGTAATTAGATAAACCATTGCGACCCTCTCACCAACAAACAAGTTGTGGATGACGTCATAGCTTGTGCAGGAAAGAAAAGCACGAACGATGCGAGAGCATAGCGCGAGCTGTTTCTCGACTCTTCTTTTTGATGTACATTTCAATTACCGAAAATACATGTGCATATATGCTAACACTCAACTAATAGGTGGCGAGGTAGATCGATATGAATGTATGCATGTGTACATATTTATAAGATTCATAATATGCGTACGTGCACATATGATTATTATTTTATACTACTCACACCGCTTTTTGCAGTCTTTCGCGCGCTAGGAAATTGCGGCGATAAATTATTGCGAACGTATCGAAATTTATGCAAGTTGGTAGCGTACTGCAGTATGATTAATTTGTAGCTTGCGATTATAAAATACGCAAAATACGACCTATGTCCCGTTTAAATTTAGTTTGTTATAAGCTCTAAACTTTTAACTTTGAAGGCAAACTTGATCACTGTACAGGAACTTTCAGTCCGAATTTGGTGTCGCTTGTATTATATCTGAGATCTGTGTGTTTACAGACATACAGACATGGCTCAATCGATTAAGCTAGTGATGCTGATTAAGAATATCTATATCTTGTGGGGTCTGTCATGTTTTTCTTGACCAATTTCGAAGGGTATAAATACAGTACTTACTATCAAATAAATGATTTAAGAAGTTTATAAGGCAAGGGAAACATTCACTCTTACTCATTGTAAATGACAATACCAAATAACGTAATCATTTCTTTCATGAAATATTCATTTGTTTTTCGTTTTAATTGATTCATGTAGGAGACCATTAGTACTAAAAAATTATTTTAACATATCGTTTCTTTAACCTTCAAATGACGCCAAGCCCAAAGAACATCGTAATAGCCGCGAATCTCATGCATGCAGCTTACAAACGCAGAAAGAGTGCGGTTAAACTGAGGATATGGCGAGTCCTTGAATAGGATAGGCTGTTTCATATAGCGATGGGCGCTCTTGCTTTTACCGCTTAAATCACATGTCTCATAAATCTGGCAGTCACGCTTCTTGAAACGCTCTACCTACAAGTAGCTGGAGTCATCATCATCATTCCAATCAACATCCGCCTCCTCTAAAGCACTAATACGTTTGGTTATTGTCTATAGCGTGCGATTTAATTTTCGTATACGTTCTTCGACTTGTCTGTTTTCTGTAATAGGCCCAGCTGCAGGATCAGGGCCTGCAGTATTAATAACTGATAAGGAAGGTACAGCAGAACTTGCGTCGGACGCAACTTTAGTTGTCTTATCGCTTACACCTTCTGCGGCACTTGTTCCTGTACTTTGGCGTTATGACGCACTTTTAACTCTTCTACGACGCATTTGAAGCGCACGTAAATCATGTCAGGATCATAAAATATACTTTCCATTGCCTGCAACAGCTGCTTTCGAAAGTCGCACGAACACACAAAACTCTCATGCATACTATAATATCTGTCCACCGATCTGTCATACTGTCGACATAGCTGCAACAGTTTGGCATATTCTCCAACCAGAGGGGCACGAGACGAAAACCCTGTGTGGTTTTTGCTTGTGTTAAAACAGTTGCAGGAGATATCGATAAAGTTGGTAGTGTCCTTCCTTTCGTATTATCTGCCTTCATCGCCTGTTGGCGGAGTTGTGGAACGGGACTCCACAAGTACAATGGTTGGCGTGTTTGTCGAACTACAATTTATGTTGCAATGATCGGCGTGTTTGTCGAATTCTTCAATTTATGCGGCAATTGCTGCTGCCATATGCTTTTGCCATTTGATATTCGATTTCGGAAATACTGTAATAACCTGCACGCGCATCCCCAGCGTTTTTTTCCTGCGTAATGGAAGCAACAGGACATGCCTGCAATTTACTCCAGCCACCGCAGTTACTTGTGGTGACTCTGACGTCGGCGGTGCCGTCGTCGACCTAGGCACCTCGAACGAATTGAAATTTTAGTTGAAGTCATCAACATCAAAGATATTATTGTCTAGCAGCATGTAGAAAACCATAAACAGCACGATTAATGATGTCGGAAGATAATGTGGTAAATAAACGCGTCCTTATTCCAGAACCTTAAAGTCGCAGTCCTTAACGAACTTGCAACCTGCGACAAAAATAAGTGGGAAACATAAGATTAAGTTCTTTACGAATAGCCATCGACTGCTTAAAGTAGTCCGGAGACAGCTTTCATCTTGGCGAGAGAGGAGCTAACATTTCCGGTTAATAATAGTTCATATTTAAGCGGCACATGTGAGGCTCTGTTAAAAAAAAGACTTCTGCATTGTTGTCTTCAAGTCGACCTAGACAGTTAATTATTCACATCGTCATATCGTTTATAGAACAAAGTTATTAAATCAAATCAGTAAAAATGTCATTCTCAAATTCCAGTTCTAAGTTTGTTCTGCAAATTTTTAAGTACGAATGATAGATACGTTTGATGTCCTCAGTATTCGATTTATAAGGAATTCTATCTCACCTATCTGGAAGTAAACTTTCCTCGAAACATCTATTCTCATATCTATCTGCAAGCTTGCGTCCTTTTACGATTTCTGCTCGTAAATTAATGTGAAGGTGACCCTAGGTTGGATGCGTGGTACGTGGATTTATCAATTTGTTTATATTCCCGCGTTTTAGGCATTGGCTTGGTATTGCATGAACCACTTGATTATACATTTATTGTACTTCGCAAATAAAATATAATATAAACTAGCAATTTGTTTTTTTTTTTTCTTCAGTTAGATACCCTTAGCTCAGTTTTGAAAGGTTTATAAATATATGTACCATAAATTCCACAGACAGTATTCTGTCGACTATTGCTTTCCCGCGCTGTAAATGGCATATCTACCGTTTAAAATGTTGGTCAGATGGACATCCGGACCGACAAACAAAAATTGACTTGGCTGTTGATCCTTCTTCTGCCAGTTACATACATTGGTATATCTCTTATTGACAAAATTATTTGTTTAAATAAATATCTAAAAAACAGTTTTTAAAATTCAAATATTTTACTCTTCAGTTTTCTTTAAAGTTAATGTATACCTTTTTGCCAAATAAGGCCCTGTACGAGGGCTGTGTGTTAAGTTTTAAGGCTGACTAGCAAGGCTACCTCTGACGTATTTAGATCTTTTAGTTTGCACTAGCAAAAATGTTTGACTCAGCGTTATTATAGTTATCGTAGAACAAACGATTAACTGAGTCGATGTGAGAGCTTTAGTACAAATTATTTAAACTAAAACGGGGATCTACACCGTTTATGGAAAAATTTTTCTACCATTTGCAGCTATAAATATCAGGGATGATTTTATTCGTGGAGGTGCGAGCTTAGAAGACGAGACACGTCCATTAGACTACTTACAAAAAAAATCGAATAATTCATGTTCTTCTTGATTATCGGCGAATCATATATAAAATGATAGCTGAGATCACCAGCTGTCTAAAGAGCGTTTGCGTATTGAGAATACTTGTAATGTGCAGTAAATTTAAGTTAAGTTGACTGTCGCGTTTTCTCACTTTTCTTAGACTACATTTTTTTTTAAATCATGAATTAGGGTTCGAATATTTTCTCAACCTCCTTACTTATCAGACTTAGTTTAAAGAATTTGTTTTATTGCCAAAGCTTGGAGTTCCGCTTGGAATATACAAATTTTCCGTTCTTTAGAAATCTTAGTGATCCTAGCTATCTCTATTCTGTAAACGTCGGTTTTCTTTAGTGGGCACAGTTTTGGGCGTCCATAAAGTCCAGCCCAGATATTAACAGTTATAAATGATGGAAAAGAGTTGTCATACAGCGTCCATCCCTTAAATATAGAATTTATAATAATAATATAATAGATATACGGGGACAAGATAAGCTAAAAAATTAAAGACTGGTTGAATGTTAAACACATATGTAACTTAACTTTATAGTTTTTTAAATATAAATTTAAATGCGTATGGTGTCCGCAGTACACTATTCTTAAGGAACGCATCGAATCTGTACAGAAGAACTTTTTACTTTTTGCCATACTAATAGACTTCTATTATTAAACCTGCCTTCCCTAACCAATCGCAGAACCATGCTAGGCGTCTTATTTATTAACAACCTTATGCATGGTGACAATGACAGTGAGGCCCTGGTAAGGCAGCTACACTTCTGTGTCCCTTGCAGAACTACACGTAATTACCTTCCACTAACTCTTCCTTATTGTAGATCGAACTATGCACTGCACGATCCGTTCAGGGTATTATGTTCGGACTACAATAAACTTCAACACGTCATAGCTAGCACTAACTCTATCGCTGCTATGAAGTCTTTAATTCTTGTCTATCTAGCATTAGTAATAGCATCTTCCTCGTCATTCTATCTTCTTTTTCTTAATTAAACGTGGCTTACGACCTGCATTTGTTAAAAACATGTTAACTGACTCGAGGTCAATATCGATATCGGTTCGATTTCTGCATCATAGCTTATCTAGTCGATATTTTTTAGTCGATATTTTTTATTGTTTTTTATTTTTGCCAAACAGTGTTGCCAACTGTGAGCCGATAGTTATAGCTGTGATAGTTATAGCCAAAAATAGCCAACCTTCACAAAAAATAGCAACAGAAAATAGCCAGATCAAAACAGTTGAAAATAACTTGATTTGTTAAAACGAAGTGGTGAAAACCATATTTTGTTTGTATTTTATATCTATTCGACAAATGTCGCTAGAATTTCGTCAACTTCAACTTCTTGCTCGTTGTATGACAAATTGGTGCCAATTAAACGTAAGGAACTTTCGGGAAGTATTCTGTTTGAGGAAGTCAATGGTTGCATTTTGTTTAAAGCACGCAATACCGCCCTTATGTTTTTTTGTTTCTACATGGTATTTCAAATCCGACAATTTTGCATTCAGTGTGCACTTGCAATAAGTGCAAAACACTTGTCCGATCATTAACGTCTTTTTTAATACATGTTTTAAAACGTTCATCGTTTATCCACACATCACGAGCTTTTTGTTTATATTCTTTCGGCATTTTGGCGCGTGCTCGAATTTCTGTATAGCATTCTTTTAACTTCTAACGATGTGAATTGCAAACTAGAGATGACAGCATGCAAGTACTCGTGTATCGATAAGTAATACATGCATATGCTGCCGGTCATTTTTTTTTTGTGAAGAGTTATGGCTATATTTTTCAAAACTATTTTACGAAGCGTAAATATTTTTGTATTATGAAAAGTAGCAAAAACTGGCAGAGCTTTTGATAAAAATAGCTGAAAAACCGTTCCTAGCAAAATGGAACACTTTCTAGTTTTCGGTCATCAAAAATAGCCAGAACTGGCTAGAAAATAGCTGAGTTGCCAACACTTTTGCCAAACACAACAAGAACAAGAGCGGGCTTGAATGTACAATTGTTTCACGAAGTAGCCAACTTCGATCATCAGCATTCATCGCTGACTAACTTGGTGATCGAAGACAGTTTCATCTCCGCACTGCTAGAACTCGTTGGGAATTCTAGTGGTGCCGAAATGGAAACCAATTCAATAAACCAAGCTTGTCTCTTTGTTGTGTTTGGACTTAATGCTGCATTGAATTCATCTGCGAGAATTCCTGATGCAGTTGCACTTAGTTAAAAGGCACCACTAGAATTCCCAACGAGTTCTAGCAGTGCGGAGATGAAACTGTCTTCGATCACCAAGTTAGTCAGCGATGAATGCTGATGATCGAAGTTGGCTACTTCGTGAAACAATTGTACATTCAAGCCCGCTCTTGTTCTTGTTGTGTTTGGCAAAAATAAAAAACAATAAAAAATATCGACTAAAAAATATCGACTAGATAAGCTATGATGCAGAAATCGAACCGATATCGATATTGACCTCGAGTCCGTTAAAATTTTTTTCACAAATGCAGGTCGTAAGCCACGTTTATTACAAATGACGGTAGACACTCCGGACAATTCTCTACACCAATAGAGCTTTATGCACCTTTTAACTAAGTGCAACTGCAATCAGGAATTCTAGCAGATGAATTCAATGCAGTATTAAGTCCAAACACAACAAAGAGACAAGCTTGGTTTATTGAATTGGTTTCCATTTCGGCACCACTAGAATTCCCAACGAGTTCTAGCAGTGCGGAGATGAAACTGTCTTCGATCACCAAGTTAGTCAGCGATGAATGCTGATGATCGAAATTGGCTACTTCGTGAAACAATTGTACATTCAAGCCCGCTCTTGTTGTGTTTGGCAAAAATAAAATAAAAAAAATAAATAATAATAAAAATAAATAAAATAAATAAAAAATATCGACTAGATAAGCTATGATGCAGAAATCGAACCGATATCGATATTGACATCGAGTCAGTTAACATGTTTTTTTCTTAATTTTCATTTTTCACTTGCATGTCGCGTGTATCCTCTATTCGACTTTTTATTCCCTATCGCGTTAATTTTCTTTCTCTCGCGTTTCTACTCGCATTTTTACCGCGTTTCCGTGTCGTTCGTTATGCGACGGTGCCTCTCGGTCGGTCAGGCGGGAGGTGGACTTCGTCTGGGTTCCGCGCGAAACAAGCATCGGCTTGGTGTCGTTTGGACCACTAGTTAATACATTATTTGTATTCAACGTCCAACTAAATACCTCAATACCTAAATACCTTTGATAGACTTAAGCAAAAAACGGGGTATGCAAGTTTATTACTACTATATTGAAATATGTAAAAACAAAAAAAATTAATTTAATTCAGTTTATCTTATAATTAAATAGCGAACTTAAAATTTATGTGCATAGTAAATAACTATATGTGCATTTCATGATTTTTGGCATTCAATCGCATCAAATGGCAACAATTTGAATGATTCCCCTTATTTGCCAAAACTAAATTCATCCGTTTTGGCATAGAAATAACCAGGGATTTTAATATGGTCATGTCAATGTTCGCCCATTTTTGCTCGATGGCTGATTTTAGGTGGCGCACTGTCTCGAACTGTCTTCCGTTTCTGAAAACTCGAGCAGAAAGAATTCCCCAGAGATTCTCAATGGGATTCAGGTCCGGACTCAAAGCTGGCTATTGTAAAACTGGAATTTTTCGGCCATTGAAAAAGTTTGTAGTCACCATTGCCTTGTGGATTGAAGCGTTATCCTGTTGAAAGGTCCACTCATCGCCATAAATCACTGTCCAAAAGGTCAACGTACATGGCAGCATTCATCCGAGTTGATATTATGCAGATGGGGTTCTTTCCTTTGTAGCAGAATGCAGCCCATACCATCAAGGTACCTCCACCAAAACCTCGCTTGTAGCAGGACCGACGTTAGTGGCGCGAATCACCCCAATATTTCCTGGAGTTATCTGGGCCATCCAAATTAAATTTTTTTTCATCGCTAAAGATGACATTGCACCACTCTTCTGCCCAGAAACGGTACTTTTCGGCATACTCCAAACGAGCCTTAATATGGTGTTCCAGTAACTTAGGTTTGGGTGCCATTGAAGTATATTCAATGAACCTATTTTCATTCAGTATTTGAACTATTCTGTTCCTTGTTACTTGAAGCCCCAAATGAGCCCTTATCTGCCCGCTGCTCATTGAATCCTCCACTGCTAGGCGTCGAATCATCCGTTTGCACCGTTCATCAATCTTTGGTTTGCGCCCACAGCGCGGCGCTGTGCCGTATTCACCGGAGTTTTTCAAAAATTTTGAAATGCAGTTTCTAGCTCGGGCTAGTTTATCTGCTATCTCAGATATTTTAGCACCACCTTCATGCATTCCGAGAATGAATCCCTGCTCCTGAGCTGATAAACTTGTACCACGTGGCATTTTAGTCTATAAACTTAATAGATTAGCTAAAAAGTGCCGTAATAAGTGAATTAAATATAATAACAATAGTTATCCAAATGAATTTTTCTAAAAAAAAATGTTTCCACGAGGTTATCAGCAAGAAAGATCAGCTAGACTGATTTTGCACATATAATTATTTACTACGAAATACCCAACTCGCCAACACATTTTTTAAGTAACGGTACAACGAAAGAGTTGAGAATGAAAGAATATTCTCCGCATAGCAACAAAAACATGTGACCGAAAAATTCTGCATTTACCAAAATAACCAAAATTAACTGTAAACAGAATTCACAAAACCAAATAATGCACATATAATTATTTGTATGAAAAATGTATAAAAACTTATGATTCCTCGTCCTAAATGATAATTTTTGTGCATCTAATGCAAATTTTTTTTGTTGCTTTTTTTGTTGTTTCTGCAACGGCTCTATACTTGTAAAACTAATTTTATTAGTAATATTTTTGTTGTTGGTTGCAGATACACTAGCATTAAGACTAAATACAGACATTGTCTTGGGCGTATGGGCGGTAGGCACATTCGTAAGCTCACCGTTGGGCAAAGCTTGGAGAAATGCTTCTTTAATAACACAATCATCAATGTTAACCTTAGGCACAGCAGTCTTGACTCTCGGTACATTATTTACTATCACATGAGCAGTCACGGCAAGGTTCTTTGATGTTGTATTTAATTCTACATCGGAATCGGCATCACTAATTTCGTCGTTGGCTTTGTCCACAAATACATCAACATCTTAAAGCAATTCATCGTAACTTTCGTCTTCCCCCACTTCATCCCTTGAACTTTCTCTTTCACTGATATTTTTATTCTCAGTTTCCCGATGAATCGTAACATCATTGACCAAATCATTGCAAGATGTATTAATATATTGTTGGGCTGCCTGAGCACTGGTACATGGCTGTTCAGCATCAAGCAGAGCAGCAAATGCATCGCCTGTGGAAATTGTAGGCAATTTTACAACTGTTTGCAACTGTTTATCTTTTTGTCGCGCCTCACGATGTACCTCTGCTGTGAGTTCCTGTTCGCGTGCAAATCTGTAAATAATACCCAAGTAATTATTTATTACCACGGCTCTCAAAATATTGTCCTCACTTTTCCAGTATGTCACTTATTTTTGTTTGCTTCTTGCTGTTCTTATTCAACTTGGCCAGTAGTATGGCATCATTGGCTGCTGGATCCTTCGCGTTGGCCGTAAAGTGTGTAACGGTCTCGTAGAGATTAGTCTTGTGTCGTGCCTGCAGCAAACGACCTACCTTAACGAAGACATCATGCGCTACAAATAAGTGTTTAAAATTAATAGAAAGAGGCATGTACTTGAGTCCTGTATGAATGAATTCTATTCTGTGCAACAATACTGTACAGTGCTATACTGTAATCATTTGTTACTATACTCATTCATTACTCACTCTATCAATAAACATAGTTCAAATAACTCAAACGAAAAGTGTACACATCTTTAAGTTCACGTTTGTAATGATTGATATGATTAAGACCCTTTTCATACACTGACAAATTAATGTTTACACTTATAATAAGCGACAGATATAATTTTTAACGCAAATATTGCAAAATAAGAGTAATAAGTTAAAAGTTAAGTTAAAATTTTTATTAAAAAATTTTTTTAAAATTTTATAATTTGGTTTTCATAATATATACCTTAACCTTTTACTTTCTATCTTTAAAATAAATATAATAAATGAGTTACGGGTTATTTTAAAAAGAATTATATGTAAAACGTACATACAAATATACATTTGCAGATGGATTTATATTTCTTTATGATTTTTATATAAAACTCAACTCATAACTTTTATTATACCCTTCGACCATTGAAAATGGTCAAAAAAGGAAATACTAACTTTGTGCAAATGTATGTAACAGGCAGCAGGAGGCATCGGAGACCCCATAAGGTACGAGGTGGGTTCAAAAGGTAAGGTAACTTTTTAAGTTTCGCGGGTAATGAATGATTATCGATTTTTTTGTTTTGTTTTGTTGGTACAGTCTTCCCGAACATCTGTTCCAAGATTCAAGTGAATGGCATTTTTTGTTTGGTTGTGAGAGGCGTAAAGGTTATAAGTGTTTTGCGTGCTCAGCTATTTTTCGCTAAATTTTGACCAAAAGAACCGTCGCATGAGCATCGCTTAAGAGCTGTTAAATGACATCAACAATGACCCAGATTTACTCATAACTGGTGACGAATCATGGGTATATGGTTATGATATCGAAACCAAAGCCCAATCGTCCCAATGGAAGAGCCCAGGTGAGCCAAGACCGAAAAAAGCACGGCAAGTTCGATCAAATGTCAAAGTTTGTTCCCAAAACTAAAGAGACCTATGAAAGGACGGAGATTTGCGACGAGTGAGGACATAAAGACTGCATCGCTAGAAGAGCTCAAGGCTATACCGAAAAGTTCTTATGAGAAGTGCTTTGAGGATTGGAAAAACCGTTGGCATAGGTGTATTGTATCTGAAGGGGATTACTTTGAAGGGGACAACATAAATATTGATAAATAAATAAATAGTTTTTCTTAAAAATACAAAGTCACCTTACTTTTTGAACACACCTCGTATATACATATATTCTTGCTCAGAATCACTAGCTGAGTCGATTCCATGTCCGTCTGTCTGGATAAACGCGCTGATCTCAGATATTATTTGGAAGCACACGCCTGCCTCCCCCGCAAACCGACAATTTTGAGTTACATTGCGATTTACATTCGAAGTACTCATTTCTTAACGTTCTCCTTTAGGTGTGTTTAAAAAGTATAGCGAAAGTTTTGCTGACAGTTTTCTTCGATTCCAGGGGCGTGGTGCATCTGGAGTTCTTATCATATGATCGTACGGTCAATAAACAGTATTATCTTGAAGTTTGCGAGAAGCAATAAGAAGAAAACGTCCAGAATTGGGGAAAACCCGTTCCTGCCCCTGTTCACTCATCTTTGATTGTACGCGACGAATGATCCCGCAGTCACCGTATTCCCCAGATCTGGCCCCCAGTGTTCGCTAAACTGAAGAGGCCCATGAAAGAACGACGTTACGCTATGATTGACGAGATAAAGACGGCATCGAAGGAGGAGCTCAAGGCTATACCGAAAAGTGCTTATGAGAAGGGCTTTGAGAATTGGAAAAACCTTTAGCAAAAGTGTATAAATTGCCAAAACTAAATTCATCCGTTTTGGCATAGAAATAACCAGGGATTTTAATATGGTCATGTCAATGTTCGCCCATTTTTGCTCGATGGCTGATTTTAGGTGGCGCACTGTCTCGAACTGTCTTCCGTTTCTGAAAACTCGAGCAGAAAGAATTCCCCAGAGATTCTCAATGGGATTCAGGTCCGGACTCAAAGCTGGCTATTGTAAAACTGGAATTTTTCGGCCATTGAAAAAGTTTGTAGTCACCATTGCCTTGTGGATTGAAGCGTTATCCTGTTGAAAGGTCCACTCATCGCCATAAATCACTGTCCAAAAGGTCAACGTACATGGCAGCATTCATCCGAGTTGATATTATGCAGATGGGGTTCTTTCCTTTGTAGCAGAATGCAGCCCATACCATCAAGGTACCTCCACCAAAACCTCGCTTGTAGCAGGACCGACGTTAGTAGCGCGAATCACCCCAATATTTCCTGGAGTTATCTGGGCCATCCAAATTAAATTTTTTTTCATCGCTAAAGATGACATTGCACCACTCTTCTGCCCAGAAACGGTACTTTTCGGCATACTCCAAACGAGCCTTAATATGGTGTTCCAGTAACTTAGGTTTGGGTGCCATTGAAGTATATTCAATGAACCTATTTTCATTCAGTATTTGAACTATTCTGTTCCTTGTTACTTGAAGCCCCAAATGAGCCCTTATCTGCCCGCTGCTCATTGAATCCTCCACTGCTAGGCGTCGAATCATCCGTTTGCACCGTTCATCAATCTTTGGTTTGCGCCCACAGCGCGGCGCTGTGCCGTATTCACCGGAGTTTTTCAAAAATTTTGAAATGCAGTTTCTAGCTCGGGCTAGTTTATCTGCTATCTCAGATATTTTAGCACCACCTTCATGCATTCCGAGAATGAATCCCTGCTCCTGAGCTGATAAACTTGTACCACGTGGCATTTTAGTCTATAAACTTAATAGATTAGCTAAAAAGTGCCGTTATAAGTGAATTAAATATAATAACAATAGTTGAATGATGAATTTTTCTAAAATGAATATTGCAAAATAAGAGTAATAAGTTAAAAGTTAAGTTAAAATTTTTATTAAAAAATTTTTTTAAAATTTTATAATTTGGTTTTCATAATATATACCTTAACCTTTTACTTTCTATCTTTAAAATAAATATAATAAATGAGTTACGGGTTATTTTAAAAAGAATTATATGTAAAACGTACATACAAATATACATTTGCAGATGGATTTATATTTCTTTATGATTTTTATATAAAACTCAACTCATAACTTTTATTATACCCTTCGACCATTGAAAATGGTCAAAAAAGGATATACTAACTTTGTGCAAATGTATGTAACAGGCAGCAGGAGGCATCGGAGACCCCATAAAGTACGAGGTGGGTTCAAAAAGTAAGGTGACTTTTTAAATTTCGCGGGTAATGAATGATTATCGATTTTTTTGTTTTGTTTTGTTGGTACAGTCTTCCCGAACATCTGTTCCAAGATTCAAGTGAATGGCATTTTTTGTTTGGTTGTGAGAGGCGTAAAGGTTATAAGTGTTTTGCGTGCTCAGCTATTTTTCGCTAAATTTTGACCAAAAGAACCGTCGCATGAGCATCGCTTAAGAGCTGTTAAATGACATCAACAATGACCCAGATTTACTCATAACTGGTGACGAATCATGGGTATATGGTTATGATATCGAAACCAAAGCCCAATCGTCCCAATGGAAGAGCCCAGGTGAGCCAAGACCGAAAAAAGCACGGCAAGTTCGATCAAATGTCAAAGTTTGTTCCCAAAACTAAAGAGACCTATGAAAGGACGGAGATTTGCGACGAGTGAGGACATAAAGACTGCATCGCTAGAATAGCTCAAGGCTATACCGAAAAGTTCTTATGAGAAGTGCTTTGAGGATTGGAAAAACCGTTGGCATAGGTGTATTGTATCTGAGGGGGATTACTTTGAAGGGGACAACATAAATATTGATAAATAAATAAATAGTTTATCTTAAAAATACAAAGTCACCTTACTTTTTGAACACACCTCGTATATACATATATTCTTGCTCAGAATCACTAGCTGAGTCGATTCCATGTCCGTCTGTCTGGATAAACGCGCTGATCTCAGATATTATTTGGAAGCACACGCCTACCTCCCCCGCAAACCGACAATTTTGAGTTACATTGCGATTTACATTCGAAGTACTCATTTCTTAACGTTCTCCTTTAGGTGTGTTTAAAAAGTATAGCGAAAGTTTTGCTGACAGTTTTCTTCGATTCCAGGGGCGTGGTGCATCTGGAGTTCTTATCATATGATCGTACGGTCAATAAACAGTAATATCTTGAAGTTTGCGAGAAGCAATAAGAAGAAAACGTCCAGAATTGGGGAAAACCCGTTCCTGCCCCTGTTCACTCATCTTTGATTGTACGCGACGAATGATCCCGCAGTCACTGTATTCCCCAGATCTGGCCCCCTGTGTTCGCTAAACTGAAGAGGCCCATGAAAGAACGACGTTACGCTATGATTGACGAGATAAAGACGGCATCGAAGGAGGAGCTCAAGGCTATACCGAAAAGTGCTTATGAGAAGGGCTTTGAGAATTGGAAAAACCTTTAGCAAAAGTGTATAATATCTCATGGGGATTACTTTGAAGGGGACAAAATAGATATTCATGAATAAATAAATAATTTTTGAAAACACAATTCGCGATACTTTTTGAACACACCTCGTAGATATATACGATATGAACTTATCCTCCAAATTGCAATTCGATCGGACAATAAACTGAAGGACTGAAGTTATTAAATAAACCATTTCGACCCTTCCACCAGCAATCAAGTTGTCGATTACGTCATAGCTATATTACTTTTGCAGGAAAGAAAAGAATAAACGATGAGAACGCGAAGCGCGAGCTGTTAATAGTATTTTCTTTTCTATGCAGATGTCTATTAACGAAAATACATGTGCATATGGTATATAATAACACTCAACCAATAGGTGGCGTGGTAGATCGATATGAATGTATGCAAGTATTTTCATGCATGTCTACATATTTATAATATTCAAAATATATGCGTACGTGCACATATGATTATTATTTAATAATTCACATTTT
The DNA here is from genome assembly GCA_018904035.1 of Zaprionus ornatus. Lineage (NCBI taxonomy): Eukaryota > Metazoa > Arthropoda > Insecta > Diptera > Drosophilidae > Zaprionus > Zaprionus ornatus. The sequence goes on along the minus strand of JAEIFZ010000282.1, from coordinate 189,121 downwards.
AGGGTCAGTAAAAAATACAAAACCATAAAAACTAATTAAATAAATATTAATTGTGATTACTCGATGTATTGCGAGTTATCGATATTAGCCAATTTAAAATTTAGAAAAAAATACCGATATATACTGCTCACACCGCTCATTGCAGTCTTTTGCGTTAGGAAATTGCGGCGATAAATAATTGGCAACGTATCGAAATTTATGCAGGGTATTCCACTGGTCGCGTGCCGCTCGACTGTTGCTCGCGTTTCTTATTTTAAATCGCAAATTAAAAGAAAATACAAACAAATAGAAAATAAAAGTTATAAAATGAGATATGTTGTAACGTAACACTTATTTCCATATATATATTTTTGTTATTTGTTAAGATATTGTTAGCAAATTTACGGACTTTTTCTATATAAATTATATGCATATTAAATTATATCAAAGATTTGACCGGAATTCAGGTATTTGTATGACCTGTTCTGATTTCAGAAATATCTTAACTTATCAGTGCCAAACAAAGGCAGACATCATATTGAATATACACAATACCATTAATTTCATCTCCATTATATATATATTGAAAAAATTAATAAAATCTGAATTTATACCTGGACGAAAAATTGTTTATTATGTACAAGCACTATATGCATGAAATTAACATACATAAAACTTTGATAACTGTACTTTAATATATAAAATAGTAACATGCCAGAATTCCGGGAATATTTTGCGATTTTGTCAAAGAATACTAAAAAAAAGGCATGCATTTCATATATCCAGGTAAATTTTGCTAAAAATTACAAAATTTCCGAAAGACTTCTGTATACTCCTTCACAAGTACTATTTAGAATTTAAGTCTGGGACTGTGTCAAACCGATCCCATTTATAAAGTTTTTGATTTGGCAACCAATACCTAGGCATTATTAAGGCGAGTTTGGGATTATACGAGGGTCGTTTGATAAGTCCGTGACTTTTTGAATAAAATATATTTTTTTCGTCAAAGAAGCGTTTTATTTCTCAACATAATCTCCTTTTAGCTCTATACATTTAGTCCAGCGTTTTTCCAATTTTTTTATTCCTTCCAAATAGTAGGTTTTCTCAAGGCCCTCAAAATAGTCGTTTGTTTCTGTGATGACCTCTTCATTTGACCCGAATCTCTTACCGCCGAGCCATTTCTTCATGTTTGGAAACAAAAAATAGTCACAGGGGGCTAAATCTGGAGAATATGCTGGATGGGGTAGCAGTTCGTAGCCCAATTTATGAAATTTTGCCATGCTGACTACACACGTGTGCACCCGTGCATTGTCCTGATGGAACAGCACTTTTTTTTCGCCAAATGCGGTCGTTTCTGCTTCAAATCAATATCGAATCTGTCCAAAAGCTCTGAATAATATTCGCCGGTGATCGTTTTACCCTTTTCAAGGTAATCGATGTGAATGATACCTTGTGCATCCCAAAAAACTGTGGCCATGACCTTGTTGGCCGACAGACCCACCTTGGCCTTCTTTGGTGCACGTTCACCCGGAGAAACCCACTGTCTTGATTGTTCTTTGGTCTCTGGTGTGGTGTGGTGGATCCATGTTTCGTCTACGGTAACGAAACGGCGCAAAAATTCGTTTGGATTGCGGTTGAACATCGCCAAACACTCCTTTGAAATGGTCACACGGTTGCGCTTATGGTCGTGTGTGAGCAATCGCGGCACCCATCGCGCGGAAAGCTTTTTCATGTCCAAATATTCATGTAAAATGTGATGTACCCGTTCAGTTGAGATGCCTACAGCCTCAGCTACCTCACGCACTTTCATTCTCCGATCATCCAATATCATTCCATGGATTTTGTCGACGATTTCTGGCATGACGACCTCTTTTGGGCGACCTGAACGTTCGGCATCACTTGTACTGGTACGACCACAACGGAACTCAGTAAACCATTTCTTAACCATTGAAATTGATGGTGCAGAGTCCCCATAATATTTATCAAGTCTTTCCTTGGTTTCGGTGATGGATTTTTTACGCAAAAAATAATGCTTAATTAGCACACGAAATTCACTTTTTTCCATTTTCGTTAAAATTCACGAGATCGTCTGCTTTCAATGCCTATAAAACGCAAACTAAGAAACGCAGCTTTCTCAAAATTTTACAGTCAGCTGTTAATCGATAACTGCTGACAGGAGCAGTGTTGTATTTAGAGCAGGTGCGCGGCAAATACAAAAAGTCACGGACTTATCAAACGACCCTCGTATATAGTGTATAAGCTCACATTTAAAATTTTTTTTTTTCAATTGACTTCAAGAATACTTTGCAGGCAACAGTATCTAGTCGGACAACAAGAAATAGGCTGATTAAAAAAGATTTAAAGAGAGGAAGGTTTCATCGTTAAGTAAGAAACATACCGTTGAAAGACTGTCTTTCATAAATCGACACATAGGATAAACATACTGTGTTTTATTGAAACCAACTTGAATTTACTTAGATCTGATGGAAAGCTATACATAAGAAAAACTTAGTAGTGGAAATATCACGTTATTAAAATGCATAGCCGCTTAGGTAGTTGGTCTGATATTCTCGATAGAGGAACAAATGTGTGTTGACATACTGGAGAACGGATGCTGAAGAAGTGGCACAAAATTATGAATTCAACCAATGTTGCGATGAAAAGTATCTAATTGTATGATACTAATCGCAAGCTACAAATTAATCATAACACTGCACCGCGCTGCCACCTTACATCAATTAAAAATTATCACCGCAATTTTATAGAGCGCGAAAGTCTGCAAGACCTTTAAGAGCATCACATATCGGTAATTCTTTATAAATTTTAAATTGGGTCGTTTGATAAGTCCGTGACTTTTTGAATAAAATATATTTTTTTCGTCAAAGAAGCGTTTTATTTCTCAACATAATCTCCTTTTAGCTCTATACATTTAGTCCAGCGTTTTTCCAATTTTTTTATTCCTTCCAAATAATAGGTTTTCTCAAGGCCCTCAAAATAGTCGTTTGTTTCTGTGATGACCTCTTCATTTGACCCGAATCTCTTACCGCCGAGCCATTTCTTCATGTTTGGAAACAAAAAATAGTCACAGGGGGCTAAATCTGGAGAATATGCTGGATGGGGTAGCAGTTCGTAGCCCAATTTATGAAATTTTGCCATGCTGACTACACACGTGTGCACCCGTGCATTGTCCTGATGGAACAGCACTTTTTTTTCGCCAAATGCGGTCGTTTCTGCTTCAAATCAATATCGAATCTGTCCAAAAGCTCTGAATAATATTCGCCGGTGATCGTTTTACCCTTTTCAAGGTAATCGATGTGAATGATACCTTGTGCATCCCAAAAAACTGTGGCCATGACCTTGTTGGCCGACAGACCCACCTTGGCCTTCTTTGGTGCACGTTCACCCGGAGAAACCCACTGTCTTGATTGTTCTTTGGTCTCTGGTGTGGTGTGGTGGATCCATGTTTCGTCTACGGTAACGAAACGGCGCAAAAATTCGTTTGGATTGCGGTTGAACATCTCCAAACACTCCTTTGAAATGGTCACACGGTTGCGCTTATGGTCGTGTGTGAGCAATCGCGGCACCCATCGCGCGGAAAGCTTTTTCATGTCCAAATATTCATGTAAAATGTGATGTACCCGTTCAGTTGAGATGCCTACAGCCTCAGCTACCTCACGCACTTTCATTCTCCGATCATCCAATATCATTCCATGGATTTTGTCGACGATTTCTGGCATGACGACCTCTTTTGGGCGACCTGAACGTTCGGCATCACTTGTACTGGTACGACCACAACGGAACTCAGTAAACCATTTCTTAACCATTGAAATTGATGGTGCAGAGTCCCCATAATATTTATCAAGTCTTTCCTTGGTTTCGGTGATGGATTTTTTACGCAAAAAATAATGCTTAATTAGCACACGAAATTCACTTTTTTCCATTTTCGTTAAAATTCACGAGATCGTCTGCTTTCAATGCCTATAAAACGCAAACTAAGAAACGCAGCTTTCTCAAAATTTTACAGTCAGCTGTTAATCGATAACTGCTGACAGGAGCAGTGTTGTATTTAGCGGCAAATACAAAAAGTCACGGACTTATCAAACGACCCTCGTATCAAGTAATATATATAATAGATCAAGTAATCAAAATTAATATTTATTAAATAATTGCATTTTATGGTTTTGTACTGTTTACTATTGTTATTATGAATATATACACATGCCTGTAAATACTTGCATGCATACATAACCGATCTATCACGCTATTGGTTGTATACAAATATACATATTTATATGTGTACACAAATTAAGTATGTACAAGTGTTTACATATATGCATATGTCACTGACATAGAAAAGAAACAGCTCGAGCTACGCGCTCGCATCGTTCTTCTTTTTCTCTTCTAAACAAGTAGTATAAATATGCCGTCATTGACAACTTGTTTACTTGTCGAAGGGTTAAAATGGTTTATCTAATAACTTCCGTGCTTATTATCCGATCGGATTGATAGGTTCAAATAGTATTTATCTAAATGTGTGCTGAAGCAGAACATTAAGACATCAGTACTTCGAATGTAAATGGGAAATGGTCGGCTTCCAGAGGCGCGTTCATCCACACATACGGCCTCAATCCTCTCTGAGCAAGAATATATACTTTATGGGGTCTCCAACTGCTTTTTTTCCTTTTACATACATTTGCACAAAGTTAGTATACCTCTTTTTGATCATTTTCCATGGTGGAAGGGTATAAAAATCAACTTGAAATGTTACATGAACGGAGAAGGCAGCTAGAGTATAGAGCACGTATCGTCCAATATATTTGTTTGTATATAGAAATGCGTCAAATTTAAATTTATTTTTTACATCATTTTGGTGGCTGGCTCGAGGTCAAGATCAAGTAAAACAAAATAAATATTTTCTTTTTATTCCGATATATTTCGGTTACACCTCGGTAACCGTCTTCAGGGCTAAAACACAAAATTTCAAAATTGAATTTTTAACAGTATTTCTTTAAAACGTACAAGCTTTACTTGTCAAAGGCCCGAACTTTGGTCTCCCAATAAAGTTACTAGTTAAATTAAATCCCACCTTTTTGGACATGGCCATTGATACTTTGCCACCAAGTGTAACCGAAATATATCGGGATAAAAAGAAAATATTTATTTTATTTAACTTTATCTTGACCTCGAGCCAGACACCAAAATGATAAAAAGAAAATATTTATTTTATTTTGCTTGATCTTGACCTCGAGCCAGCCACCAAAATGATGAAAAACAAAGGTCGCCAAAACTCTTTATTTTTAACATATATTTTTATTATTTTCATTTTTAAAAAAATTAATTCATAACTTTCATTTTTGATTAATATGTTTTTATTTTTTAAAATTAAAAATATAAGAATTATAACCGTTACGGTCCCAGTTAATAAAATACTTAAAGCAAGAGCAAAAGTCGACCAGTCAAAAGATGTAGCTCCTGCTTCGCGCCTGCCTCCCTTTTCAACTAGCACAATGGTGTTATGTTCATATTTTCTTGAATAACTTTATTTGTCCAAACGAACTAAAATTATCGCATACCAATTAAGTCGAAAAATTAACTATTTTATTTGCGAGGGTGGTGGGCGTGACACCTAAGTTTGAAAGCATACATGATCAGTGTATAATACACAGGAACTTTCACGCCGAATTTGGTGTCGCTTGTATTATAGCTGACACCTGTGTGTTTACAGACATGACTCAATCGATTAGGCTAGTGATGCTGATTAAGAATATCTATACTTTGCGGGGTCTGTCATGCTTCTTCTTAATCATTTTTTACTATCAAAAAAATGCGTTAAATAAGGCAGGGAAACATTCACTCTTACTAATTCTAAGTGACTACACCAAATAACTATGAATTATTCATTTGTTTTTCGTTTTAATTGATTCATGCAGGAGTCTAGTACGAGATATGTTCAAAAAGTAAGGTGACTTTTTATTTTTAAGAAAAAATATTTATTTATTTATCTATCAATATTTATGTTGTCCCCTTCAAAGTAATACCCCTCAGATACAATACATTTATGCCAACGGGTTTTCCACTCCTCAAAGCACTTCTCCTAAGCACTTTTCGGTATAGCCTTGAGCTCTTCCAGCGATGCAGTCTTTATCTCCTCAATCGTTGCAAATCTACGTCCTTTCATAGGTCTCTTTAGTTTTGGGATCAAGAAAAAGTCACATGGGGCAATATCCGGTGAGTATGGTAGCTGAGGCATGATTGTGGTGTTGTTTTTGGCCAAAACATATCTCACAAGCAAAGATGAGTGAGCAGGGGCATTATCGTGATGCAAAACCCATGAATTGTTTTTCCACAATTCTGGACGTTTTCTTCGTATTGCTTCTCACAAACAGTGCATCACTTCAAGATAATACTGTTTATTGACCGTACGACCATATGGTAAGAACTCCTGATGCACCATGCCATGGTTTTCGAAGAAAACAGTGAGCAAAACTTTGACATTTGATCGAACTTGCCGTGCTTTTTTCGGTCTTGGCTCACCTGGGCTCTTCCATTGGGACGATTGGTCTTTGGTTTCGATATCATAACCATATACCCATGATTCGTCACCAGTTATGAACCTTTTGAGTAAATCTGGGTCATAGTTGACGTCATTCAACAGCTCTTGAGCGATGCTCATGCGACCGTTCTTCTGGTCAAAATTTAGCAAAAAATCGCCGAGCACGCCAAACACTTATAACCTTTATGCCTCTCACAACCAAACAAATCATGCCATTCACTTGAAGCTTGGAACAGATGTTCGGGAAGAGTGTACCAACATAACAAAACAAAGAAATTGATAATCGAAAGAACATTGCCCGCGAAATTTGAAAAGTCATCTTACTTTTTGAACCCACCTCGTATGTACTAAAAAATTATTTCATCATATTGTTTCTTTAAGCTTACCTGGACGCTTCATTTCAAATGACGCCAACCCCAAATCCTTTTCTTTATTACAGTGCTCTAGCAGCTTAAGAACATCGTAATAGTCGGGAAACTCGTGCATGCGGTTTACAAACGCAGAAAGAGTGCGGTTAAACTGAGGATATCGCGAGTCCTTAAATAGGATTGGCTGTTTCATCTGGCGATGGGCGCTCTTGCTTTCACCGGGGAAATCACATATTTTTTCATAAATCTGGCAAGCACGCTTCTTGAAACGCTCTACCTGTAAGTAGCTGGAGTCGTTAACATCATTCCAATCAACATCCACCTCCTCTAAATCACTAATACGTTTGGTTATTGTATTTAACGTGCGATTTAATTTTCGTTTACGTTCTTCGGCTCGTCTGTTTCCTGTGATAGGCCCAGCTGCAGGATCTGACCCTGCAGCATTATTAACTGATAAGGAAGGTACAGCAGAACTTGCCTCGGACGCAACTCCAGTTGCCTTATCGCTTAAACACGGCTCTGCCTTCTGCGGCACTTGTTCCTGTACTTTGGCTTTGCGACGCACTTTTAACTCTTCTACGACGCATTTGAGGTGCACATAAATCATGTCAGGGTCACTACGTATACGTTCCATTGCCTGCAACAGCTGTTTTCGAAAGCCGCGCGAACGCACAAAGCTCTCATTCACACCATAATAGTATTTTATTAGCTTATTATCTATAAGTCGTTGCATGTCCAACGATCTGTCATACTGTCGACATAGCTGCAACAGTGTTGCATATTCTCTAACCAGTGGAGCACGCGACGGAAAACCATGTGCAGTTGTTGCTTGTGTTAAAATAACAGTTGCAGGAGGTATAGATAAAGTTGGTAGTGTCCTTCGTTTCGTATTATCTGCCTCCACATTATCTTTTGGCGGAGTAGTGTGAGGCGACTCCACAAGTACAATGGTCGGCGTGTTTGTCGAGTTCTGCAAATGCTGCAATTGCTGCTGTTTCGCCATATGCTTTTGCCATTCCTCATCCGATTTCCTAAGTACTGTTATAGGCTGCAGGCGCTTCCCTACCGTTTTTCTCACCTGCGTAATGGGAGCAACGTTGGTGGTGGCGTTGTTGTTGGAGTCAATTGTGGTGCTAGGCTCGTCGTGGCCGGCAAGTTAAGTAAGAGCGGCTCGTTTAACGCCGCAACGCAGAGTAGTGTCGATGCCAACAAGCGGGATGGCGGTGTTGACTGTACTGTGCCAGCCGTAATTCTGCTACTACAAGAAAGCGATTGAACGTTTCGAATAGTTGCTATTGTTGTTTTTGTCGAAACCTTTGTTTTATAAGATAATGTGCGCGCTGCACTATCGCTGTTTGCCATCATCTGCAACTTGCTTAGAATGGGCGTTAAATTTACTAGCAACTGCGGTGAAGTCGGATTGTTGCTACAGCTAATAGAATATTTAGCCGTCAAGGACGGCCTTGATGTTCCCTCTTGATAGTGCTGATGTTGATGCTTCAATTTGCGCACTGACGACGTGATTGAATTCAGAGCACTCTCTGGCGCCTGCTTTAGCTCCTGATTTTCCTTCAGCTGCATTAAAGTTTTCAGCCTCGTCGCCATCAGCTGTTTTTCCATAATTGGCAAACGCTGTGGCAACTTATGCGTAGTTGGTAGATTTGGTGTTAAAGTCAACTGCACCTCTGACCAAGGCTGTTGCTGCTGCACTTGAGTTTGCACTGTTGGCTTTTGCATTGTGTGCATTGCCTGTAACCTTTGCTGTGTTCTTGCTAACATTGCCTGTTGCTGGTTAAAGGTTAGCGTTGGCGTTAAAGTTGCCATCTGATGGGTAATTGTTAGAGTTTTCATCTGCGGATAATGTTGCTGTTTTTGTTGCAGTTGAATAATATCGATGGCGCTGGAAAATTTAGTTGTTGCTGCTGTTGAAATCGGTTACATTTCTGTGGAGCTGGCGGTGGTGTCAACGTATTCTGCTGTATCGGTATTTTTCGTATCGTAACTGATTTTTGTATCCCAGTGGTTGCCATCGTCAACTGCGAAACTGATTTCTGAATCGATTGTGTGCTGTTCATTTTATTGTACTTGGTTGCGGAATATGTATACTGGTAATAGTCTTGGAAAAAACACTGGCGTTTTTATTGTTATTTTTCTTATTATTGTTGATATTCCCCAGAGAAAGAACAGGATTGATGATCTTAATGCTGCCATTGCTAAAGTTATTTTTAAAGTTGTGCTTGGCAACCGTTATACCACTTGGTATGTGCATCGATCTACATAAGAAATAATTTATTAAATAAATATTATTAAAATTGTTTAAATTTTACCGACCACATTCATGATTAAATTTTATAAAATATATCTGCTAAGATCTCGCAAAGATTTGGTGTTTCATTTCCTTGAAGGGTGTATATTGAATTTTGTCTAGAATTTTGCAACGCACGTTATATGTACCTATAAACCGTAAAAAATAATGACTCTCAATTGTAACGCTACTTTGACTATATTTGGCACAGTACATAATTAAACTTGCTACTACAGTACGCCTTAAATAAGTTTAAACGGTACGGATTAGACTGATATATCGGAAAGCTGTTAATATCACTAAATTGGATTATCCAAAATGGAGTCTCTAGCGAATAGAAAACAGAAAAGAAGTTCTCAACTATCTCAACTGGAATTAGCTTGATTTACACACGATCTTGCATTGTCAGTTGGCGGACATTCATTCCTCTTTGAAATATAAATGTTCCTCGACTTTGCAATGGACCCACAGTCTCAGTCAAGAAAATGTTAAATACTACACGTATTATCGAGGCAATAATTTTGACTAGATCGGCGAGGTTTTAACTTGTACATAAAAATTATATTTAAGTTTTTAATTTCTGGCAAAAGTACTACGTTTCGCAATATTTCCAATCTCAGGTCAGGTGTATATGTCCAGGGTATATCACAGCGATACTCTCACCTCTTTATTGGAGCTTATCGAAATGACTATATTCCAAGGTTTAATATATTCATTTGATGAAAATTTATATTCGCCCTGCGCAACTTTGAGATTAAACTGGATCTGATGAATAAGAGGTTTTGGAAGTCAAATACGTTTTTGCTTAATTTTCTCATATCCTATTCATTATTTGAAAAACGGAAAATTAATTCTTTAAAAATCAGTTATCTCTCTAACTTTGATTCGGCGATAGTCAAAAACAATTTATTACATATTGTCGATATTTTCATTAGTTGAGTTTTTGAGCGTCCGGGAAGCGACTCGTCTTTTAAACTCGTATCTCTATATATAAATTCGGCAGTGAAAATATCCCCACGGACAGCGTCCATCTCCGTTTTTGTTTGACTAGGCTTATTGCCCTTCAAAAGATTTGATGACTACGACATTTAATTTCGTTTTACAAACGCTCTGATATCGACATAGTTAATAAATTGTTCTACGATAACTATATTGTAATAAATGTGACTGAAATTTAGGCCGTACAAAACGTGTACTAACGTCGTAGTCGGAATGAAAACATTTCAGACAACCTTATTATCAAAACATATAAATCATCATGACAATTTAAATTGTAGTAATACTTTAAATTATATATAATTGAACTGTATTATTAAAAATGGACAAATAAATCCTATATTCTTCATTAAAAAGTTTTGTGTATATAGTAATAGGGACACATACTACATTCACAAAGTTAAAGTTAAAACTATGTTCTATTATATATCATTAATTTAGGAATAATGGTTTTTCTTAAACTTATAGTTACCACTTCAAATATATGTATTAAACGAGAGCGTGAGGGCTACCCCTTCGACCTATTTTGCCATAAAAAGTATCTAATTCTATGATACTAATAGCAAGCTACAAATTAATCATAACAGTGCTCTGCCACCTTGCATCAATTTCGATACGTTATCGCCGCAATTTCCTAGCGCGCGAAAGACTGCAAAGAGCGGTGTGAACATTATACATCCGTATTTCTCTATATATTTGAAATTGGACAATATCGATAACTTGCAATATATATATATATTTATTTAATAATTGCATTTTATGGTTTTGTATTGTTTACTGACCCTAAAATATGAATTATTAAATTATAATTATGTGTGCACGTATGCATATTATGAATATGTACATATGCATGTAAATACTTTCATGCATGCATACCGACCGATCTACAAATTTCGGCTGCGGAAACGTTGAGGATGTTGCGGAAGGCCTTTGGTGATTCTACCATGTCGCAGAAAAATGTTTATAAGTGGTACAAAGACTTCAAAGAGGGTCGAGAAAAGCACGTCAAAGTCGTTCAAAAATCAAGGTCATGATGACAGTTTTCTTCGATTTTCGTGGTGTGGTGCACTATGAATTCCTTCCACCCCGCCAAACTGTTAATAAGGAATATTATTTGAGCGTTATGCGTCGTTTGCGTGAAGCAATTCGTCTAAGAAGACCAGAATTATGGGCCAACAACTCTTGGTTTTTGCATCACGATAATGCACCATCTCACACTGCACTCGTTCTTCGTGACCATTTCGCCAAAAATTCGACGCATATCGTTCCGCAACCACCGTATTCGCCTGATTTGGCTGCGTGTGACTTCTGGCTATTCCCAAAACTCAAGAGACCACTCCGGGGAACGCGTTTCGAGTCGATTAAGGAGATAAGAGCTGAATCGAAGAAGGCGCTGATGGCTATACCGGAAAGGGACTATTTGGCATGTTTCGAGGATTGGAAAAAACGTTGGCATAAGTGTTTTTTTTTTTGGGAGGGGATGAAATTGATGTAGAAGAATAAATAAAGATTTTTCATTTTACTTTTTGCCCACAGTAGTATATGCACATGCATATCATCATCTACAACTTGTTTGCTGGTCGAAGGGTTAAAGTGGTTAGCGGTTTTTCTAATAACTTCCGTGTTTATTATCCGATCGAAATGCAATTTAGAAGATAGGTTCAAATACCATTTTTCTACATATATGTGTGCTGAAGCAAAACGTTAAGACATGAGTACTTGGAATGTAAATAGAAAATGGTTTGGGGGCGGTAAATAAACTTTATCTGCGTATGGTATGCAGAAATCTTCATGCTAAATTTGGTGTACCTAGCTTTTGTAAAAGCTGAGATCAGCGCGTTCATCCAGAGAGACGGACGGATATGGCTCAATCGTTGCACAAAGTTAGTATATCCTTTTTTGACCATTTTCAATGGTCAAAGGGTATAAAAAACACGATTTCAAGCTTTGGTTTGAATACATTCATGAAATAAAGAAATAAAGGCTACCTTGGGCGTGTCGATATCCGATACTCGGAACAGAATATTCTAGCACTGGTCATAACATAACAGGCATAATACATCAAATCGATGGACATAAAACTTTGTTTTTGAAAATCTTTACTTTAACTAATTGTTTCTATAAAATCATTCCATGATAACGCACCGGCTCACTAGTCCGCCCTCGCCAACGCCAAATTGGTCGAATTGGGCTACGAACTGCTGCCCCATTCACCGTATTCTCCAGATTTGACCCCGTGCAACTTCGTCTGTTTCCAAACTAGAAAAAGTCTCTCGCCGGACAGAAATTTCAATCGAATGAGATCATAGCCGCTACGGAGGAGCATTTTGCAGACCTCGAGACGGGTTAAGGAAATTGGAACATCGTTGGGTCAAGTATATAGAACTAAAATGAGACTATGTTGAAAAATAAATCACCACTTTTCCAACCTCGTATTTACATTGCAGATTTGTCACTTATTTATATTACTTATTGTTAGCTTAAACTATCCACTTTATTTGGACTGATATGTACGTACTTGTAGGTGCCCAGAAGCCACTGCATCACCAGTTGTAGCCGCCACTTTGATCCCGACGGCCAACTGTGTGATCGACGACTTTGCAGCATGTGGTTGCTTAGGAAGAAGAGATGGTGCCACCTTGGTCGCACTTTGCTCTCTGCGGGATCGCTTAGCTTCAGGCAGGCTCTAGATAATTTGATTAAAAATCGATCTGTTAGATTTAAAGTTAATACAAAACGGAACTTAACAAAAGTAGCGTTGCATTTAGAGATTTCAAATACGCCGCCAAATAAAGTATAGAAGTATGTCAACCATGTTACCAAACGGTAAAGTCAGAAATTGTTACTACAGTTACTTTGACTACATAAAGACACCCACTCAAAGTCAGTACCCGATTATATGCAGGGACTTGCGTACAAGAGTATGTGTTCGTACTTAAACCCTCATGTATGTACATATATGTTCGTGGGAAACAATAAAAGCACGCAAAAATATTTTACACTACAATACACAATAGTAGTTCGTACACAAACACAAATACGATTGAATAACAACTACACAATATTAAATATACGCTAGCATACTAACACTAATACACTCACAAAAACTTATTAAAATTACAACGGTACTTTATAACCTGAACTAAACATTTTTAACGCTGACACAGGTGCTTTTACCTCCTCCTCCGAATCCGAAACCAAATCAATATATATTAACGTCATGGTCAAAATATCACTTCACTTCGTTTTTATGTGGTGCGTCTCCTTTTGCAGATGTTTCTTGACATTTAAAAACATGCAACTGTTATTGCTGCTAGCGAGTTTTTATGCTAATATTACGTTTCCGACCACTAATTTAATTTTTCCTGTTTCTTTGTTGCTTTGTATTTGTTTTGTAGAGTTCTATGTAGAGCTGGAAGAAACATCGACGATACATCGATACATCGATGTTTTTCAATTTCGTAAAAACATCGATGTTTCAAAACATCGGAGTTCGATGTTTTCTGAAATTTACCGTTCCTAAGAAAAAAATGATTTACCACAACTAAGCCCAGGATTGCGAAAAGCCTTACAGCCTCAAACAAGAATGCCTAATTAGGTGAAACAGTGGGTATTATATGGTGGAGCGTATATTATTGACAAAAGACGCCATAGCAAAGGTTCTTCTAAATACCCTAAAATATACCCCACTTTCGGCTGACGAGATAAGTATTTTAAAAGACCTTAAAGGAATCCTTTCGCCTTTCGAGTATGCTACAGTACACACATCATCCAGCACGACAGTCACGGTATCGGCAATAATTCCTATTGTTTGCAGTCTGCTTCATAACTTAGAAAATGTAAAACCTGATCTGCAGACTGAGGTAGGCCGTGAGGGCTGCAATTTTCTAATTGAAGGAGTTAAAAAGAGGTTGCTACCGTACGAAACACGCATTGTTACGGGAATACCACAATTTTAGATCCGCGCTTCAAAAAAGAAGGGGTTTTCTCCCCGTTCAACGCTTTGCATGGAGAGAAGTTCCTGGAAGAGAACTTAACACAAATCAATTCTGCGTGCTGCAGTGCGTCAACGTCGTCAAACCCGCCAACACCAGAATTCCAAGCCAAGCCTCAATTTATCCGCTTTTTAGAAATAAATAAAAACCAAAAAATAAAAAACGATCGAGTTGATTCTATATTGGCCCTTCGCCAATATTTAAACTCGACTAATTTGGACTCTGGGTTAAATCCTTTGGATTTTTGGAAGGTATGAAAAAATACAAATTTGGACTTAAACAAATCCTTAAACATAAATCTTTTTTTACAGATTTCAACTGACGAAGGATTTAAATTTTGAATAAAAACCGGTGGATGACAAAATAGTTAAGTTTTATTTCAAATGTTTAAAATTTTGTTTAATTTGTTTTTGTTGACTGAGTTGAACAAAAATTGTTTAAGTTTTATTTTGTTTACTTTAATTTCCTTTAATTTCTTAATTGACTGAGTAGACCTCAAAATAGTTTTTAAGTTCCATTTTGAATTCACTTTTATTTTTTAAAGCATAATTGACTAAGAAATGAATATCCAAATAAATAATAATTTTCGTAAGAAACATATAGTTTTTTTCCAAAAATACTTATAAAAAAGTGTGAAAATTTTCTTTGAAAATAACTTCGATGTATCGATACAACGATGTTTCTCCAGCTCTAGTTCTATGGCTAAAAATGGTGCCATGTTGGCTTACAAATAGTGGCAACGCTTTACTTCTATAAATAAAAAAGCCATACATTTTCATCGATAAGCATTACAGATTTAACATGAAATATATACATCATTCTTATATAATTACGTTACATATTAAAAAAAAAATTGAAAAAGAGTCTGATGGAACAATTTATATTTATCGCAAATATTATTATGAATATTATCGATATTTTGACGTTCGTCAGTACAGTGCTGTAAAACATAAAAAGTGGACAAGTGACACGTCGTTACGGCTCGTACACACTCATTTCAGCCTGCTTCGTTCATTCGGTTTTCATAATTTAAAGTGGTAGATCTGTCTTTTGAAGACTTCTCTAAAAGGTGGAAAACTTTCTAAATTTTTTGTAGAAAGTGCAATAATTCAAATTTCAAGTTTACCTTCCTGCCGTGCATAAAAAGTTAACCGAAATGGCAAGTAAGTATCAATTGCTTTTGTTTATCTAATACATTCAGCACCTTGTGTCGGCATCCGCTTCGTCGTCGACGACACTTACAACCGTCCTCGCATCTTGCTTACGTATACAAAACTTCATTGTTGCATACTGTGTATTGAAGTCATTAAATCGAATAATCCATTGCATCTTATACTCATTTATTTATATTCTATTTCAGTAAAATTCCTGGAAGTTATAAAGCCTTTCTGCAGTATATTGCCTGAAATAGCAAAACCTGAACGCAAGGTGTGTATTAATATAACTTGTCCGTTTTTTAAATTAGTTAATCAGCTTGTGATAGATATTGTCAGATAAATACTTTGATATATTAATAATCTGTGACTTCTCAGTAATACAGTCCGAAACATGTTAATTGTTTTAAATTGTGAATTGAACTATGTATTTTGTTAAATACATATATAATGAATATATTTTTAATTGGCTTATTCTTTTTTAAGTCTGCTTTTATTTAATAAACATTACTCAAATTTCCTATTTTCTTATCAAGAGCAATTACTTTACTACTTGTTGTTAAACTACATTTTAGGAAGTTTGGAAATGTCAAACTTCGGCTGGCACGAAGTGGTACCCGAATTTGTGCGACGTCAGCTTTGTATTGAAACACAGAATACAACACAAATACCAATAGCTGTTGAGTTTAAAAGACTAGAATTTGAAAACAAACACTATTCATTTATTATATTATTTATTGTAAATAATCCTAGCGCAACAAGTTTAATCTATTAGTATGGCGCAAGTCAATATGATTTTATACAAAATTGTTATTTTTAATTTAATAGCATAAACCTAGTTACATCTAATTGCATTTAATATTTTTATTTTAATATTTAAATCTTATAATAAAAAGAAAAACATAAAATCTACAATATTTATATTTATACGATACGATAAAAAAAACTCAATAAATTTAGTAACTATATAGAATAAAGCCTAAATTTTAAAAATACTAAATTAAAATATTTATTTCTCAAAAAAGCGACATACGATATTTTTTATAACTTTTTTAATTTAAGTCTTCAGAAAATCTAAATTGAAACTAAACATTAGTAAAAATTCTTTTCTAATACTTTTATCGATCTTTAAATTTAACCCTTAAAAAATCTATCCATTTTTATGTTCTCAATTAAAATGTTTTTTACAATTGATTTTTAAAACCAACGAAAATATACATATGTTAGGAGGGTGGCAATCCTCACAAAACATATGTATGCATGTATTCTTGATCTGTCTTTCCGACCGTATGGAACTGAAAAGTAATTGTTAAGATAAGAAAGAATGAATACCTTCGCTGTATTATTTATAAATTAAAAATGACTTCAATATCCTAGTATTGCAACTATATATCGGTTACATTCGCTTCGTACGGCGTTTTTAAAATTTGCAGCAATAAGAAGCATGTGTGACTAGTTTGCGTTGTAACATACGACTCTCCTGTTGCGGATGATTAACCATATATATAAAAGTATATGTTTGTAAACATACATATTTAAATTTTTTCTGTATTTATTTGCTATGTGAATGAGAAAGTTTATTTATATTTAATAAATATATTTCCAAATTTCGAAAAATGACATCTGAGCGAGATGTTGTTACTGACAAATAGAATGATTGTCTAATACAAACTATTATCGTTATATTTTTTTGATAATTCTAATTATTATATCAATCTGAAGAATTATGTAACAATATAGGAGTATATTAACTAAGCTTATTTCCATCTTGTTCATAACCTTTACAGATCCAGTTCAGGGAAAAAGTATTATGGACAGCTATAACCCTGTTTATATTCTTGGTCTGCTGTCAGATTCCTTTGTTCGGCATTATGAGTTCAGACTCTGCTGATCCCTTTTACTGGATTCGTGTGATACTCGCCTCGAATCGTGGAACACTTATGGAGCTTGGCATTTCACCAATTGTGACATCGGGACTAATTATGCAGCTGTTGGCCGGTGCTAAAATCATTGAGGTCGGCGATACGCCGAAAGATCGTGTGTTATTTAACGGTGCACAGAAACTTTTCGGCATGGTGATTACAATTGGCCAGGCTATCGTCTATGTGATGACCGGCATGTATGGTGATCCATCAGAAATCGGTGCTGGCGTTTGTCTACTGATTATCATCCAATTATTCGCTGCTGGGTTGATTGTACTGCTACTTGACGAGCTGTTACAGAAGGGTTATGGTCTAGGTTCTGGCATATCACTTTTTATTGCAACAAATATTTGTGAGACAATTGTGTGGAAGGCCTTTTCGCCAACCACCGTAACAACCGGACGTGGCACTGAGTTCGAAGGCGCTGTAATTGCTCTATTTCATCTCATGGCAACTCGAAACGATAAAGTTCGAGCCCTTCGGGAAGCGTTCTATCGTCAAAACTTGCCCAATCTGATGAACCTCTTGGCCACCATTCTAGTGTTTGCAGTTGTTATCTATTTCCAAGGTTTTCGCGTTGATTTGCCCATCAAAAGCGCACGCTATCGTGGCCAGTACAGTAGCTATCCCATCAAACTATTTTACACTTCGAACATTCCCATCATTCTTCAGTCTGCTCTGGTTTCTAACTTGTATGTCATTTCACAAATGTTGGCCGTCAAATTCCAGGGTAACTTCTTCATCAATTTGCTTGGTGTTTGGGCCGATGTAGGCGGTGGTGGCCCAGCCCGTTCGTATCCTATTGGTGGTCTATGCTATTATCTGTCGCCACCCGAGAGTATCGGACACATACTTACCGATCCCATTCATGCGTTGCTATATATAGTCTTCATGTTGGGTTCATGTGCGTTTTTCTCTAAGACATGGATTGATGTTTCAGGCAGCTCAGCGAAGGATGTAAGTTAATTTGTAACATTTGTTTATACTACTATACTTAACGTTTTTCACCTTTCACACACAGGTTGCCAAGCAGCTAAAAGAGCAGCACATGGTGATGCGCGGTCATCGTGAAAACTCTATGATACATGAGCTAAATCGATACATCCCAACGGCAGCTGCCTTCGGCGGCCTATGTATTGGTGCACTGTCAGTCATTGCTGATTTTCTAGGCGCCATTGGTTCTGGCACTGGTATTCTGCTTGCTGTCACTATTATCTACCAATACTTTGAGATCTTTGTAAAAGAACAGTCGGAAATGAGTGGCATGGGCACGCTGCTGTTCTAAGCAGTAATTTGCACAAACAGCACTACAATCTCATGAAAATTTATTTACAGCAAACATAATCATAAAACCTCAAAATTTTGAAGTATGTTTTGCTGTTTATTGGCTGGGTAAAAATAATGAGAACTTTAATTTCATAAGTAGTTTCTTATTAATTTCAACATTTCCTTCGATTAATTAAATTTCAATGCAATTTATGGTTTTTAGCTGGGTGTAGTATAAGAGAAAACTCGATTACGCGTTAAATTAAAAAAACACCATAAATAAACCTAACACATTAAACAAACATTTAAATTACTCATAAAAATTGTCATACAAATAAAAGGTAAAAAGATAACATTTTTAAACATTTGACTTGATTTAGTGTCAAATTGGGGAATCATATGCACATGTTTTCAAATTATTTCCTGGCTGTTTTGAAATTGAGAATCTCGAGCCAAATGTGTATACATCGAACAAATGAAGGCCTGTATGAGTTAATGAGTTGTTTTATTCTATAGGGAAATAATACAGTTTCCAAGGCATTACAAGACTTTTGTAATAAAAGGATTCAGTTTGATTTTATATTTTATTGAATATTGAAGCCAGCAAAGGTGCCGCTTCCAACGTTCAGTTGAATCTCCCCTTTACATTCTTTTCTTAGGATCTAAGTAAGCCTAAAGCTTATCGCGGAGAGAGACGGTTATGCATATGCTAAATGTTATGCTAAATATTATGCTAAATCTTACATATGTAATTATGCTCTCTTTAGCTGGAGCGCTATGTAACAGAATGCAGACACGTGCACATTCTGTGAGCGCGCCGATCGACTCTCTTTATGTAAACATAGTAACGGAGTCGATCGACTCTCTTTATGTAAACTTTGTAACATTGTAACGGTGTGTTCACTCTTGGTACAGTAGATATTTAATATGTATGCACACTACATCTCCCTCCTATTGAAAAATAATGTAACATTTATTTATTTAACGTCAACTAAAACAGTCGACTTAAAATTAAAATTAAAAATTAGATTACATCGAATTAAAATTGAAGATTTTTAAAAAAAAAGAAAATATTTTAGAATTTGAAATTAAAATTTTGCAATAAGTTTAGAATTAAAATTAATTAAGAGTATATATTTTTAAATTTAAGCTGGGGATAACAAAACAAGAATTCTCGATCCAACATTTGCTGCAAAGGATTGGGGAAAACCCAGTAAAACCCAATCAGATCGGTAGATTAATATTAGTTGTTAGCATGTAGTGTTAATTGATTGAGGATAGACAGTTTAACAGAGTAAAGGGAGGACTCGGAGTTGAAAACTCTAGACAGTCTGTTGTAGTCAGCACAGAGAACTCGAAAGGGATCATGTAAGCTATAGTTAGTATTACAAAAGGCCAAGGATAGTGGCATAAAATTACGAGTAACTCTAGAAGGAATACAGAAATTAAGTTGAGTAAGCAGAGTAGGGGAATCTCTATTGTACTTTATTAGCTTTACAATAAACATAACGCCTAACATAATACGACGGTTAGTTAAGGAAGGTAGGTTAATTAGAAGGAGTCTACTAGAGTAAGGTGGTAAGTCTACACCCGGAACCCAATTAAAACTGCGCAAGGCAAAGAGTAGAAACTGCTTTTGAACAGACTCAATTCTATCTTGGTGAATATGGTATTGCGGCGACCACACGCAAGACCCATATTCAAGAGTTGGACGAACAAGAGAAGTGTAAAGCAACTTTGTCGTGTAAGGATCCTCGAATTCTTTGGCTCATCTTTTGATGAACCCGAGTAGTCGAAATGCATTATTGACAATTTGTGTAATGTGACGATCAAATTTCAATTTATGATCAAAGAGGATACCTAAATCAGCTACTTCAGATATTCTTAAGAGTGGGGTTAGGTTAAGATTGTAATCGATGACATGATAGTTACATCTGTAAAATGACATAACCTTGCACTTCAAACAGTTAAGATGCAGCAGATTATGGCTGCACCATTCAAAAAACAAATCAAGATCTGTTTGAAGAAGGTTATTTGCTGGATCATTGTGTGTCAAACAGAGTTTCACATCATCAGCATACATAAGAATGTTAGAGTGAAGGAGTATTGAAGGAAGATCGTTAATAAAAAGGTTAAATAGCAATGGTCCAAGGTGGCTGCCCTGAGGAACACCAGAAGTAACTAAGATCGGCTTAGAGAGACATTCTTTAAAAAGAACTCGTTGAGACCTGTTAGTTAAATAATCGGATATCCACAGAAGGAGCTTTTGAGGAAAACCAATCAAATTTAACTTACGAATTAAGAGATTATGATTTACGGAGTCAAATGCTTTACTGAAGTCAGTATAGACCACATCAGTTTGCATTTTGTTCCGAAATCCTAGATTGATGTGAGATGAGAATTCTAAAAGATTAAAAGCTGTTGATCTTGCCTTTATAAACCCATGTTGAGGTGAAATTATAGATTTACATATAAAAGTTAACTGGGCCGTAAAATTTTTTCAAAAATCTTAGGAATTGCGGACAACTTGGAAATACATCTATAGTTCTTCACATCATGGTTAGAACCACTTTTGTGAAGAGGAATGGAAAAAGAGTTTTTCCAAATAGGTGGGAAAATTGGATAGTGACAAGTCAAATAGCTTATGAATTGGATTCAAAATCGAATCAGCACAAAATCTAAGTACGCATGCTGGAATTCCGTCAGGGCCAGGAGAAAAAACGGGTTTTATCGATTTAAGATCAATTAGTAGAAAGGTTTTGTCGATAGAAGGACAGAAGACAGTGTTAAAATTTTCTATACTATAAGGGTATGGATGTAAAGGGGAACTATAAGGTTCTGTTAAATAAGTTGATTGAAAAAAGTCTGCAAACAAATCGGCAGCTGCCTGATCATTAGTTGCTTCCTTATTTTCGTATGATAGAGAGGGAGGAAATCTACTTGATTTACGTTTTAAGTTAACAAAGTTATAAAACTGCTTTGGGTCCTGAGCAAACTGCAAACGGCAGCGACGCAAATACTTTTTGTAACAATTTGCGTTCAGAGCAATAAAGTTTGCTCTTGCAGCAATATATCGTGTAAAATCGGAATTATTACGAGTTAATTTAAACTTTTTAAAATACCGCGATTTCAAATTTTTTAGCCTTACTACCTCACGTGAAAACCAAGGAGGCATATTTGACTTTACGGGAAAAGTAACAGGAACACATTGATCAAAAAATGAGTTCATAGAGGAATAAAAAAATGAAATGCATTCATTTAGATCAGAACATGAATAAAGAAATGACCAATCATGTTCCAAAATTAAACAATTCAATTTTTGGAAATCGGTCCTACGAAAACAACGTGATTTTATTATAGGGGAAACAGTTGCAGTTTGCATAGAGGTTGGCAGAGTTAGAACCAGGTCCAATGTAGGATGATAGGGATCTTCAGGAAGAACTAAGGGATTCATTCTAGAGATAGTGTTTAGTAAAATGTCAGAAGAGAAAATTAAATCAAGCATTCTACCGCTACAATTAGGAACAGTATTTATTTGATAAAGAGATAGCTCCGAAAGGCCATTTAAGAAAGAGTTAAATACAGAGGGCACCAATATATCTGATTGAGA
Organism: Zaprionus ornatus; assembly: GCA_018904035.1. Classification (NCBI taxonomy): domain Eukaryota; kingdom Metazoa; phylum Arthropoda; class Insecta; order Diptera; family Drosophilidae; genus Zaprionus; species Zaprionus ornatus. The sequence goes on along the minus strand of JAEIFZ010000282.1, from coordinate 166,973 downwards.
TGACCAAGTAACTTCTGGTAAGTTGAAATCCCCAAAAACTAGCAGATAATCTCTATCAGATAGTTTAGAGGCAACTGATTGGATAGATGAAAGATGGTCTAGGTAGACAGATATATCAGAAGAGGGAGGAATATACGAGCAGGTAATGTAAATTGAAATTTGACACATCGTCATTTTAACACATAAAAATTCTAAGGAAGAACCATGGTCTAATGGAACAAGTTCGGAAGGAAGATCTGACCTTACAGCTATAAGAACACCACCTCCAATTCGTGATAAACGGTCACATCTGAAGGAGGTGTACTTATTAGGAAAAATTGAGCAGTTATCTACATCAGGTTTTAACCAGGTTTCAGTAAATATTAAAATTTGATGATCGAACGAAACACTATTCATAAACAATTTAGAGAGCTTAGAGTTTAGGCCTCTAACGTTTTGATAAGCTAAATAAAGATGGGAAATCTCTACTGGTTTTTTGATGCTCCACTAGAAGAAGAAGAGGCGCGAGAAGTTGAAGGAAGTGGTACCGCAGTTCGATTTTTTGGTTTTGGAGAATACTCTTTTACATATAAGTCAGGCGGCCAGAAGGCTCCGCTGCAAACAGATTGAAAATTGTCTGCAGGTATACTTATTTTGAAGGATGAGATATCTCGCGTGTAGTTAAATTTAAACTTTTCTACTACAATGTTAGGTACAGAAATTTTTGATTGAATAAATGATTTTACATCTCCAATCGAAGTATCAGGTGCAAGGCGTGAAACGAAAACATGTTTCTTAGGCTTAACCGCGACAAGCGATTTAACGTTTGAAACAACCGTTTGCGTATTGACGGCAGTGTTATCAAAAGAATTTTGAAGATTCTTTTTGGATAAAGGCGCGACTGGAGAGGTGACGATCAAAAGTGGTGGATCGCACAAAACAGCCGGGGCGGCTAGAGGAATGTTAGGAGACGTAGAAGTAGAGGGGGTTAAGTAGGCAATAACTGGAGATGTTATACCTGAAGGAGTTGCCGGTGGAAGTGCGGAAGGCTCATCGGAACATTCGAAATTAGTAAATTTAGTTTCCATATCTGAAAATTCAGATTGGAGATTTGAAAATGCTGCACGCAGCTTTTCAAATTTTAATTTGGTCTCCCTATGAAGTTATTTTATAAGCTTTTACTTAAAAGATTAATTTTTAATTAACAAAGGAAGATTTTCATTTCTTTTTTCTTTTGTTTTGTTTTTTGTTGTGTTTTTTTGAATATATTAAATTACAAAGAATATTTGAATGTAAAGAAGTATTTTTGTCATAGCATGGCCATACTAATTACAATTATGAAATAAACATTTTTAACCTACCCTTATGTACTGTTTGTTTTTTGTTTTTATTATTCGTTATTATAATGTTATTTCTATCTCCTATTTCCGTTACTGTATACGGATCAGTATATTTATATTCTAATTTGTGACCTGTTTCATTTCTTTATAAGACTTTATCACCTACAGATATATCTATGTTGTTTATTTTCTGATCATATAATATCTTATTATTTTTCTTATTTTCTTCTATCATTATTCTAGCTCTTTTATATGCTACTTCTAATCTATATTTAATTTCCTTAGCATAGTCATCTATGAGTATATTACATATGGTCTCTATATTATCTATACTATTAAATTGTTTTGGTAAATTATTTGTTTTACCAAATACTAACTCATATGGACAGTAATTTTGTGCCATTGTGGGGGTCGTGTTGAAACAGAAAACGAAGTATTGAAGCCATACATCCCAATCAGTTTTATCAACCGATATATATGAGCGTATTTATTCATTATAAGTTCTATGGCTACGCTCTATTGTTCCAACTGTCAGGAACAGACCGTAGATGTTATATTTTTAATTTCTAGGTATTTGCATAAATCATTTCTAATTGAATTCTTATATTCTGTTCCCATGTCCGTAATGAACGTCTTCATTGGACCGTACTTCAGAATAAATGATTCAAAAATTGCTTTAGCGACAGTTCGCGCTCTTACTTGGAACTGGTTAGTTAGGTCACATATTAGAGTGACTGCATATTCATTGCCATTTTCAGATTTCGGTAGTGGGCCAATAGTGGGTACTATCACCCTGTCGAAAGCATTTATTGACGTATCAGTTATTATCAATGGGGTCTTATTGTGCTTGGTTATTTTAGCTTTTTGACATTTTCGTATGTAGTCAGTAATATCTCGAGTCATACCTTTCCAAAAATAATGTCTTTTGACCTTGGCCAAGGTTTTTGAAATGCCTATATGACCTCCTTGTATTGGATCGTCATGGAATTTAGACAGTATAGCTTCTTTCTCTTTTTTTTTTCTATAAGGGTCACCGGGTTGAGTAGCGCTACTCTTAATGTATTCTATATCTTATTGCCCATTTGTTTGAAATTATCTATTGAAACATGTTCAAAGATATTTTCCCACGGTGCCATTTTGAGTTGACTGATTTTGTTTATACCGGCTTGCATTTCAAGCCTTTGGAAAAATTGACCTAAGTCTAGGATTCCATTGGTATATAAATCGCTAACATCGTATCTTGCAGTAATTTTTCTACCATGCTTAAATAATTTTACATGCAAGGTCACTACTCTACGTACTTCGCCATTGTTTGTGACTACATATACGTTGGGCTTAGAAGCTTTCTCTATAGGTTGCGTAAGCAATTCTAATTCCTTGTTTCCGCGGATTTTCTGTCTATTTTGATATCTAGTAGTGACTTTCATTATATTTCCTGTAATGTTTTGTAGATCTTTATTGGTTATTCTTGATAACGCATCAGCTACATGATTGTCTTTCCCTTTCAAATATTCAACTGTGAAATCATACTCTTCTAATTCTAGCCTCATATGTGTCCGTTTAGAACTCGGATTGATCATTGAGAATAGATACAATATATTAATGGTCTGTGATCTGTTTTAATTGTAAAGTGTTTTCCATAAATATATGGTCGAAAATGTAACATTGCCCAGTGAATTGCAGCTAATTCCTGCTTAGTTGTACATTTATTACTTTCTCCTTTACTGAAAGCTCTTGATGCATATGCAACGGGAAGTTGTAGTCCGTTATGGTTTTGAGTTAAAACCGCTCCGCACGCTTGCTTACTTGCATCAGTAATTATACAGAATTCTTTGCTGAAATCAGGATATTGTAACAAAGTAGGTTCCATGAGTTTTGTTTTTAAATATTGGAATGCGTTTTGGCATTCGTCTGTCCATTCAAAAGGAAAATTTTTTTTTGCATAATTTTGTTATGTGTCGTGAATATTTGGCGAAATTTTTTATGAAACGTCTATAATAATTGCAAAACGCTATGAAACGTCTAGCGCTGTCCGCATTGTGCGTCTTAGGGTAATTCATAATGACATCATATTTCTTGTCATCCGGAAGTATTCGTTTATCTCTGCATTTATGATCGAGAAAAGTCACCTCATGCATAAAAAATTAGCATTTTTCTGGATGTAACTTTAGATTGTATTTCCTACATTTTTCAAAAACGTCTGTTAAGTTTTTAAGCATATGTTTTTCGGAACAACCTATAACTATTAAGTCATCCATATAAAGGAATGCTTGTGAAGGTTCTAAACCAGAGAATGCTATAGTCATCTTTCTCTGAAATGAATTAGGCGCTATTTTTAGACCGAAAGGTCTCTTGAGCTTTTTTCGAGTTCAATTTGATGAAAGCCTGACATTAAGTCAAGGCATGAAAAATATCTTGCTCGTCCAAGTTGATCCAAAATATCATCGATTCTTGGGAGTGGATATTTATCGGACAGTAATTTTTTATTAATTTGACGATAGTCAATTACTAATCCAAATTTCTTTTGTACTGAACCTGGAGATGATTTTTTAGGGACAAGTAATAATGGGCTATTATATTCAGATACAGATGGTTCGACAATCCCGTCGGTGATCAATTTTCCGACTTGTTTTCGTATTTCGTTCACCTGACTGTGTGGGCTTCTATAGTTCTTTATATACACTGGTTCATCATCTTTTAATCCCATCAAACTATTTTACACTTCGAACATTCCCATCATTCTTCAGTCTGCTCTGGTTTCTAACTTGTATGTCATTTCACAAATGTTGGCCGTCAAATTCCAGGGTAACTTCTTCATCAATTTGCTTGGTGTTTGGGCCGATGTAGGCGGTGGTGGCCCAGCCCGTTCGTATCCTATTGGTGGTCTATGCTATTATCTGTCGCCACCCGAGAGTATCGGACACATACTTACCGATCCCATTCATGCGTTGCTATATATAGTCTTCATGTTGGGTTCATGTGCGTTTTTCTCTAAGACATGGATTGATGTTTCAGGCAGCTCAGCGAAGGATGTAAGTTAATTTGTAACATTTGTTTATACTACTATACTTAACGTTTTTCACCTTTCACACACAGGTTGCCAAGCAGCTAAAAAGAGCAGCACATGGTGATGCGCGGTCATCGTGAAAACTCTATGATACATGAGCTAAATCGATACATCCCAACGGCAGCTGCCTTCGGCGGCCTATGTATTGGTGCACTGTCAGTCATTGCTGATTTTCTAGGCGCCATTGGTTCTGGCACTGGTATTCTGCTTGCTGTCACTATTATCTACCAATACTTTGAGATCTTTGTAAAAGAACAGTCGGAAATGAGTGGCATGGGCACGCTGCTGTTCTAAGCAGTAATTTGCACAAACAGCACTACAATCTCATGAAAATTTATTTACAGCAAACATAATCATAAAACCTCAAAATTTTGAAGTATGTTTTGCTGTTTATTGGCTGGGTAAAAATAATGAGAACTTTAATTTCATAAGTAGTTTCTTATTAATTTCAACATTTCCTTCGATTAATTAAATTTCAATGCAATTTATGGTTTTTAGCTGGGTGTAGTATAAGAGAAAACTCGATTACGCGTTAAATTAAAAAAACACCATAAATAAACCTAACACATTAAACAAACATTTAAATTACTCATAAAAATTGTCATACAAATAAAAGGTAAAAAGATAACATTTTTAAACATTTGACTTGATTTAGTGTCAAATTGGGGAATCATATGCACATGTTTTCAAATTATTTCCTGGCTGTTTTGAAATTGAGAATCTCGAGCCAAATGTGTATACATCGAACAAATGAAGGCCTGTATGAGTTAATGAGTTGTTTTATTCTATAGGGAAATAATACAGTTTCCAAGGCATTACAAGACTTTTGTAATAAAAGGATTCAGTTTGATTTTATATTTTATTGAATATTGAAGCCAGCAAAGGTGCCGCTTCCAACGTTCAGTTGAATCTCCCCTTTTACATTCTTTTCTTAGGATCTAAGTAAGCCTAAAGCTTATCGCGGAGAGAGACGGTTATGCATATGCTAAATGTTATGCTAAATATTATGCTAAATCTTACATATGTAATTATGCTCTCTTTAGCTGGAGCGCTATGTAACAGAATGCAGACACGTGCACATTCTGTGAGCGCGCCGATCGACTCTCTTTATGTAAACATAGTAACGGAGTCGATCGACTCTCTTTATGTAAACTTTGTAACATTGTAACGGTGTGTTCACTCTTGGTACAGTAGATATTTAATATGTATGCACACTACATCTCCCTCCTATTGAAAAATAATGTAACATTTATTTATTTAACGTCAACTAAGACAGTCGACTTAAAATTAAAAATTAGATTACATCGAATTAAAATTGAAGATTTTTAAAAAAAAAGAAAATTATTTTAGAATTAGAAATTAAAATTTTGCAATAAGTTTAGAATTAAAATTAATTAAGAGTATATATTTTTAAATTTAAGCTGGGGATAACAAAACAAGAATTCTCGATCCAACATTTGCTGCAAAGGATTGGGGAAAACTCAGTAAAACCCAATCAGATCGGTAGATTACTATTAGTTGTTAGCATGTAGTGTTAATTGATTGAGGATAGACAGTTTAACAGAGTAAAGGGAGGACTCGGAGTTGAAAACTCTAGACAGTCTGTTGTAGTCAGCACAGAGAACTCGAAAGGGATCATGTAAGCTATAGTTAGTATTACAAAAGGCCAAGGATAGTGGCATAAAATTACGAGTAACTCTAGAAGGAATACAGAAATTAAGTTGAGTAAGCAGAGTAGGGGAATCTCTATTGTACTTTATTAGCTTTACAATAAACATAACGCCTAACATAATACGACGGTTAGTTAAGGAAGGTAGGTTAATTAGAAGGAGTCTACTAGAGTAAGGTGGTAAGTCTACACCCGGAACCCAATTAAAACTGCGCAAGGCAAAGAGTAGAAACTGCTTTTGAACAGACTCAATTCTATCTTGGTGAATATGGTATTGCGGCGACCACACGCAAGACCCATATTCAAGAGTTGGACGAACAAGAGAAGTGTAAAGCAACTTTGTCGTGTAAGGATCCTCGAATTCTTTGGCTCATCTTTTGATGAACCCGAGTAGTCGAAATGCATTATTGACAATTTGTGTAATGTGACGATCAAATTTCAATTTATGATCAAAGAGGATACCTAAATCAGCTACTTCAGATATTCTTAAGAGTGGGGTTAGGTTAAGATTGTAATCGATGACATGATAGTTACATCTGTAAAATGACATAACCTTGCACTTCAAACAGTTAAGATGCAGCAGATTATGGCTGCACCATTCAAAAAACAAATCAAGATCTGTTTGAAGAAGGTTATTTGCTGGATCATTGTGTGTCAAACAGAGTTTCACATCATCAGCATACATAAGAATGTTAGAGTGAAGGAGTATTGAAGGAAGATCGTTAATAAAAAGGTTAAATAGCAATGGTCCAAGGTGGCTGCCCTGAGGAACACCAGAAGTAACTAAGATCGGCTTAGAGAGACATTCTTTAAAAAGAACTCGTTGAGACCTGTTAGTTAAATAATCGGATATCCACAGAAGGAGCTTTTGAGGAAAACCAATCAAATTTAACTTACGAATTAAGAGATTATGATTTACGGAGTCAAATGCTTTACTGAAGTCAGTATAGACCACATCAGTTTGCATTTTGTTCCGAAATCCTAGATTGATGTGAGATGAGAATTCTAAAAGATTAAAAGCTGTTGATCTTGCCTTTATAAACCCATGTTGAGGTGAAATTATAGATTTACATATAAAAGTTAACTGGGCCGTAAAATTTTTTTCAAAAATCTTAGGAATTGCGGACAACTTGGAAATACATCTATAGTTCTTCACATCATGGTTAGAACCACTTTTGTGAAGAGGAATGGAAAAAGAGTTTTTCCAAATAGGTGGGAAAATTGGATAGTGACAAGTCAAATAGCTTATGAATTGGATTCAAAATCGAATCAGCACAAAATCTAAGTACGCATGCTGGAATTCCGTCAGGGCCAGGAGAAAAAACGGGTTTTATCGATTTAAGATCAATTAGTAGAAAGGTTTTGTCGATAGAAGGACAGAAGACAGTGTTAAAATTTTCTATACTATAAGGGTATGGATGTAAAGGGGAACTATAAGGTTCTGTTAAATAAGTTGATTGAAAAAAGTCTGCAAACAAATCGGCAGCTGCCTGATCATTAGTTGCTTCCTTATTTTCGTATGATAGAGAGGGAGGAAATCTACTTGATTTACGTTTTAAGTTAACAAAGTTATAAAACTGCTTTGGGTCCTGAGCAAACTGCAAACGGCAGCGACGCAAATACTTTTTGTAACAATTTGCGTTCAGAGCAATAAAGTTTGCTCTTGCAGCAATATATCGTGTAAAATCGGAATTATTACGAGTTAATTTAAACTTTTTAAAATACCGCGATTTCAAATTTTTTAGCCTTACTACCTCACGTGAAAACCAAGGAGGCATATTTGACTTTACGGGAAAAGTAACAGGAACACATTGATCAAAAAATGAGTTCATAGAGGAATAAAAAAATGAAATGCATTCATTTAGATCAGAACATGAATAAAGAAATGACCAATCATGTTCCAAAATTAAACAATTCAATTTTTGGAAATCGGTCCTACGAAAACAACGTGATTTTATTATAGGGGAAACAGTTGCAGTTTGCATAGAGGTTGGCAGAGTTAGAACCAGGTCCAATGTAGGATGATAGGGATCTTCAGGAAGAACTAAGGGATTCATTCTAGAGATAGTGTTTAGTAAAATGTCAGAAGAGAAAATTAAATCAAGCATTCTACCGCTACAATTAGGAACAGTATTTATTTGATAAAGAGATAGCTCCGAAAGGCCATTTAAGAAAGAGTTAAATACAGAGGGCACCAATATATCTGATTGAGATGACCAAGTAACTTCTGGTAAGTTGAAATCCCCAAAACTAGCAGATAATCTCTATCAGATAGTTTAGAGGCAACTGATTGGATAGATGAAAGATGGTCTAGGTAGACAGATATATCAGAAGAGGGAGGAATATACGAGCAGGTAATGTAAATTGAAATTTGACACATCGTCATTTTAACACATAAAAATTCTAAGGAAGAACCATGGTCTAATGGAACAAGTTCGGAAGGAAGATCTGACCTTACAGCTATAAGAACACCACCTCCAATTCGTGATAAACGGTCACATCTGAAGGAGGTGTACTTATTAGGAAAAATTGAGCAGTTATCTACATCAGGTTTTAACCAGGTTTCAGTAAATATTAAAATTTGATGATCGAACGAAACACTATTCATAAACAATTTAGAGAGCTTAGAGTTTAGGCCTCTAACGTTTTGATAAGCTAAATAAAGATGGGAAATCTCTACTGGTTTTTTGATGCTCCACTAGAAGAAGAAGAGGCGCGAGAAGTTGAAGGAAGTGGTACCGCAGTTCGATTTTTTGGTTTTGGAGAATACTCTTTTACATATAAGTCAGGCGGCCAGAAGGCTCCGCTGCAAACAGATTGAAAATTGTCTGCAGGTATACTTATTTTGAAGGATGAGATATCTCGCGTGTAGTTAAATTTAAACTTTTCTACTACAATGTTAGGTACAGAAATTTTTGATTGAATAAATGATTTTACATCTCCAATCGAAGTATCAGGTGCAAGGCGTGAAACGAAAACATGTTTCTTAGGCTTAACCGCGACAAGCGATTTAACGTTTGAAACAACCGTTTGCGTATTGACGGCAGTGTTATCAAAAGAATTTTGAAGATTCTTTTTGGATAAAGGCGCGACTGGAGAGGTGACGATCAAAAGTGGTGGATCGCACAAAACAGCCGGGGCGGCTAGAGGAATGTTAGGAGACGTAGAAGTAGAGGGGGTTAAGTAGGCAATAACTGGAGATGTTATACCTGAAGGAGTTGCCGGTGGAAGTGCGGAAGGCTCATCGGAACATTCGAAATTAGTAAATTTAGTTTCCATATCTGAAAATTCAGATTGGAGATTTGAAAATGCTGCACGCAGCTTTTCAAATTTTAATTTGGTCTCCCTATGAAGTTATTTTATAAGCTTTTACTTAAAAGATTAATTTTTAATTAACAAAGGAAGATTTTCATTTCTTTTTTCTTTGGTTTTGTTTTTTGTTCTGTTTTTTTTTGAATATATAAAATTACAAAGAATATTTGAATGTAAAGAAGTATTTTTGTCATAGCATGGCCATACTAATTACAATTATGAAATAAACATTTTTAACCTATCCTTATGTACTGTTTGTTTTTTGTTTTTATTATTCGTTATTATAATGTTATTTCTATCTCCTATTTCCGTTACTGTATACGGACCAGTATATTTATATTCTAATTTGTGATCTGTTTCATTTCTTAATAAGACTGACCTACAGATATATCTATGTTGTTTATTTTCTGATCATATAATATCTTATTATTTTTCTTATTTTCTTCTATCATTATTCTAGCTCTTTTACTATATATGCTACTTCTAATCTATATTTAATTTCCTTAGCATAGTCATCTATATTATATTGTATATGATCTCTATATTATCTATACTATTAAATTGTTTTGGTAAATTATTTGTTTTACCAAATACTAACTCATATGGACAGTAATTATGTCCCATTGAAGGGGTCGTGTTGAAACAGAAAACGAAGTATTGAAGCCATACATCCCAATCAGTTTTATCAACCGATATATATGAGCGTATTTATTCATTATAAGTTCTATGGCTACGCTCTATTGTTCCAACTGTCAGGAACAGACCGTAGATGTTATATTTTTAATTTCTAGGTATTTGCATAAATCATTTCTAATTGAATTCTTATATTCTGTTCCCATGTCCGTAATGAACGTCTTCATTGGACCGTACTTCAGAATAAATGATTCAAAAATTGCTTTAGCGACAGTTCGCGCTCTTACTTGGAACTGGTTAGTTAGGTCACATATTAGAGTGACTGCATATTCATTGCCATTTTCAGATTTCGGTAGTGGGCCAATAGTGGGTACTATCACCCTGTCGAAAGCATTTATTGACGTATCAGTTATTATCAATGGGGTCTTATTGTGCTTGGTTATTTTAGCTTTTTGACATTTTCGTATGTAGTCAGTAATATCTCGAGTCATACCTTTCCAAAAATAATGTCTTTTGACCTTGGCCAAGGTTTTTGAAATGCCTATATGACCTCCTTGTATTGGATCGTCATGGAATTTAGACAGTATAGCTTCTTTCTCTTTTTTTTTTTCTATAAGGGTCACCGGGTTGAGTAGCGCTACTCTTAATGTATTCTATATCTTATTGCCCATTTGTTTGAAATTATCTATTGAAACATGTTCAAAGATATTTTCCCACGGTGCCATTTTGAGTTGACTGATTTTGTTTATACCGGCTTGCATTTCAAGCCTTTGGAAAAATTGACCTAAGTCTAGGATTCCATTGGTATATAAATCGCTAACATCGTATCTTGCAGTAATTTTTCTACCATGCTTAAATAATTTTACATGCAAGGTCACTACTCTACGTACTTCGCCATTGTTTGTGACTACATATACGTTGGGCTTAGAAGCTTTCTCTATAGGTTGCGTAAGCAATTCTAATTCCTTGTTTCCGCGGATTTTCTGTCTATTTTGATATCTAGTAGTGACTTTCATTATATTTCCTGTAATGTTTTGTAGATCTTTATTGGTTATTCTTGATAACGCATCAGCTACATGATTGTCTTTCCCTTTCAAATATTCAACTGTGAAATCATACTCTTCTAATTCTAGCCTCATATGTGTCCGTTTAGAACTCGGATTGATCATTGAGAATAGATACAATATATTAATGGTCTGTGATCTGTTTTAATTGTAAAGTGTTTTCCATAAATATATGGTCGAAAATGTAACATTGCCCAGTGAATTGCAGCTAATTCCTGCTTAGTTGTACATTTATTACTTTCTCCTTTACTGAAAGCTCTTGATGCATATGCAACGGGAAGTTGTAGTCCGTTATGGTTTTGAGTTAAAACCGCTCCGCACGCTTGCTTACTTGCATCAGTAATTATACAGAATTCTTTGCTGAAATCAGGATATTGTAACAAAGTAGGTTCCATGAGTTTTGTTTTTAAATATTGGAATGCGTTTTGGCATTCGTCTGTCCATTCAAAAGGAAAATTTTTTTTTGCATAATTTTGTTATGTGTCGTGAATATTTGGCGAAATTTTTTATGAAACGTCTATAATAATTGCAAAACGCTATGAAACGTCTAGCGCTGTCCGCATTGTGCGTCTTAGGGTAATTCATAATGACATCATATTTCTTGTCATCCGGAAGTATTCGTTTATCTCTGCATTTATGATCGAGAAAAGTCACCTCATGCATAAAAAATTAGCATTTTTCTGGATGTAACTTTAGATTGTATTTCCTACATTTTTCAAAAACGTCTGTTAAGTTTTTAAGCATATGTTTTTCGGAACAACCTATAACTATTAAGTCATCCATATAAAGGAATGCTTGTGAAGGTTCTAAACCAGAGAATGCTATAGTCATCTTTCTCTGAAATGAATTAGGCGCTATTTTTAGACCGAAAGGTCTCTTGAGCTTTTTTCGAGTTCAATTTGATGAAAGCCTGACATTAAGTCAAGGCATGAAAAATATCTTGCTCGTCCAAGTTGATCCAAAATATCATCGATTCTTGGGAGTGGATATTTATCGGACAGTAATTTTTTATTAATTTGACGATAGTCAATTACTAATCCAAATTTCTTTTGTACTGAACCTGGAGATGATTTTTTAGGGACAAGTAATAATGGGCTATTATATTCAGATACAGATGGTTCGACAATCCCGTCGGTGATCAATTTTCCGACTTGTTTTCGTATTTCGTTCACCTGACTGTGTGGGCTTCTATAGTTCTTTATATACACTGGTTCATCATCTTTTAATCTCAGTTTTTGTTTGTAAAAATTATTTGTGCTTATTGGTTCAGATTCCAATCCGAATATACCATTATATTGGGTTCTTTTCTATTGTCTGGATTAGTTTTGACTACTTTGTAGTTCGATAGTGATTCATACGCTAAATTATTTGTACTGACTACTTGATCTTTATTTGTTGTATTGAGTAGTCTTATAAAAGCGTTTTAAGATGTTGCTATGGTACTTGCTATGTACATATATACCATGCTTAATTTCTTGATTTAGAATCAATACACTGTCTTCTTTTGAATTAAAATCTATTTTTCTAATAACTTGGGATCTTGCTAGCAGAAGTATTGAGTTGTTGCCAGAACTGTATGTTATTGGAACATAAATTGGAAATTTTAAGTTATTAGGTCTAATTATGAGCCAATCTTTAGATGGCTTGAAGTCTAATTGACAGTTGTGTTTTTTAATAAAATCGATCCCTAATATGCCATCACAAGGAATAGCGAATTGTAAATCCACGATATGAAAGTCAAGTGGGATTATGTACTTAGTGGTCTGTATCTCAATAGAAGTTAACCCCTTGGATTTGGTTACCTCTTGACTTATTCCTTTTATGTTTATAATATAATTGTCTTGTATGTCATGAAAGACATCAGAATTTTCATTAACTATTGAAATGACAGATACCTGCGTCTACTAGAAAGATAAGTGCTTTTCCTGTAGCCACATGGTTGAATGATACAAATATGTTCTGACTGAGATTAATGGAATGAACCCATGAACCCTACTGCTGCTGCTGCGTGTGCTGCGGTTGCTGGCCGTGCTGCTGCGTGTGCTGCCGATGCTGCGGATGCTGGCCGTGCTGTTGCTGCTGCTCGTGATGCTCACTGTTTGTTGTAACTTTTTTCTTTATATATTGTATATCTATATATATGTGTGGGTCGTCCTGTCACGGTCGCCATGTAATAAAAGGATTCAGTTTGATTTTATATTTTATTGTGCTGCGGTTGCTGGCTGTGCTGCTGCGTGTGCTGCCGATGCTGCGGATGCTGGCCGTGCTGTTGCTGCTGCTCGTGATGCTCACTGTTTGTTGTAACTTTTTTCTTTATATATTGTATATCTATATATATGTGTGGGTCGTCCTGTCACGGTCGCCATGTAATAAAAGGATTCAGTTTGATTTTATATTTTATTGAATATTGGAGGCAGCAAAGGTGCCGCTTCCAACGTTCAGTTGAATCTCCCCTTTACATTCTTTTCTTAGGATGTAAGTAAGCTTAAAGCTTATCGCGGAGAGAGACGGTTATGCATATGCTAAATTTTATGCTAAATATTATGCTAAATCTTACATATGTAATTATGCTCTCTTAAGCTGGAGCGCTATGTAACAGAATGCAGACACGTGCACATTCTGTGAGCGCGCCGATCGACTCTCTTTATGTAAACATAGTAACGGAGTCGATCGACTTTCTTTATGTAAACATTGTAACTTTGTAACGGTGTGTTCACTGTTGGTACAGTAGATATTTAAAATGTATGCATACTACACTTTAAACTTAAATTTAGTCCCAAGGCAACATACCTCAGTTTCTCTTCTCTCTCTTGGGTATCGACAGAAGAACTGTTCTAACGCGCCAAGCATAGCTGAGTTCTTAGTTATATCGGTGTGACCAATTACAACAACGATAAAAATGCATACAATTAAAATACTAAATCTAAGTTCCCTGTAATGGTGACAAAAAACTCTTAACTATCGATAGGCAACTTATCCGTTCGGCGACATCCCCAACAGCATTCACCACATCCAGAATAGCTAACTTCGAAGCGAGACGCATTACTAATTTGGCTCGAGCGCTAGTTCTCACCGCCGTCCGTCTGCCACTCCATTTTTTCCGGTGTACACCTCTTCGACGACGCCTCGCTTCGACTCTCTGGGTGGTACGGCCGGATCGCAGATGTACACCAGATCTCCACGACGCATGGGCTCAATACGCTGGCAACACTTCTCTCTGCGAACAAAAGTTGGCAAGTACTCGTGCACCTATCGTTGCCATAACCGATCTCTCATCATCTGAGCGATACGCCACTGCTTTCTTGATGTGCACTTCTCAGAAGCCAATCCATTGTCTCCAGGAAGATTTGGCATGTCGGGCATTCCTTTCAGCAGATAGTTGGGTGTCAGTGGAGCCCCCTGGTCCACTGTTTTTGACAAGTGCTTGAGCGGGCGAGGATTTACTATGTTCTCCGCCTCAATCAGCAAGTTCTCCAGCACGTGCTCCTTGGGCGCAAATTCCTTCAAATTCCTTGTGCGCTAAAACTATCTTCACGCACTGGACCATCCTTTCCCAGATACCACCTTCCTTTGGAGGACAACTACTTCGCTGAATCTTCTGGTCTCTTTATTGGCACCAACAAATTTTTTTCTATTATGGCTCCTGACCACGGTGGTACATAAAGTTTCTCATAGCGACGATGCATGAATCCGTTGACAAATCATGAGCCAATTAGATGTTCAGCCCGCTATACTTAAATCGCCATCCGTTTGCTGGGCCCATTTATGGTTGCGTTGGTTGGATTGGGAAGCCTCAGTGGACTCTAAGATTTCGGCCTTGTATCTATGGTGAGTGCAGGTCATCCAATACAGCACGGAATTAGAGTCGGTCCATACTTCACTTGCGTATGTGGCCTGCCAATAAGCCGCCGCGGCGAACGCAGCTTGTCTGGAGTCCACAAAGACGTACAGCTGTAGTGTCCGCACATGTCCAGCGCCGAAGTAATAGCGTGGACATCGGAATTCTTCAATGTATTTCATTTCTGGTAGCGGTTCATCCGACTTGACTCTTCTCCGCCAAATCTCTAGCATGAAAAGTTTGACGATTACCATGTAGCATCTCAAAAACCCAATCGGATCGAACGAGGACATAACAAGACTCTTGGTAGGGACGCGTTTCCCATTCATCACACTGCTGAGTACCCGATAGTATTTGATGCCGAACTTGAAGTCATCCGTCAACTCGTCCTTACTCATGAAACTGTCCACATAGTCGAAGACGTAGTGATACTCATTTATCGCCAGAACCGCTCGCGGATCCGTACTATTATGTTGCGAATCTTTGACGAACTTCACATAGTCCGCTGCACAAGGAGAACAAGCTGCTCCGAATATCATAACCTGCATCGCGTAGGTGTCCGGGACCCGACGGTCATCTATTTTTCTCCACAAGAATCTCTAGGCACATCTATCCTGTGGCTGTATAAATATTTGGTGAAATATCTGATGTCTGCACATTCTCCAACTGCTACTGGCAGGTATCAAACCTTGCCGCTGCTGGTGCGGGTTACTTTCTGCAGCTCTAGTCGTCGTGCATATCCCTTCATAATTCCATTGTAGGCCCGCGCGAAAACCTCATTGCGCTTCATTTTCCGTACGATGTAGACGAGTCTTTCGAGTGCCATGTTATAGCTGTCTAGCAGTCTCATCTAGTCGTCTTTCCATAGCATAACAGTCCGGTATCGTCTGCCTGTTCATTTAGGCGTTTCCTCCCAAATGCTTAATGCTCGCCACCATCTTCACCAGCTGCGACTGGCTGTGCACGTTTTACTCCGAAATTATTAGTTTCGAAGTAATCGCTAGCCATCTTCTATAGAAGATTATCCTGTGGCACGGCAAAAAGGGACCTGTGGACTGACATTCCCTTTTACCAGTCCGCACACCACCCACTCCAGTTTCGTGGCGGCTGCATATGGTCCTCCTACTCCAAAGCCGACCAAGATCCTTGGTGCTGCTTCGAAGTACGGCTTAACGGGTTGGCGCGCATTTGACTTTAAAGGAATTAACTTCCTCCCGACGCAAGCTATACATCGGAAGATTTAAATTTGTTACAGCGAACACATCTTTCAGCCCATGGCGTTTGGTTTTGCCCTTACCACTGATCTGCAAGCTAACTACCGTTGTATACTCTCTGGTGGATTGACTACCGAGCCCCTGCACATTGATGATCAATGATTGATCTTACGACTCTCTCCCTTTAGGTTCATTCTCTGGATGAAATCGTCGTCAATAAGCGTTACGGACGATCCCTCATCGAGCAATGCATGCCCCCTCGCTTATTCTTTCCGAACAAATAGCAAATGGCCTCCATCCGGGTCGATGCAACTAAGATTTCGGTGCGGCAATTCGTGGCCATCCTCGGCTCGTCCTGTTTCTACCGTAAAGGGGTTACTTCGGCGTTGGGTGTCGTCCCTTTGCAGCTCCTGGTCGTGCATGCTTTGCCCAGTCCAACCTCTTTCTTATCGGCAACTTGGCGATCAGTTCCTCCGTCAGAGTAGGAGTTCCTAAATGCTGACCCTTGTGACGAACGGCACAATCCAGCGCATTTACTGCTGTTCGTGTCTCACCCTTCCAAGCCTTCACTATCCTTAGATTGTTCTCTACAACTGTACACTGATATGCCTCCGTCGTCTACATGAACGCGCACTGCAATATTGGCCATTCCTCAGGCTGACCATCGAATTCTGGAAGATCAGGCAGTCTACGTGGTGTCCATCTATTTGGTATACTCGCCGATGCTGTTCCGTAGGACACAGGCGCACTAACCACTAAGCTGCGTTGTGGCTCCCATAGTGCATATTATAAACTAGTTCTGCCTGCACCGTGGCCGAAACGTGGCAAGATGAAGATAGGCTTACTGTTGTACAGTTACTGTTCTGTGTGACTTGTTGCACAATAGAAAAAAGGCTGTCCTTCATTGACGCCAAGTCTCCACACAATTGGGGCTGCAAATTTGCATTTTCACTCATAACTGACGACGTTTCACTCACACTTAACGGTGTATTCGCGGCACCGCTACCATTGACGGGAATACAGCCTAAAGTTTCTGCTAGCCCTTCATTTGCCTTTGCTATGGATAGTTCCCTTTCTAAGGTTGCGATTCTTTCTAGAAATAGTTGTTTGTCCTGCTTTGTCAGGCTGCGGAGTACCATTCAGATTCTGACCAAGTATTCCAATTTCTTTCGAACTCTGAGCCTGCTGCATATCACTAGCCACACTCGCACCTCTAGCCGCCGTGCCAGGTGGTGTGGTTGTCTAGGCTCCGTCTCAGCGACGGCATCTTGCAAAATGCAAATTAGAGTACGAATAATATCCATATCAAGGGAATGCCTTAAACAATCATTAACCGCCGTTGGCAAATCTGTACCTATATAAGTTATTTTATTTTATAAGAAAATAATACAGTTTACAAGGCATTACAAGTCTTTAACCCTAAATCTAGTCTCTTAACTCTCTCTTGGATATCGCCAGACGAACTAAACTGACGCGCCACGCATAGCTTTATTCTTAGTTAAATCGGTCTGACCGATTACAACAACGATAAAAACGATATGTGTCACTGTATAACTTTTGTGAAAACTCGCTGTATTATTTATAAAATAAAAATGTCTTCAATACCTTGAAAAACAACCAAAATCGTAGTATGGCAACTATGCGAAATATCGGTTCCATCCGTTTCGTACCGTGTTTTTAAAGTTTTCAGCAATAAGAAGCATTATATATAATGGTATATGTTTTTATACATACTTCTTAATGAAATTTTTTCAGTATTTAATTGATATGTGATTTGTAGAAAGTGGAAGTTATTTATATTCTTGGTCTGCTTTCAGATTCCTTTGTTCAGAAATATGAGTTCAGACTCAGCAAATTCCTTTTATTGAATTCGTGTGATTAATACAAATAATTCTAAATATTATATAAATCTAAAGAATTATTTATCAATATAACAGTATATTAAGCTAGCTTATTTCTATCTTGTTCCTAACCTTTAACCTAACCTTTTGCACAGCTATTAGCCTGTTTATATTCTTGGTCTGCTTTCAGGTTCCTTTGTTCGGAATTCTAAGTTCAGAATCTGCAAATTCCTTTTACTGAATTCGTGTGATTCTTACTACGAACCTTGGAACACTTATGGAGCTTGACATTTCACCAAATGTGACATCCACCGGCGTCAAAATCATTGAGGTCGGCGATACGCGGAATGATTGTGGGTTACTTTTCGGCTGGTGATTGGCATCGTCTATGTGAGGACAAGCATGTTTGGTAATCCATCGGAAATCGGTGCCGGCGTTTGTATGCTGATGATCACCCAACTATTCGCCGTTGGGTTGATTGTACTGCTTTTTGACGATCTATTACAGAAGGGCTATGGCCTTGGTTCCAGCATATTACTTTTCATTGCAACAAATATTTGTGAGACAATTGTGTGGAAGACCTTTTGGCTATCGAAACGATAAAGTTCGAGCACTTTGGGAACCGCTATATCGTCAAAACTAGGCCAATCTGATGAACCTCTTGGTCACCGTTCCAGTGTTAGCAGTTGTTATCTATTTCCAAGGTTCCCCCGTCGATTCGCCCATTTTCTAGGCACCATAAATAAATAATTAATTAAACAAACATTGAAATTATTTATAAAAATTAACAAACAAATAAAACGTAAATAAGATAACATTGTTAAACATTTGACTTGATCGAGTGTCAAATTGGGGAATCACATATAATTTGTATACCCTTGGACCATAGAAAATGGTCAAAAAAGGGTATACTAACTTTGTGCAAATGTATGTAACGGGCAGAAGGAGGCGTCCGAGACCCCATAAAGTGTATATATTCTTGCTCAGAATCACTAGCCGAGTCGATTGAGCCATGTCCGTCTGTCTGTCTATCTGGATGAACGCGCCGATCTCAGCTATTACAAAAACTAGGGACACCAAATTTAGCATGAAGATTCCTGTATACCATACGCAGATCAAGTTTATTTTCAATTTGGAATAACACGCCTACCGCCCCCGCAAACCGCCAATTTTGATTTACATGGCGACTTACTCATTTCTTAACGTTCTGCTTTAGTATATATAAATAAATACTATATGAATAATAAACACTGAAGTTATTAGATAAACCATTTCGACCCTTCGACCAGCAAAGATGTTGTCGATGACGTCAGAACTAAATTACTTGCGTAGGAAAGAAAAGGACAAACGATGCGAGCACGAAGCGCGACCTGTTTCTCGACTCTTCTTTTCCATGCACATGTCAATTACCGAAAATACATGTGCATAAATATATATGAACTAATACTCAACCAATAGGTGGCGTGGTAAATGAATATGTGTGGCAGCACTGCAGTATTCAGCCCTGATTATGCTTCAGCCCTGGAATTGCTATCGAAAAGAGAGGTTATCGCGATCTCAACAAAAGACAGACATTGTGAAATTACACAAAAGACATTGTTAATCTAATTATTAAATAAATACGCAATAAGAAACACTTGAATTGTTGTTCTTAATTAATAAACATTGTGGCAACAACAGCTAGCCACAAAATGGTGACACCGACGTGATTGACTTCATTAAATAAAATAAAACTAAAAAGCCGCATCTCAGCGCAACAAACACAAATACACATGTTCAATACACCAAAAGCAACCGGAGCCGCGGCGCCGGCAGATCCAACAGTTCCTGTAGCAAAAGAATTAAAAGTAGCTGAAAATATGGATCTTCCAAGCACTTCTCGAGCTGCTCGAGCAGCAGCTGAGGTCAATTCTGTATCGTCAATACACACACTGCGATTTCCACAATTCATGTCAACAACATCAAATCTGATCTATCGAAATACTATACCATTGTCACATCCCTTGATCAACCGACACTTCGCCAAATTTCTGATGTTGTTAAGAACCCCCCTGAAAATGGCAAGTACGAAAAACTCAAAAAATAATTAATCACTCGCTTTGGTGAATCTCGTGAAAAGCAACTCGTCAAACTGTTAACTGGCATCGAGCTTGCCAACAAGAAACCTAGTCAGCTGTTGCGCGAAATGCGTAATCTTGCAGACACATCAATGTCAACTGAAGGACTAACTACGTTGTGGCTTCAACGCATGCCAGATAACATTCGCTGCATCTTGGCGGCTTGCAAATCAATGGACTTGGAATCTTTGGTTGAAGTAGCAGACCGTGTCTTGGATAATTCACCAGCTCCACTGTTTTGCGAATCAATTGGAAAATCCAACTGTTGTTGGATTCTCTTGACGGGCGCATTCTTGCTTTAGAGACCACCATGCAACATATTGTCCAGCAGCTTAACCAAGTTGCTCTTAACACAACTTCGAATATAGCGCAACGCAACTCTCGCAGCCGTGATCGTTCCAATTCCTCAAGTTCTAGGCAACAAAAAGTCTGCTATTACCACATCAGATTTGGATTAGAATCAAAGAAATGTCAACAACCATGCGAATTTGGGGGAGCAGCCAAAACTCAATCGGAAAACTAAAATCGTGTCAACTATTTGTGCAACGGCTGGCAGCATTCAAAATATTATTGAAAAACGATTGCACATCTTTGATTTTAAAAATAAAGTCACATTTTTAGTCGACTCTGGATCTATAATATCAGTATTGCCTAAACATTTTCATTCCAACAAGCAACAAGCCAAGCCTAATGATGTACAATTATTTGCAGCAAACAACACAATTATCCCGACATTTGGCACAAAAGTCATGGATCTAAACCTGGGTCTGCGGCGCGATCACAAATGGAAATTCATAATTGCTGATGTGAAATAACCTATACTTGGAGCAGATTTCCTCGAGCATTATGATCTCAAATCGAAACGTTTATCGGATTCACTCACTCAACTGAAAGCCAAAGGAGCAATTTTAGCAGCTAAACAACACAGCATACAGGTCAAAAATCCTTCTTCCAATTTTTTTGAACTTGTCAATAACCGCATAAATTTGACAAGTTTAAATAATTACAAATTACCAACATCAACCAATGTATGCCACTACATAATAACTCATGGCCAACCGGTCGATGAACCCACACGTCGCTACACTGGCATACCATAAAACTGGATGTCATCAAAGAAGAATTTACCAACTTACTCCAACTAGGAATTGTACGCGCATCAAGCAGCCCTTGGTCTAGTCCTATTCACCTGGTAAAGAAAAAAACTGGCGGTTGGCGCGCATGTGGAGATTATAGGAAACTCAACGCGTGCACACAGCCTGATCGGTACAGCATACCTTATCTTGATGACGTAACAGAAAGGCTCTACGGAAAAACATTCTTTTCAAAAATCGACATTAAGAAAGCATATTACAACATTCCCATGAACGCAGAAGATATTATGAAAACGGCAGTAAATACTCCAATTGCTCTGTTTGAGTTCACTGTCATGCCATTCGGGCTCAGGAATGCCACTCAAACTTTTCAACGCTACATGGACTCCATTTTCCGACAGGATGATTACGTATTCTGCTATGTCGACGACATACTGATTTTCTCATCCACTCAAGATGAACACTTGCAGCACGTTCAGTCTGTAATAGAAAAATTAAAGAAAGCAAACCTTGCTATTAATGTATCCAAATGTGAATTCGGTAAGCAAGAACTCACATTTCTGGGTCACATAATCAGCGCAGATGGCATCAAACCTCCAAAAGATCGAGTCTAAGCTATCCAAATGTACCCGAAGCCCAAAACAATAATGGAACTTAGACGATTCCTTGGCAGTCTGAATTTTTTTAGAAAATTCATTCCACACGCTGCTGATGCACAAGCCTTATTATGCAGCCAATGCAAGCTCTCAAAGAAAAATGATCGCACTCCTGTTGATTGGACCCCAGAACTAGAAGAAACCTTTAACATGTGTAAGTCAAGTCTTGCCGAAGAAACGCTCTTGAATTTTATAGCGCCTCAAGCATCGCTCATACTAACCACGGATGCGTCTGACGTTGCAGTTGGAGCACACTTACAACAACTTCAAGATGACAATGTAAAACCCATTGAATTTTATTCAACAAAGCTAAAGAAAGCTCAATGCAATTATAGCGCCTATGATAAAGAAATTCTGGCTATATACCTTTCAATCAAACACTTTAAACATATACTTGAAGGTCGTGAATTTGTTATACAAACGGACCACAAACCTTTGATATATGCCTTTCGTCAAAAATTGGACAAGGCATCGCCAAAGCAAATTCGCCAACTAAATTACATCGCCCAATTTTCAACAAACATCATACATATCTCTGGAAAAGAAAATGTAGTTTCTGATGCATTATCAAGAATTAATCAAATTGACATGCCACAATCAGTCGCACTTGAAGAATTTCATGAGCATCAACAAAATGACATCGAAATGGAAGAAATACTCAAAGGAACAACTTCATTAAAACTACAACAAATAACAATGCCAACGGGTTGCACGATTTACTGTGACACATCCACTTCTATCATTCGACCATTTGTACCAACAAAATTTCGTAAACATATCTTTAATTCCGATCATTTACTATCGCACCCAGGCAAACGATCAACTACAAAGCAAATCCAACAAAAGTATGTTTGGCCAGCAATGGCTCGGGATATCCACACCTGGATCAATGAATGCAATGATTGCCAACGATCAAAAATTCAACGTCACAGCCAATTAATTCCAGAACATCTTAAACTAGTCGACCAACGATTCGAACACATTCACATCGACATTATTTATGTTCCTGACTATAAAGGATATAAATATTGCTTAACCATGATTGATCGATTTACAAGATGGCCAGAAATAGTTCCTCTCTCCGACATGTCAGCCGAATCAGTAGCAACAGCCTTCTACAGAACCTGGATCTCAAGATTTGGTGCACCCAAAACTATCCCCACGGACCAAGGCTCGCAGTTTAAATCCTCCCTCTTTGAAGCACTCTCAAAAATGATTGGAGCACAACGCATACGTACTTCACCATACCATCCGGCATCCAACGGAATGATAGAAAGGTGGCATAGATCCCTGAAAGCAGCGTTAATGTGTAACCGCACAACACCATTGTTTGAAATCCTGCCAACATTTCTACTGGGCCTTCGAAACTACTTTAAAGAAGACATTAACGCATCGGAGGCTGAATTACTCTACGGCACTACCTTACGCTTACCAGGAGAATATTTTATACAAACAGATGAACCAGCTGATCCGGAACAATTTTTAAACAAATTCCGTGAACACATCAGTCGTTCACAAGTCGAATCAAAAAATTAAAAAGAAAAACATTAAATCAACTATATTTATATTTATACGATACGATAAAATAAAAACTCAATGAGTAAGTATATTGAATAAAGCCTAAATTTTGACAATACTGCATTGAAATATTAATTTCGCCAAAAAGCTATACTTTTTTCAAAATTGCGACTGGAACATTTTGTATAATTTGCTTATTTTTTTTTTATTTAACGTCAACTATGACAGTCGACTTCAAATTACAATTAATTATAAT
The DNA here is from genome assembly GCA_018904035.1 of Zaprionus ornatus. Classification (NCBI taxonomy): domain Eukaryota; kingdom Metazoa; phylum Arthropoda; class Insecta; order Diptera; family Drosophilidae; genus Zaprionus; species Zaprionus ornatus. Next base: position 143,375 of record JAEIFZ010000282.1, on the reverse strand, counting down.
TTTGTAAATTAAAATTAGATACAATTATTATTAATCAAAATTTAATTTAGATTTTAAAATTGAATTTGGTAAAAAACGAAAAATTTAAAATTGATCATAAATATATATTTTTAAGTTTAGGGTGGGGAATATAAAACAAGAATTCCCGATTCAACATGTGCTGCAAGGGAATTGGGAAAACCCAATCAGATCGGTAGATTACAGTTTAACAGAGTGAAGGGAGGACTCAGAGTTGTAAATTCTCGACAATCTATAGAACTCAGCACACAGAACTCGAAAAAGGTCATGCAAGCTGTTGTTAGTGGAACACAAAGCCAAAAATAGTGGGATAAAACAACGAGTACCTCTAGAAGGAACACAGAAATTGATTTGATTAAGCAGAGTAAGGGAATCTATTCTGTACTTTATTAGTTTTACGATAAACATAATACGACGGTTAGTTAAAGACAGTAGGTTAAATAGGTAGGTAAAATATGGAGGAAAGTCCACAACCGAAACCCAATTAAAACTACGTAAAGCAACTGCTTTTGAACAGACTCAATTCTATCTTGGTGAATATTGCGGCGACCGCAAGACCCATATTCAAGAATGGGACGAACAAGAGAAGTATAAAGCAACTTTGTCGCATAAGAATGATGAGCCCGAATAGTAGAAATGCATTATTGACAATTTGTGATAAGTGACGATCAAATTTCAATTAATGATCAAAGAGGATACCTAAATCAGTTACTTCAGATATTCTTAAGAGTGGGTTTATGTTAAGATTATAATTGATGACATGAAAGTTACCTATGTAAAATGACATACCTTTGCACTTCAAACAGTTAAGATGCAGCAGTTTATGGATGCACCAAGCAAAAAACAAATCAAGATCTGTTTGACGAAGTTTATTTACAGGATCACTGTTTGTCAAACAGAGTATTGAAAGAAGATCATTAATAAAATGGTTAAATAGTAAAGGACCAAGGTGGCTGCCCTGAGGAACACCAGAAGTAACTAAGATCGGCTTGGAAAGAGGGACTTAAAAAAGAACTCGTTGAGATCTTTTAGTTAAATACTGGTAATCAGATACTCACAAAAGGAGCTTTTGAAGAAAACCAATCAAATTGAACTTATGAATTAAGAGATTATGATTTACGGCGTCAAATGCTTTACTGAAGTCAGTATAGACCACATCAGTTTGTCTTTATACTCATAAAGCCATGTTGGTGGGGTGAAATTATAGATTTACACATAAAAGTTAAGTGAGCCTGAAAAGGTTTTTCAAAAATCTTAGGAATTGCGGACAATTTGGAAATACACCTATAGTTCTTCACATCATGGTTATAACCACTTTTGTGCAGAGGAATGGAAAATAGGTGGAAAATAACTATTCGATAGTGACAAGACAAGCAGCTTATAAATTAACTTAAGAGTCGAATCAGCACAAAAATAAGTACACATGCTGGAACTCCGTCAGGGCGAGGAGAGAAAACGGGTTTTATCGATTTAAGATCACTAAGTAAAGAGGTTTTGTCGATAGAAGGACAGAAGAGTGAGTTAAAATTTTGTATATTATAAGGGTTTGGATGTAGAGAGGAACTATAAGGTTTAGTTGAATAAGTTGATTGAAAAATGTCTACAAACAAATCGGCGGCTGCCTGATTATCAGTTGCTTTCTTATTTTCTTTCTTATTTGATAGAGAGGAAAGAAATCTACTTGATTTACGTTTTAAACTGAGAAAGTTTTAAAACTGCTTTGGATTCTGAGCAAACTGCAAACGGCAGCCACAAAAATAATTTTTGTAACAAAATGTATTCAGAGCAATTAAGTTTGCTCTTGCAGCAATATAACGAGTAAAATCAGAAGGATTACAAGTTAATTTAATTTTTTGAAAATACCGGGATTTCAAATTTTTCAGCTTTACTAACTCACGTGAAAACCAAGGAGGCCTATTGGACTATACGGGAAAAGTAACAGGAAGACATTGATCAAAAAAGAGTTTTAGAGGAATAAAAAAAGGAAATGCATGTATTTAGATCCGAACATGAATAAAAAAATTACCAATCATGTTCCAAAATTAAATAATTATCGTAATTTTACTTTAGTGGAAACAATTGCAGTTTGCACAGAGGTGAAAAGTAGTTGTTAGAACCAGGTCTAATGTGGGATGAATGGGATCTCTGGAAAGAACTAAGAGATTGATTCTAGAGATAGTATTTATCGGAAGAGAATGCTAAACCAAGCACTACAATTGGGAACATTATTTATTTGATAAAGAGATAGCTAAGAAAGGCCATTTAAAAAAGGATTAGATACAGAGGGCACCAATATATAAGATTGAGATGACCAAGTAACTTCAGGTAAGTTGAAATCACCAAAAACTAGCAAATAATCTCTATCAGATCTTTTGGAGGCAACAGATTGGATGGATGAAAGATGGTCCAGATTGACAGATATATCAGATAAGGGGGGATATACAAACAGGTAATATAAATTGAAATTTGACGCATTGTGATTTTAATACATACAAATGCGAAGGATGAACTTTACAGCTATAAGAACACCGCCTTCAGTTCGTGATAAACGATCACGATTATGAAAAATTGAGCAGTTTTCTACATCAGATTTTAACCAGGTTTCGGTAAATATTAGTATTTGATGATCAAACGATACACTATTCACAAACAAATTAGAGAGCTTAGAGTCTAGGCCTCTAATGTTTTGATTTGCAAAATAAAGATAGGTGTAAAGAAAATACACTTCTAAACACTTTTATGAGTTTATTTCAACTGCCTTTGTAGAAGATTGTATGTCTCTACACCTTGCGAGTTTATTTAGAACTAACTTAATACAAAAAGGAAGGTTGCTGCTGTAGAGAGTCGTAGCCGTCGCTGTTGTCGCTGGTGTCGTAGCTGCCGCCGCTGCTGTCGCTGGTGCAGTCGCTGATAGTGTCGGGTTCCTGCAGTTGGTCGCGGCTCGGAATTTGTGCAGTAGGAGTGTTGTTAACTTATATGCTATCGTAAACATGTGTGTACGTGAGGTCATAAAATATTGTAGCCGGTCGTAAACACAGGTAAGGGATCGCTGCATGGGACAACATCTTGTGCCTGCTAGCACTTGCACTGAACAGCGGTACAGTGCCGTGCAGTTTAGTGCAGTATTATCACATGTTCATGCTGGTGCCTGAACATACTGCGGGGGACCAGGAAACACGACAGCCATTAGTTCACGCCTTTGGTCCTTTTTTTTCTTGTAATATACAAATATTCCAGCTATCACGATAGTCACCAGGCCAAGTGATATGTGTCCGTTTACGGTATGGAAAACCAGATCCTCGATGCGTACCCTCTTGCCTTCCAGCTTTTTCAGGCTCTTTCGTACGTGATACAATTCAATTGAATTATTAACCACGACGTGGTGAATGGGTGTTGGTACCCAAGTTTCGCCATTATCTAGGACCTTTAGAATATGGGGTGAGAAGGTTAAAGTGTGAGTCGACGTGATTATCTCTGGAGAGATAATTGTGATGTCAGCTATCCGAGCAGGACATCCAGCAGGTACATTGATTATTGCCAGGCTTGGCATTTTAACTACTTCGTGGTTGTCTCCGCATGCCATATGGGCTGAAGTGTTCTTGAAGGTTTTAATCAGCCAGCGGTTTCTTCCATTAAGCCTTCTGTAGTAAAAGTCCTCGGTAAACTCATCCATTTCGCAGGACTGTTTATTGTTCGGTTTGATCGGAGATGTCTCACAGCTATGATCGTCTGCATCCTTCCAGGCCCAGCTTCCTTCGCATAACCAGGTATCCTCGTTTTCCTGTTGACAGCGATTAACTTCTCCCTCAGTCATGGGGTGATATGCGTTAAGTTCGGTGCTGTAGATAAGGGATTCTGTTTTTATCTTCGGAATCCACTTCCTGTCCTTGATTTGAAGTGGTATTGGGACGACCTTGAATAGACTGGCATGTTGATTGACGTAAATGGGTAGCCGTGCATCGACCAGAAGTAAGTTGTCCTTAAATATTGCCTGAGCTTTCATTAGCTTGTATGCTAACTATAACCTGCTAGAAGACCATCCGCCGGGTAAGAGCTGACCCCTTTTTTTATTTATTTTGAATTTTATACAGCTCGGCTATCATCTTTTTTGGGTCAATCAAGGCGGGATGTACCTTTCCAAGGTTAACGTCCGTTACAAGGGCGATGGCGTGTTTTGTACTTTGTTCATTTCGCTTGTAACGCGTTCGAAGTTTTTGTTTACTTCCTCTCTGGTTATTCGTACTAGATCGAAAGTTCCATTTATAATTGAGGCCTGGATGTCCATATATTCAGTCAGTTGCTTCTCATTTTTGATAATTTTCTCCATATTCTCCTTTAGTCTTTCTGCTGTGCCGATGTCGAAAAACATAATGAACCTTCTTTTCCTTTTTGATGATTGAGTTATTATCTTATTTCTTTCCTGTATGCTGTCTACTTTGGCCTTCATTGTACTGCAAACTGATGAGCAGTAATCCGTGAACCCTCCCAATTTTCCATAAATTGAGGTAGTTGTGTCCAGGAAATCATCGGCTTGTTGAAGGAAAGTGAAGTAAGAAGAATAATAGCTGCCAACTTGACGATACGACTTCAATTTTTTTAATTTTATTCATTATTGTCGTCGATTTCTCGTCTACATTTTGGATATTTAGCCTGCCAACATTGGTTGCAGGCGTTGCAGCGGTGCTCGCTACTTGAAGAATAATCAGAAAGCTCACGACCGCATTTTTTGGTGTGAATTTTGCGTTGTTCCTGCGCTACCTCTTTTCATCGGTTAGCTGGTGGACAGGACCTTGCGATCTTTTTAATGAAGGTTTATGGCCTTCTTCCAGGTTTGGCCTATCCTGACGCCATTTTGTCCTCTGTTGAAGAGATACCAGGTAATCCTCCTTCCACTTCCTCCAGAATTCCCCTCTGATGCGCTGCAAATGTCATCATCTATCCAGGGATTCTACTTTTTGATTTTCATCAAAGTGTTCTGTAGCTCCAATAAGTGGTCTTATCCAATATCTCCTCTCCTTGGTCGTCATTATTAAAATTCAACAACGGCCGGGAGTTTAAGACTGCTTTGATTTGACAAAGGAGTGTTGTGAACTCCTCAAAGGTGTTTTTGCCGATGACACGCCTGAGATGGTGTTTCACCGACTTAACACCAGCTTCCCACAATCCTCCCATATGGGGGCTTGCCGGCGGATAAAGTGCCAGTGGATGCCTTCCTTAACGAGAATTGGCGCCAGATGATTATTGTTCCTAAGCGCGGTTACAAGCTCCTTGTCCAATATTCTGGCTGCTCCTACGAAGTTAGTGATGTAACGCTTCCAAAAATCATTCTGTTGAAAGATCGCCGACTGCTTCCAAATGAATTGCCTTCGTTGCCATACAAACAAAAAGGCATATATATCCCTTGAAAGACTTTTGACCTCTTCCGTTCGAACATCGGATTTAAAAAGGTCCAGCGTAGTCGATCCCAGTATTTTGGAATGGATGTTCTCCTGTTACTCGATGTACCGGCAAATTCCCCATAAGTTGATTTGCTACATCTTTTTTGTATCTTATGCAAGTAATACGAGGGTCGTTTGATAAGTCCGTGACTTTTTGAATAAAATATATTTTTTTCGTCAAAGAAGCGTTTTATTTCTCAACATAATCTCCTTTTAGCTCTATACATTTAGTCCAGCGTTTTTCCAATTTTTTTATTCCTTCCAAATAATAGGTTTTCTCAAGGCCCTCAAAATAGTCGTTTGTTTCTGTGATGACCTCTTCATTTGACCCGAATCTCTTACCGCCGAGCCATTTCTTCATGTTTGGAAACAAAAAATAGTCACAGGGGGCTAAATCTGGAGAATATGCTGGATGGGGTAGCAGTTCGTAGCCCAATTTATGAAATTTTGCCATGCTGACTACACACGTGTGCACCCGTGCATTGTCCTGATGGAACAGCACTTTTTTTTCGCCAAATGCGGTCGTTTCTGCTTCAAATCAATATCGAATCTGTCCAAAAGCTCTGAATAATATTCGCCGGTGATCGTTTTACCCTTTTCAAGGTAATCGATGTGAATGATACCTTGTGCATCCCAAAAAACTGTGGCCATGACCTTGTTGGCCGACAGACCCACCTTGGCCTTCTTTGGTGCACGTTCACCCGGAGAAACCCACTGTCTTGATTGTTCTTTGGTCTCTGGTGTGGTGTGGTGGATCCATGTTTCGTCTACGGTAACGAAACGGCGCAAAAATTCGTTTGGATTGCGGTTGAACATCGCCAAACACTCCTTTGAAATGGTCACACGGTTGCGCTTATGGTCGTGTGTGAGCAATCGCGGCACCCATCGCGCGGAAAGCTTTTTCATGTCCAAATATTCATGTAAAATGTGATGTACCCGTTCAGTTGAGATGCCTACAGCCTCAGCTACCTCACGCACTTTCATTCTCCGATCATCCAATATCATTCCATGGATTTTGTCGACGATTTCTGGCATGACGACCTCTTTTGGGCGACCTGAACGTTCGGCATCACTTGTACTGGTACGACCACAACGGAACTCAGTAAACCATTTCTTAACCATTGAAATTGATGGTGCAGAGTCCCCATAATATTTATCAAGTCTTTCCTTGGTTTCGGTGATGGATTTTTTACGCAAAAAATAATGCTTAATTAGCACACGAAATTCACTTTTTTCCATTTTCGTTAAAATTCACGAGATCGTCTGCTTTCAATGCCTATAAAACGCAAACTAAGAAACGCAGCTTTCTCAAAATTTTACAGTCAGCTGTTAATCGATAACTGCTGACAGGAGCAGTGTTGTATTCACGGAATTATCAAACGACCCTCGTACATTCTTGAAGATACTTTTTTAATTGGTTCCGCAGTCCGAAAATTCAGAATTCTCCTTGAACGTGGCTCCGCATTAGCTTCAGTCCGCCATGTAGGATTTCTTAATGTGCTTTACTTATTAAAAGCCATAAGAAGTGTGCCTTTCCAAGTATAACTGGATGTTTTGCGTCGTATGGCAACAATGAGTTTTGAAGCCGACCACCTACTCTTAGGACGCCATCTCCGTCAAAAAAAGGGTTGAGCGCCAGCAGTTTAATTTTTGCTTCAAGAGGTCTTTTCTTTTGAAGCAACAGAATTTCTCGACCAAAATCTAGCTGTTGCTGTAACTTCACAACGGCTGTTTTGGCCTTCTTGAATTCTTCAACGGAAAGGTAGGTTGACTAAGGTGCTTTTCCTCGCAGTTTAGCTATAAAGCTAATCTTCTGTTATTGTTGTAACAGCAATACTTTCCGGTAATTCGGGCTGAATCCATTGACTCGGTGGTTTTGCCAACCAGTGTGGTCCTTTCCACCAGGTGTCACATGCTGCCAATTGCTTTGGAGATATTCCTCTTGAAGCGACGTCTGCTGGGTTCTCCTCTGATTGTACGTAGCTCCATTTAACGTTTGGCAGTATTTTATTTATATCGACCACTCGGACGATGTCTTTTTCTTTGCTGCGTTTATTTTGAATCCAAGCCAGTGTAATCTGAGAGGCACTCCATGCTTGCGATTTGATCCGATCTCCCACTATGTCTTGTATTCTACATAGTACTTTGCTTAGGAGATGAGCGGCGCAAAGTTCCAATTTAGGAATAGTTTTTTTATTTTTATTGGATCTATGTCGTCCGCAGATGAGCTTCCAGACCAGCGAGGTATGCTTATAGTTCCCAGACTTGGTAGCTCGCTGGCATATCCTTGCCAGATCCGTGCAAGATTGGGGTCTAACTCAGTATCCCATGCAAGCGGCAATTTGCAGAGCTTCTGAATATAACATTTTCCTTGCAGAGTCACTGGTGTAAGCCGTTCCGAGTGGGTGGAAGATCCTTGCCAATTGCGAAAGATCCAAACGTTTTGTAATGCGTGTTAGTTTAGGGCAATCGACCATAAAGAAAAAGACATCCTTTTTGCAAGCCTAGAGTTTTAATTGACTCGTCCTTCTGGATGGTAATCTTCTCAGTCGAGTCGCCACCTTGAATTCCAGCGATGATTCGATCGTCGTTGGAGACCCATTTGCGCAGGTGTATTTTAACGCAGTCATCGCCACCAATAATAAGATCATCCATGTAGAAGTCTTCTCTTAGGGTTGTCAGCAATCGTTGATTGTCTTTGAAGTATCGGTTTGCCAGCTCTTGAAGACATCTGACGGCTAAAAATGGTTCTTTTGAAGTTCCATATGTTACTATAGTCAGCTTAAATTCTTTGACTTCTGCTTTGGGATTATCTCTCCATAGAATATACTGATATTCATAGTCTTCTTTGGCTGTTTTAATTTGGCGATACATTTTCTCGATGTCAGCTGTCATCACGTATTGCCATTGTCGCCATTTTAGCAAGATATCAAAAATGTCCTTTTGTATTCTAGGACCGACGAGCATCACATCGTTGAGGCTCAATCCATTGGAGGTTTTTGCAAAGGCGTCAAACACTACCCTAAGTTTGGTAGTTAGACTGTTCGGTCTAATGAATGCCTGATGTGGCAAGTAGTATTTTCCTTTTCCACTTGTGTTGACCGGTTCCATGTGCCCCAGTCTTACGTACGCTTCCATAAAGGCACTATAATCGCTGAAGATCTGTGGATTTCTCTTGAACCGTTTCTCCATTTGATGGAGTCTAGCCATGGCTTGTTTCCTGGAGTCTCTGAGTTCACACTCTTTGCGAAATGGTATGGAAACCACAAACCGACCTTCATTATCCCACGTAGTGGTTTTCTGGAAGTGTTCTCCACACTCTAGGTCTTCTTCTCGTTCGTTGGTTACGCTTTCCAATTCCCAGAAGCGCTGGAGATCGTCCAACCGTATTGTTGTAGCTGCGCTGATCACCTTGTTATTGCACTCTCTGGATAATTGCCCAGAGACTATCCATCCAAGATCTGTCCCAAGATCTGTTTGATTTTTTTAATCTGCCCTATCATGATCGACGGCAGCAGGTCAACTTTTATTATAAGGTCGATCCTGCTAAGCTCGTTGAAGTGTGGGTCGGCTAGCTCGCAGCCCTTCCAGTCCTTGGCAACGTTTATATTTATTTGTTTGCTTGGTAGAGCTCTTCGCAGCTTTGGGTGAACCAAGGCTTGCGTTGTCACTTCAAAACTACTTGCAAACCTTGGTATTATTTCCAGTCGCACACTACTTCTTACTACGTCCACGCCTTCTGAAATCCCCTGGACTTCTATATTGCTTTTCGTCCGCCGAAGTTTCAGAAGTTGTACTGCTTCCTCTGATATTAGAGTTTTTTGTGAGTCTCCATCAATAAGGGCTCTGAACTGCTCATATGATCTGCTTTAGGGCACCGTTCACATGTCCAGGTCTTTTTACAATCTTTTATGTTGTGTGCTCCTAAGCATTTGTAGCAAAGCGAGCTTTTGTATACAAACTCTCTACGCTTTCCAATAGGCTCCGCTTTAAATTTCAAGCATTTACCTATCTCATGCCCCTCTTTTTGGCAAAATCGACATTTCTTATTGCTTGTCTTTTTGGCTTCTTTATAGGGGGCATTATTCTGCATTATTCTATTGAAATATGTAGCTGTTCAATAAAACCCAGCACATCTTGCAGAGACTGAATCTCTCTGGCCTTCCTTACGTGTTGTTCGTATAGTTGTAAGACCTCTGTAGAGAAACGTCGAATCAATATTTAATACATCAAAATCTTGGCCGATTTGCTCTTTTATGATGCATATGTTTTAGTAAAACGCAAACGCACAAATTAGTCTCTCTGTTCGTTTATTTGTACTCGACGTTTTCAGCGTTAGCATTTAACTGACTCTCTCTCCGTTTGCGATCTGCCTCTACACATGTTGCTAGAGAGCCGATGTTGCGAAACAGACAGAATGCCACCCGAAAGCGAACAATGACTTATGCATAATGTTGCTTATGCCAAACTTATATACAATGTGTATGCATACTATCTACATACCCTCTAGCCTACTACAATTATGATCTTAACTTAACCCCACTCCTAAGAATATCTCAAGTAATTGATTTAGGTATCCTCTTTGATCATATATTGAAATTTGATCGTCAAATAACATAAATTATCAATAAGGCATTTCGTCAAAAAAAGGGCCCGAGAATACGAGGGTCCTTATACGACAAAGTTGCTTTATACTTCCCATTCGTCTCATTCTTGAATATGGGTCTTGCGTGTGGTCGCCGTAATACCATATTTACCAAGATAGAATTGAGTCTGTTCAAAAGCAGTTGCCTTTGGTAGCTTTAATTGGGTTTCGGGTTTCCCTTACTCTGCTTAATCAAATCAATTTCTGTATTCCGTCTAGAGTTACTCGTAATTTTATGCCACTATCTTTGGCCTTGTGTCCCACTAACTACAGCTTGCATGACCCTTTCCGAGTTCTGTGTGCTGACTTCGGGTTTCCCTTACTCTGCTTAATCAAATCAATTTCTGTATTCCGTCTAGAATTACTCGTAATTTTATGCCACTATCTTTAGCCTTGTGTCCCACTAACTACAGCTTGCATGACCCTTTCCGAGTTCTGTGTGCTGACTTCAATAGACTGTCAAGAATTTTTTTACTCTGAGTCCTCCCTTCACTCTGTTAAACAATCTATCCTTAATCACCTAACACTATGTTTTAACAACTAACACTAATCTACTGATCTGATTGGGTTTTCCCAATTCCTTTGCAGCATTGGGAATTCATGTTTTATATTCCCCACTTTAAACTTAAAAATATATATTTTTAATCAATTTTAAATTTTTCATTTTTTATCAAATTCAATTTTAAAATCTAAGTCTTAAATTTTTAATATTTTTTTTAATTGTAATTTAAACGAGAGCAACAGTCGAGCAGCACGCGACAGTGGGATACCCTTGGACGTATGTTGCCATAAAAAGTATCAAATTGTATGATACTAATCGCAAGCCACAAATTAATCATAACACTGCAGTGCGCTGCCACCTTGCATCAATTTCGGTACATTGTTAATAATTTATAGCCGCAATTTTCCTAGCGCGCGAAAGACTGCAAAAAGCGGTGTGAGCAGTATATATCGGTATTTCTTTATAAATTTTGAATTGGCCAATATCGATAGCTTGCAATATATCGAGTAATCAAAATTAATATTTATTTAATTGCATTTAATAGTTTTGTATTTTTTACTGACCCTAAAATATGAATTAGTAAATAATAATCATATGTGCACGTAAGCATATTATGAATATTATGAATATGTACAAATGCACGTAAATACTTGCATACATTCATATTCATTTACTTATTAATTTATTTATGCACATGTATTTTCGGTAATTGTCATGTGCATGGGAAAGAAGAGTCGAGAAACAACTCGCGCTTCGCGCTCGCATCGTTTGTCCTTTTCTTTCCTGCACAAGTAATTTAGTTCTGACGTCATCGACAATTTCCTTGCTGGTCGAAGGGTCGAAATGGTTTATCTAATAACTTCAGTGTTTATTGTCCGATCGGATTGCAATTTGAAGGATAAGTTCATATTGTTTTCATCTATATTTACGCTAAAGCAGAACTTTAAGAAATGAGTATTTCGAATGTAAATCGCAATGTAAATCAAAATTGGCGGTTTGCGGGGGCGGTAGGCGTGTTATTCCAAATTGAAAATAAACTTGATCTGCGTATGGTATACAGGAATCTTCATGCTGAATTCGGTGTCCCTAGCTTTTGTAATAGCTGAGATCGGCGCGTTCATCCAGACAGACGGACAGACCGACGGACATGGCTCAATCGACTCGGCTATTGATCCTGAGCAAGTATATATTTACTTTATGGGGTCTGCGACGCCTCCTTCTGCCCGTTACATACATTTGCACAAAGTTAGTATACCCTTTTTTGACCATTTTCAATGGACCAAGGGTATAAAAACGATTAGAAAATTTCTACGAAGGCGGCAGTAACAATGTTCAAAAAGGTAAAAGAAATAACTGAAAAGAAGCAGAGCATAAAGACGACGAAAGTGGCAGCGAATATGGAGATAGCAACGAAGACGGCGATGACAATAGCACCGTGCACAACAACAAAAGTAACGATGAACATAGCGGCCGAAGCGGCGTGCGCAATAACAAGAACAACAGGCATCGAAAACAGCGGTGCAGACCGCGCACGCAACAACAACGGCGGCCAAGGGAATAGCGATGAAATCGAAATTTGCAACAGCGAAGACGGCGACGAGGATGTCGAAAAAGACGGCGGGGAGGAAGGCAACAAAGACGGAGGCGAGCAGAACAACCAAGACGCCGACAGAGAGATGCGAGGCATTGCAGTTAGCAATAGAAACGACGAAGCTGGAGGAAATGATGAAATTAGCAGCGCTAGCAACTAAGTTGCCAAAGCTAGCAACAAAAAGTGCGGCGAGTGAAAACGAAATACAGTGGGATAAACTGAGCAAACTATTGATTTATTATTGCGCATGACAACCGATGTATAGTAAACGAATTTTCGGGAGATACATTTGCCCGCAAATGGATCTCACAAGTGAAGAATACAGCCAGCATTTATGGAGTAAATGAACCCTTTATGAAGATGTTGATTGTCAGTAAGATATAAGGCAAAGCATGCATGTGGTTGCATGCAGATCCGGAGCGCGTATTGCTACCAACGCAGTTGGCGGCTGAGCTGATATCGATGTTTGGTGAGAAGAAGTCCAAATTAGAAGCAAGGCGAAAATTTGAGGACCGAAAATGGACAGCGGGCGAAAGCTTTGTTACTAATGCAGACGATAAGGTGATGCTTGCACATGGAATAGAAGCAATTAAGGATTTTCCATTACCAGATAAAATGTTTTGAGACACTTAAGAAAAAGTTAGTGGCAGCTCCAGTGTTAGGGTTATATTATTATAAGGATTAAATTGAGTTACATACAGATGAAAGTTCACAAGGTTTTGGTGCAGTGTTATTGCAAAGGAAAGAGGATATGAAATGGCACCCTATATTTTATTACTCGAAAACCACAACAAAGAATGAGGCCAAATATCATAGTTTTGAACTTGAAACATTAGCCATCCTGTATGCATTAAAAAGATTTAGAATCTATGTACAGGGAAAGAGATTTAAAATTGTTAAAAACTGCAACGCATTAACGTTAACGTTAAATAGAGTAGAATCAAACCCTCGGCATTATATCTATTAGAGTACGATTTTGAGGTAGTTCATAAAGCAGGAATGCATATGCAGCATATGGATGCATTAAGCAGAAATACCAACACATTAGTGATAGAAACTAATAATTTTGAAGATAATTCAGTTATTTGTCAAGCTAAAGATGAAAAGTTGAAAGATATTAGATAAAATTTTTGAAATGAGAAATGGTGTACTTTATAGGAAGGCAAATGATGGAAGATTATTTTTTTGTGTACTAGAAGAAATGGAAGAGAAAATTTTATATAAATATCACAATGAATTAGGTCACTTAGGGAGAGATAAGGTTATAGATGGTATAGTTAAGACTTATTGGTTTTCGAATATGAAAGAAAAAGTTGTTGTGCATATAGGTAATTGTTTGAGATGTGTGGCATTTTCACCAAAGTCGGGAAAAGAAGAAGGAATGCTGCATAGTACGAGGGTCGTTTGATAAGTCCGTGACTTTTTGTATTTGCCGCGCACCTGCTCTAAATACAACACTGCTCCTGTCAGCAGTTATCGATTAACAGCTGACTGTAAAATTTTGAGAAAGCTGCGTTTCTTAGTTTGCGTTTTATAGGCATTGAAAGCAGACGATCTCGTGAATTTTAACGAAAATGGAAAAAAGTGAATTTCGTGTGCTAATTAAGCATTATTTTTTGCGTAAAAAATCCATCACCGAAACCAAGGAAAGACTTGATAAATATTATGGGGACTCTGCACCATCAATTTCAATGGTTAAGAAATGGTTTACTGAGTTCCGTTGTGGTCGTACCAGTACAAGTGATGCCGAACGTTCAGGTCGCCCAAAAGAGGTCGTCATGCCAGAAATCGTCGACAAAATCCATGGAATGATATTGGATGATCGGAGAATGAAAGTGCGTGAGGTAGCTGAGGCTGTAGGCATCTCAACTGAACGGGTACATCACATTTTACATGAATATTTGGACATGAAAAAGCTTTCCGCGCGATGGGTGCCGCGATTGCTCACACACGACCATAAGCGCAACCGTGTGACCATTTCAAAGGAGTGTTTGGCGATGTTCAACCGCAATCCAAACGAATTTTTGCGCCGTTTCGTTACCGTAGACGAAACATGGATCCACCACACCACACCAGAGACCAAAGAACAATCAAGACAGTGGGTTTCTCCGGGTGAACGTGCACCAAAGAAGGCCAAGGTGGGTCTGTCGGCCAACAAGGTCATGGCCACAGTTTTTTGGGATGCACAAGGTATCATTCACATCGATTACCTTGAAAAGGGTAAAACGATCACCGGCGAATATTATTCAGAGCTTTTGGACAGATTCGATATTGATTTGAAGCAGAAACGACCGCATTTGGCGAAAAAAAAGTGCTGTTCCATCAGGACAATGCACGGGTGCACACGTGTGTAGTCAGCATGGCAAAATTTCATAAATTGGGCTACGAACTGCTACCCCATCCAGCATATTCTCCAGATTTAGCCCCCTGTGACTATTTTTTGTTTCCAAACATGAAGAAATGGCTCGGCGGTAAGAGATTCGGGTCAAATGAAGAGGTCATCACAGAAACAAACGACTATTTTGAGGGCCTTGAGAAAACCTATTATTTGGAAGGAATAAAAAAATTGGAAAAACGCTGGACTAAATGTATAGAGCTAAAAGGAGATTATGTTGAGAAATAAAACGCTTCTTTGACGAAAAAAATATATTTTATTCAAAAAGTCACGGACTTATCAAACGACCCTCGTATCCCAAAGGGGACCTTGCCATTTGAGATACAGACTGATAACGGTAGGGTAAAGAAACATCTGTTTGTAATAAAAGACGGATTCACTAAACATGTTAGGTTATATGCAACAAAGACAACGAACACAAAAGAAGTGATTCTAGCATTAAAGTATTATTTTAGATCATATAGCAGGCCGAAATTTATAGTGTCAGATAGGGGGACCTGTTTAACATCCGAAGATTTTGCAAAATTTATGGGAGAATATAATATTAAGCACATAAAGATAGCGACAGGTTCACCCCAGGCCAATGGACAGGTAGAAAGAGTCAATATAATAGTAGGGCCTATGATAGTTAAGAATGGAATTTATAGAATTTTCTCTGAATAATACCAAACAAATAAGTGTAGCGCAATCTCCGAGCAAGATGTTGTTTGGAATTGAGTAAAATGGGAAGGTTATTGATGAATAAGAACAAAAATTAGAAGATTAATCTAGATAGAGTTAGATAATGTTAGTAAAATTGGAGACTTGAAAGAAATTAGGAGAAAAGGATCGGAATCGCAATTAAAAGCACAGAGTGATAATGAAAAAAAATATAATAGTAAGAAGATAAAAGTACGCAGTACAAAGTAGGAGATTATATTATGGTTAAGAATATCGATAGTACAGGAAGAGTTGCTAGAAAGCTAATACGTAAACATAAAGGTCCATATGTAATAGAGAAGGTATTGAAAAATGATAGGTTTTTAATTAAAGATGTTGAAGGTTTTCAATTGACGCGTAATTCATATCAAGGTGTCTGGAGTAGTCAAAATATTAAACATTGGATAGGGAGTAGAAAATGAATTTTTATAATTAAGTATAAGAAAATTGTAAAAATTAAACAAATAGCGACTAAGAACAATGTAATAGTTATAAGTTGAAAATTTCGACAAGATCAGGTGATCTTAAATGAATTGTAGTAGGCAAGAGGGTATGTAGATAGTATGCATACACATTGTATATAAGTTTGGCATATAAACATTATGCTTAAGTCATTGTTCGCTTTCGGATGGCATTCTGTCTGTTTCGCTACATCGGCTCTCTAGCAACATGCGTAGAGGCAGATCGCAAACGGAGAGTGAGTCAGTCAAATGCTAACGCTGAAAACGTCGAGTACAAATAAACAAACAGAGAGACTAATTTGTAAGTTTGCGTTTTATTAAAGAGGGGGATACATATTATACCCCTACATAATTGATGACATGATATTTGCCTCTGTGAAATGACAAACCTTTGCACTTCAAACAGTTAAGATGCAGCAGTTTATGGATGCACCAAGCAAAAAAAAATTCAAGATCTGTTTGAAGAAGGTTATTTACAGGATCACTGTGTGTCAAACAGAGTTTCACATCATCAGCATACTGTAGTATGCACACATATTGGTTAACCACTGTACCCATATGTAATCATAACACACAAGCACATTGTAGCACTCTGTTGCCATGTGTACATAAACAGTCCAGCCCAAGTGTATGCGTAATACGAGCGGAGTTCGAAATAAAGCAAAAAAGAGAATAGCGCACCTAAAGTGGCTATTATATACGAACACTCCAGCGCCCGAATGGTCGAAAGCTCAAAAACTACAAGCTGAGAAACAAACCCCACTACACTCGCTCACTCAGTAAATAAAATAGTTAACAAATAATAACAAAATTCAACTTCCCCAGCCAAAAAGCCTGCCGGAATTTAAGAAAATCTGCCCGAACGACTGCGAGGGACCATTGTTCACACCACATTGTGAACATACGTGCAGGCATTGCAGGCATTGCAGGCCTGGCACACAACCACAATAAGAAGATATCATCATCAACGTGGTGAGCAGCCCGCTCGCTACGTCATCGAGGGAGTGTCAACACAGGCGATGCCCAGCTGACATAGGATAACGTGGTGTGCAGCCCGCCCACTACGTCATCGCGGGAATAGTATTCACACTGTGGTGCGCTATCCGCACACTACAACAACGGTGGATCAATGATTTTCAACAGCGACAACAACAACTGACAAGAGAGAACCGACAGCGCTTAAAAGAGCGCAATTTTTTTTAATAGCACTATGTTCAAAATTTTTTTGATTGCCCTGCGATGCATATTTTTTTTTTTAATAATTATAAAAACCTATTGTAACATTGAGCGGAACCTTTTCTGTCCGATGAGAAGTTCAGCCTGCAAAGCCAGACGAAAACCTAGGTAGAACGACTTGTATATCGACTATAGGAAATAGGATCTACAAAGTAGATGTTCTAGACAGAGATAGGGAAAAACAAAATTATTCTATAAACACACGAAGCAACTTTATATCAAGAGATAATAAAAAGAACGGTGCCCAATATGGGACTAGTAGACACTAAGTCGGTAGATTCTACCGCAAATGTAATAAACAAAGTAGAAGTAAGTACAAGCAACTTAGATTCGATCACTTTGATCGTGGGCATAATAGCCATTATAATGATCATTAATGCGCTCACTAAATTGTACAAACTCCATAATAAATGTTTAAAAAAGAAATATGAGAGCAGAGCCAACGATCTAGACAAAATATAAGAAAAGAAAAGGAAAAATTTAAAATTCAAAAGTTTTATACATAATAAAATAAATGTGTTTTGAGTATAAAAAAAAAAAAAAAAAAAAAAAAAAAAATACATTGCAAATATTAAGAAATTAAATCTATGGTATATATGATAAATAGGGTAAACAATTTGAAAAATGTTAAGAATTTGAAAATGAATAAATATTTTGAAAAATATTAAAAGTTAAATATATATATGAACAAATAAATATAAAAGACAAAGAAACAAAGAAAAATCTTCTGAAAGTAAATTAAATAAAAACGAAAATATGGATGAACCATATACAACAGAGCAAACAGCAGAGAAATTTAGACAGGTTTTAAAAAAACGACCCTCTTTTCATAATAAGATCGATACAGATCTTACAGAGATTTCATACGATTATTAGCGTATATGAATTTGAGGTCGAATATATTAATACATTCGAGTTAGATTTTAGCCCCCTTATTCAGATCTGTACAAAAAAGCAAAGAGCAGAGGTTTTGTTGGCTTTACCTTATGTAAAAGTCAAAGAATGTATCGAACTAGATGACTACTTTGGCGTTGAACTAACAATTTACAAAGGTATACTACACAGATTAGTCTATATGGACTGGCAAAGTATAAAAAATCAGCTGAACATATAAAAATAGCCTTTGATAAATCTTATAAGTGCGTAAGCCAAAATAGAGTAATACAACAAAGTAGTCTCAATAGGCACGCACAAATATTGGTAGAATGCTTTAATGAAGCACGCCAATTACTAAATATAAATAAAGATAGATTAACTAGAATACATTTAACGCAAGCGTTAAAATGTTTAAACAAGTTTAGAGACAACTTGTTACTAGTAAGGAAAAGGCATAATTGATATCTGACTGTCCCTACAATATTCAACACATCCGTTGAAATTGAAACAGGTGACAATACAGAAGTATCGGAAGACTCCGATCAAAATAATAAAGAAGAGGACTCTGAACAGGAAATTACAGAAGAAGATTTACACGATCTTACAATACCGGCACCAATTAAATTGCCAGAAATAGGAGAAGAAGAAAGTTCAGAGCCTACAAACACAGACTTAGAAGACAGTATGACTGACTCAGCCGCAACTTTAAGGGAATACGTGCGACAAATTTCGTTCACGATAACCGAGTTCGATGGCAAGAAAGTCAACTTAAACAGATTTTTGACGGCTCTCCGATTAACAGATCTCACGAAAGGAGATCTGGAGATGCTAGCCGTTGAAGTCATTAAGACAAAAATAATTGGCCCTTTGTCATACAAAGTTGAAAATGAAATGGAATCATAAGTATATTAAAGGCATCAGTTAAAGGCGAATCGCTTGATGTCATTAAAGCGAAATTGCTAAATACACAACAAGGTGGTAAAACTGCAGCGCAGTATACCACAGAAATTGAAAATCTGCGTAGGTCGCTTGAGGCAGCCTACATAGATGACGGACTAGACACAAACAACGCAGATAAGTTGGCGACGAAAGAAGCGATCACTGCGATGATCAAGAATTGCGAGCATGATAAGCTCAAGACAATTCTAGAAGCAGGTAACTTGAGCACTATGAATAGTGTAATAGAGAAATACATACACTGCTGTACAGAAATGACCGGCAACTCGAACAATGTTTTCTTCTATAACAATAGAGGACATTCTCGAGGAAATAGTCATCATGGAAATTACCAAAATAGAGGTAATGGCCGCGGTAACTATAATAATAATAAAAATAATATATAATAGCCGAGGTGGTTATCGCGGAGGAAATAGAGACCGCGGCGGTAACCAAAACAACAACAGTGGTGGATTTTACCATAGGGGTAACCAAAACCAAAACTCAAATAATAGAAACAATAATATCGTCAGAAACATACAGACGGAAAACCAGCAGGCACCCTTGAGCAACAGCCAACAGTAAGGCTGTATAGAATCAATCTCAATTTAAGTATTTTTATAAAGTTAAAAAATATGAGTACCAATTCAATGGTAACTCTACTAATAGATACAGGTGCAGAAATTTCACTGCTTAAATTCAGTAATAATAATTTAAATAATTTAAACTCAAGAGATACAACAAATATATCAGGAATAGGATACCAGGGGATGGTATAACTGGTTTGGACTTCATTAAAAAATACAATTGTATTTTAGAATTCCACGACCAAGAAGATTGATTCACTTTGAGGCCCGATAATTTTAGGAATATAAACATTCCTATAATACATTCACTTGATAACGAAATAGTTTTGCCAGCTAGATCAGAGGTAATTCGAAAGATTCACCTTACATCTACTGACACCAATGTTATTATCCCCAACCAGGAATTGCAACCTGGCATAATAGTATCAAGTGCACTAGTAAACACTCGGACCGTGGTGATTCGCATTATAAATACAACAGAAAAAGACGCTATTGTAAATAGCGCAAATATAAAAAGCAAATCATTAGACGATTATGATGTTTATAATGCCAAGACAGAAAATAGTGCACAAAAAACTTCAGAAGTATTAAAACTTCTAAAATTTCCATCGTTATTTAAAAACGATTTAACAAAATTATGCACCCAATATAGCGATATTTTTGGTCTCGAAACAGAAACCATATCAGCTAATAACTTTTATAGACAAAAATTGAGATTGAATGACAAAACACCTGTATACATTAAAAATTATAGAATGCCAGAAAGTCAAAAGCCAGAAATTCAAAGGTATGTTGACAAGCTGATAAAAGACGGTATATATCAGAATATAATAGCCCACTTCTCTTGGTACCCAAGAAATCACTGCCTAATTCGGCGGAAAAGAGATGGCGATTAGTAGTTGACTATCGTCAGATCAATAAGAAACTGCTAGCAGATAAATTCCCACTTCCAAGAATAGAAGATATTCTTGATCAATTAGGACGAGCAAAATATTTCTCGTGCCTAGACCTTATGTCAGGATTTCACCAAATCGAACTAGATGAAAGGTCACGAAATATAACACACACTACACGCGTTTACCATTTGGGTTAAAAATAGCCCCCAATTCATTTCAAAGAATGATGACACTTGCATTCACAGGCTTACAGCCTTCGCAAGCATTTCTGTATATGGATTATTTAGTTGTAGTCGGTTGTTCTGAAAAGCATATGCTTAAGAATTTAACCGATATTTTCAAATTATGTAGAAAACATAATTGAAAACTACATCCAGAAAAATGTACTTTCCTTATGAAAGAGGGTACATATTTAGGTCATAAATGTACTGATAAAGGTATATTGCAATTATTACAGAAGATTTATTAAGAATTTCTCTGAGAAATCACGCCACTTAACGATGCTTTGTAAGAAGAATGTTCCATTTGAATGGACAAGCGAGTGGAGCATTCGAATATCTTAAAAGGGAATTAATGAAACCTACACTTCTTCAGTACCCAGACTTCAGCAAACAATTTTGCATAACCAGATGGTAGTAAACAAGCATGTGGAGCGGTAGTATCTAAGGACCATAACGGTCAACAACTACCAGTGGCATACGCTTCAAGAACCTTTACACAAGGCGAAAGTAATAAGTCCACTACAGAACAAGAACTAGCAGCTATTCATTGGGCAATTAATCATTTTAGACCATATATATATGGTAGGCATTTTGTAGTACAGAGTGACCATAGGCCACTATCTTTTCTCAATGAAAAATCCGAGTTCCAAGTTAACCAGAATGCGTCTGGATCTTGAAGAATATTATTTTAGTGTAGAATATCTCAAGGAGAAAAACAAATATATAGCAGATGCTCTTTCCCGAATAACCATCGGAGAGCTAAAAGAAATAAAAAGATAGATACTGAAGGCCGAAACGAGAGCTTCAGCAAGACAGAAAAATTCCTGCGCAGGAGAAAAATTGCAAGAACCCAAATTAAATAAAGAAAATATAGAAATGCCCAGTATCTATCAGGTTGTCAATAACATTGACGCCAAAAAATATGTTGTTCTCAAAATAGACAAACATAAGTGTTTGTTAAAAAGAGGCAAAAATATTATAACACGTTTCGATATGACTAATTTTTATTCTAATGAAAAAATCGATTCAGATCAGTTTTTTCAAAGGCTTAACGAAGGAGCAAGAATAAATAAGATCATTCAAACGCAATTGTCACCAAGTGAACAAATCTTTCAGTTTATCACTATTATGAATTTCAATGAAAAGGGCAACAGAATATTACAAAATTTAAAAATAGCGCTTTTAAATAAGGTGACTAAGATAGATAAAAATGATGAGGTTCAAATAAAAGCAATTCTGTCAAAATATCATGACGATCCGTCAGAAGGAGGCCACTCAGGAATTTCTAGAACCCTGAGGAAAATAAAAAACTTTTATTATTGGCCACAAATGACAAAGGTAATAAGTAAATATGTTAAGACATGCTTAAAATGCCAACAAGCTAAAACGTTGAAACACATGAAAATGCCAATGACTATAACTGAAACGCCAGCAACAGCATTTGATATAGTTTTGATAGATACCATTGGTCCACTTCCAAGATCAGAAGATGGAAGAGAGTATGCTGTCCCTATCATATGTGATTTAACTAAGTATTTGGTAACGGTACCCATATATATATATATATATATATATATATATGATAATAAAGAACATTACTTCAACCGCACACCATCACCAGACTTTAGGAACAATAGAACGAAGTCACAGAACATTCAACGAGTATGTTCGCTCGTACATTTCTGTTGACAAAACTGATTGGGATGTTTGGATACAATATTTCACTTATTGTTTCAACACAATACCATCAGTAGTTCACGAATATTGTCCATATAAACTAGTATTTGGAAGATTACCAAGACAGTTCGTAGATTTTAACAAGATAGACAGAATATATCCCATTTATAACAGAGGCGACTATTCAAAAGAAGTAAAAATAAGATTAGAGATAGCTTATAAAAGAGCTAGGAATATGTTAGAAAAGGCAAAAGCCGATAGAAAAATACGATAGAAATGTTAGTAATTTTGAATCAAAAATAGGAGATAAGGTATTACTTAGGAACGAGACAGGTCATAATAAAATAAAAATAAAAAACAGATAGTTCATAAAGATAGGTTAAAGATTTTCAATTCTTATAATAATATACTATATTTTGTAGGGTTGGCCACCCATAAGAAACAAAACAATTTTAAAGATATATTAAAAATACATTTTTCTATATTTTCATTATTTTATTCCTTACGAATCAAATAAAAATATTTTTAATTCTCAAAGCAAAATCATCAAAAAAAAAAAATAAATAAACAAAACAAAAAACAAAAAAAAAAATTTTTTTTCGTTGATAAAATAACTTTATAATATTACGTTATTTTTCAAAAGGAGGCAGATCTAGTATGCACATATATCGGTTAACCACTGTACCCATATGTAATCATAACACACAAGCACATTGTAGCACTCTGTTGCAATGTGTACATAAACAGTCCAGCCCAAGTGTATGCGTAATACGAGCACCCACTTGGAGGCTAACATACATAAGTGCATGGTCAGCAGTTCCCACGCTGGCCCAAGCACTGATCGCTTACTATGTGTGCCTATAGCACTCCTCCTCCTCCAGTACCGTCGCTCGGCGACAATATATATATATATATATAAGATATGTGTATAAGCAGCGCTGCACTTCGAACTAGTATAAGAAACCATTGTATGTAGAGCATAAGAAGCAGAATTCACAAATTGACTTGGAATGGAGCGGGACCTTCCTTGCTCCTCCAATTCAATAAAATAAAGAACACACGAGGGGACTAACGTCCCCGCTTAAACACAAAGAATATTTCTCTTATCATTTGGGAAACGCGGGGCTTAACCACACGAATGTTTAATTGAAGGAGTATTGAAAGAAGGTCATTAATAAAAAGGTTAAATAGCAAAGGACCAAGGTGGCTGCCCTGAGGAACACCAGAAGTAACTAAGATCGGCTCGGAAAGAGGGACTTAAAAAAGAACTCGTTGAGACCTTTTAGTTAAATACTGGTAATCAGATACCCACATAATGAGCTTTTGAAGAAAACCAATCAAATTGAACTTATAAATTAAGAGATTATGATTTACGGAGTCAAATGCTTTACTGAAGTCAGTATAGACCACATCAGTTTGTCTTTATACTCGTAAAACCATGTTGGTGGTGTGAAATTATAGATTTGCACATAAAAGTTAAGTGAGCCTAAAAATTTTTGGAAATATACCTATAGTTCTTCACATCACCACCACATCATCATCATAACCACTTTTGTGAAGAGGAATGGAAAATAGTGTATCAAAATAGTTGGAAAATAACTACTGGATTGTGAAGAGTCAAGCAGCTTGAGAATCGAATCTGTACAAAATCTAAGTACAATTATGTTACAACTTTATTTAAATCTTTGAAAATACCGGGTTTTAAAATTGTTCAACCTTACTAAATCACGTGATAACCAAGGAGGCGTATTGGACTTTACAGAAAAAAGTAGGAGCAGCACATTGATCAAAAAAGTTTTTAAGGAATAAAAAAATGAAATGCATGTATTTAGATCAGAACATGAATTAAAAAATGACCAATCATGTTCCAAAATTAAATAATTAAGGTGATTTTACTTTAGGGGAAAAAATTGCAGTTTGCACAGAGGTAAGAAGTAGTAGTTAGAACCAGGTATAATGTAGGGCGAAAGGGATCTCGGGAAAGAATTAAGGGATTGATTCTAGACATAGTATTTAATAAAATGTCGGAAAGGAATTCTAAACCAAGCATTCTACCACTATTATTGACAACATTATTTATTTGATAAAGAGATAACTCAGAAAGGCCATTTAAAAAGGATAGATACAGAGGGCACCAATATGTAAGATTAAGATGACCAAGTAACTGCAGGTAAGTTGAAATCACCAAAAACAAATAATCTCTATCAGATCTTTTGGAGGCAACAGATTGGATGGATGAAAGATAGTCCAAATAGACAGATATATCAGATAAGGGGGCATATACGAATAGGTAATATAAATTGAAATTTGGCACATTGTCATTTTAAGACATACAAATTCGAAAGAAGAACTTTACAGCTATAAGAACACCGGCTTCAGTTCGTGATAAGCGATCACATCTGGAGTACTTTTTATGAATAATAGCAGTTTTCTACATCAGGTTTTAAACAGGTTTCGGTAAATATTAGTATTTGATGATTAAACGATACACTATTCACAAACAAATTAGAGAGTCTAGGCCTCTAACGTTTTGATATGCAAAATAAAGATAGGATATTTCTACTGGTTTTTATGACCCATAAGAAAATGAGGTGCAACAAATTGTAGGAAGCGGTACCACAATTAGAATCTTTTGTTTTGGAAAATATTCCTTTACAACTAAGTCTGGCGGTCTGATGGTTCCGCTGCAGACAGATTTAAAGTGGTCTGCAGGATCCCTTTTTTAAAAGACGCAAAATCTTACGTATAGTTAAATGTAAAACTCTTATACAACGAAAGCCTGTTTCTTGGGCTTAACCGCGACAAGTGATTTAACGTTTGAAAAAATATTTGGAGTATTGACGGCAGTGGTATTTATAAAAGAATATTTAAGATTCTTTTTGAGCATAGGTGGATAAGGTGGATAAGTGACGATCAAAATTCGTGAATCGCACATAATAGCCGTGGTGGATGGAGGAATGTTGAGAGACGTTGAACGGGTTAAGTAGCCAATAACTGGAGATGTTATCCCCTAACTATTATTATTTAAGTCTTTAGGAAATCAAATTGAAATTAGAAATTGACTCTAAACATTAATTTTAAAGAATTTTATCGATGCATAAATTAATCAGCAATAAGAAGCATGTGTGAATAGTTTGCTTTGTAACATACGACTCGCCTGTTGCGGATGATTTACAATCTATGATTATACAATATATGTTTTTATACATACTTACTGAAATTTGTTCAGTATTTATTTGCTATGTGATTAGTAGAAAGTGGAAGTTGGAAAGGTATATATTTCATAAAATGTTGGAAAATACCGAGGATATCGTTAACAGTTACAAAATTTCCAAAAATGGCATCTGAGAGAAAAGTTGATACTGACAAACAGAATGATTGACTAATACAAATTAATATCGTAATTTTTAATATTGTAATTCTAAAAAGTATTATGCACAGTTATAACCCTATTTATATTGTTAGTCTGCTGTCGGATTCCTATGGCATTTTGAGTTCAGACTCTGCAGATCCCTTTTACTGCCACTGAGTTCGAAAGCGCTGTAATTGCTCTACTTCATCTCATGGCAACTATTGTAGAATCTATAAAGTTCGAGCCATTCGGGAAACGTTTATCGTCAAAACTTGCCCAATCTGGTGAACCTCTGGCCACCAGGTTTCCCCGTCGATTTGCCCATCAAAAGTGCACGCTATAGTGGCCAGTAGCTATCCTATCAAACTATTTTAAGCTTCGAGCATTTCCAAAACTCTTCATTTTGCTCTGGTTTCTAACTTTTATGTCATTTCACAAATATAAAAAAACATATAAATTTAGTAAATTATTAATTATATTATTAAGGAGATTTTTGAAGTGTCTCCTTTTCAATCGCCTTATTGGGGTTTCTCGTCGTAAGCGGCGAGCAAGCCTACTATGGTGCGACATTAGTCTTACGTTGTACCGGCTGGAATGGCGGGAGATCTGATCTTCTACCGAATGTATGCCAATATCTCTGTGCAGAGTCTTGTTACTCACGTACCAGTCGCAGCCGGTAATGACTCTTAACGACTTGTTCTGCATCGTTTGCACTTTTTTTCTATTTGATGCTGCCGCAAGGCCCCAGATTTGGAGCCCATAGGTCCAAGTGGGTGCTATGATCTGTTGGTAGATAAACTGCTTGCACCGAAGTACCAACTTACTCCTCTTATTCAGCAACCAATAGAGCTTGCTTCGTTTGGCGTTACACGATTGTGTTAGCAATGTGATCACGGAATGTCAGCCTTGAGTCTAGAGTCAACCCCAGATAATTGGCTTTGGGCGATCTGGCGAAAGTGGCCAGCATCATCTTTTTCCTGTTGATCTCGAGTGCTCCCACATCACTTGTTGGTATATCTGCGGTATAGATCCCGTATAGAGGTGGTCCAGAATACTTCCTTGGGGGACACCGGCTTGAAAGAACCTGCTGGAGGATGAAGCGTCCCGGCATTCAAACTCTCTTTCGGCAAGGAAGGAGCGGATGACGCTGACGTGAGTCGCTGGCAGCGCCAACTTGACTTTTGCCAATAGTCCCAAGTGCCACACTCTGTCGAAGGCTTGCTGCATGTCAAGAAACACTCCGCTGCCGTACTCTCGTTGGTCGAATGCCTTGAGTATATGGTTTAGGACTCTATGTAATTTATCAATGGTATTAGGACCAGAGCGGAATCTAAATTGATGGTTGGGAATCGTTTTGTTGTCATTCATATATTTAACAAGTCGAGAAGTGAACAGTCTTTTGAATACCTTCGATAATGAAGGTAGAAACTGATCGGCTGATAAGAACTGGGGTCCTGTTCTGGCTTTCCCGGCTTGAGGATCATTGAGATCCTGGGACTTTCCATTGCTTCGGGAAATAATGAACTCTTAGGATCGCATTGAAGATCAATGTGATCAAAAGAAGTGCTCGCTTCGGTAGTATTTTCAATATGCCATTTGAAATCAGATCCTTCCCAGGGGCTTTCTTGACTTTAAGAGCTTTCACTGCTAGTTGCAGCTCTGCATTATCGGACAGGTCTGATAGGTAAGACAGGTCTGATAGGTCAGACAGGTCTGATAGGTCAGACAGGTCTGATAGGTCAGACAGGTCTGATAGGTAGAGACATCTGGGCGACGCAATATTTATTCGACTTTCTCTATGTCCTCCAGAGTTGCCGTGTTGAATATCGTGAATCTTTCGGCAAGGTGGATGCGAAGATTTGGGCCTGTTCAAGGGAGAAGCGGCACCAGTTTCCGGTTGCGTTTTTTAACGGTGCCGATTGTTGGCTGTGTCTTGCGTTTTTTGGTGAAAAACCAGATGGAGTAATTGGAGTCTTTATTATAGTCAATGTTGGTTAGCAGATGTTCAAATTGGGCTTTCCATAACTCAACTAGAGCCCCCGTAACTCACTCGCACTCCTGAGCCATTATAATTATAGATAAACACAATATGAACTTATCCTCCAAATTGCAATCCGACGATAAACACTGAAGTTATAAGATAAAATAAATTTTAACCTTTCGACCAGCAAACAACTTTTCGATGACTTTATAACTGTATTACTTGATCAGGAAAAAAAAGCTGTTTCTCGACTCTTCTTTTCCATGCACATGTCAATTATCTAAAATACATGTGCATATATGCTAACACTCATACATACTTAATTTGTATACACACATACATATGTACATTTGTATATAACCAATAGGTGGCGTGATAGATCGATATGAATGTATTCAAGTATTTATATGAATTTATAATATATTATTATTATATAACTCATATTTTAGGGTCAGTGAAAAATACAAAACCATAAAATGCAATTAATTAAATATTTATTTTGATAACTCGATATATTGCCAGTTATCGATATTAGCCCATTTAAAATTTATAAAGAAATACCGATATAAACTGCTCACACCGCTTTTCGCAATCTTTCGCGCGCCAGGAAATTGCGGAGATACATTATTGGCAACGTATCGCAATTAATGCAAGGTGGCAGCGCACTGTAGTATTATGATTAACTCGTAGCGATATGTATCATACAATTAGATACTTTTTATGGCAATAGACGTCAAAGGGTATCCACTGTCGCGTGTCGTTCAACTGTTATTCTCGTACAAATGAAATAATTGTATTAGTTAGAGACGACCCTTGGATTTCTTTGTTGGGCTGGAGAATATTTGCGGGGAAGGTTTGTCTGCTCAGTGTGAAGGTGACATGTCCGCTTTTGGTCTCGTTAATCTTAATACGCCAGTCCGCAAACCATTTTTCCACTATTTTAAGATAACAGGCATGTTGATCTGTTGCCTTTGCTGGGAATCTATTGTAGATCGGCTGAGTATTGCGGTATCGTCAGTATTCCCGGTGCTCAAAAAAAATTGATGCGATGTTATTGTATTACGCCTTTTTAAGTAGGGAGTTAGTTGCTTCAAAAAAACCATTTCAAACAGTTTTGAGAGACACGTTAGGAGACTGATTGGTCTGTATTATGAGGGTTGCGTTTTTTCTTTGCCTGGCTTGGGAATCATCACTATGACCCCCTTTTCAGCTTTGGGGTATCCAACTTTCGTAATAGCGTTCAAGAGATGGCATAAGGTCAGTTCTATGATCATTTTTGATTTCGACAAGACATGTCCGTGTGATTTTTTGGGCTTAAAATCTTTTATGATAGATGCTATCTAACTTTGTATGAATGCTATGAAATTTAAAGGTGGCAATTTTTTAGTTACTGCAGGTAGGACAAATAAGTCTGTGGAAATATTTGGCTGGAATACTTTCTGGAGGTGATCGGCGAACGCATTAGCTCCATCATCGCGCTGCCTATCCAGCTTTCAGAGGGGCCTCACAGTGGAACGACTGTTTCTACCGGTGACTGAATATTTTTATGTGCTTTCCACAAAGGAACGCTACTCGCGTTCCACATAGTATTGAAGTGGAGACATTTTGTTATATTGATTTGGATGACACAAAAAGATGTATAAGCATATTTTTGTTTCGAATAAACTCTTGCATTGTGTCCGATGCCAGTTGACATATGCTGCGTTTGTTCGTTCAAAGTAGTTATTTTCTGTTCTTCCCGCGTAGTAGTAATAGATTCACAGATTTACATCCTGATTTTAAGGCGGTAGCGAAGGAAACGCTAGGATTGGTACGACTGTGGCAAAATGTGACTGATGTGCGATGGCAAGCCTCGGTTTCAGTTAGAACTTCTGTCACATTTATGACTTTTCTCCTATTAGTGTAGCTATTTTTTTCACTAATGCACTTGAGCTTTTTTCGCGAATATATATTGGAAGAGGCTTGACCTTCTTAGGTTCCTCTATACATGACTTTGCCGGTTGTATACTTTCATCAGTATAATTTGCCGGTAGCTTAAATCTTTAGGTGTTTGTTGACGTATTATTTGGCGCGGTTTGGTTTATTTAATTATTTTATAATATTAACCATTCACTTCACTCAATTCAATCTATTATATTGTATATGAAGCTCAATGAGAACAAGTCTTCACACAAAGGTAATAAACTGATTTTTAAAAATTAAAATTTACAATTCTTGAAATTAGTATAAAAAAATTGGCCAATACTGATGCCTAATATGCCAGCGTGTAGATTCCTTTGATAATGGATAATGAAGGATCTCAGCTACTGTGAGTCGGTATTATTTTTGGATGGCGAGCGTTAAAGCCCAGTTATGAGCTTTTGGTCCTTCCTTCGACACTCAGTAATTCATGCTTATCAATATGAATGGATACAGCAATACTGAGGGACTTGATAATGCTGAGCGACCACTATCATTGAAGCATTTGAAATCTGATCACAAAAGCGTTTGTTAGATTGATCGAATAAAGATTGTAGCCCTTGACACCAAATTCTTCTGTCGACAGGCGAGAATAGCTTGATTTTAAGTGATCCTCACAATCAATACTTTGCTTAATCTTATCGGAAGCCAAAAAACGCTACGATTCCCAAAAAACGCAATGGCTGGGTTAATGGCAACTCCCTGGAACCCTTTTTAAGAACCGTCTCTAAATCATCTAAATTTATAATGTTGAAGTTTTTTGTTTATTGGAGATTACGTTGATATAAGCTAAACGGTAGGTGTGAGCCAATTACAACCTACCTTACAACCTGAAACTAATTCCACACTTCTGGAAAAAGTAGTCAAGCAAAATATGTTTGATATTTTTCTGTGGGACCTGTTATGTTCCGCGACTGCGACTTACGTTTGTGTTAATTGGTAAGGTCTATCATCCGCTTCTTGGAATACCAAAATCTTGTGTCTGTAAAACGCCTAAACAACATATCTTGGATACATGCTAAGATGGACAACTCCCAATGAATAGCGTTCACTCAAATCTTTAACTACATAAATGGATGTTTCCCTATCGTTAAAACTGATCTGGTGACGACTCATTTCAAAGAACAAAAGTATGCTTTGAGTTTACGGGTAACTATTCAAAATCAGTTTGGTTCCTGAAGTTGTTCAACGGCTTTTCGGTGGATTTCATTATGAGCCGTAGTCCGTTCCTACTTAATCAAATTGTGCCGTGGCAGAGCGCCTGCTATTTGATTCATTTGGCCCAATTTATATAAATCACTGTTTTTTTTTATTCGCTCTTTCCACCTCATAACTTTAGAATTTGGTTCCGAACGGACACCGGTAAGATCAGGCTAGCCAAAGGGATAGTGCCGAACGGTTTTTAATACCCAGACTATTGCCAGTAACTCATTTTCATTAAAGGCGTAGTTGAGCTGTCTGTCCTTTAGTGTTCGTGTATTTGCGACTCTGTCTCCCTGTCGCCTTTTAGAATGGCGGACACGAGTCTCGCTTTCGCTGAAATAATACAAAACCTGTATCTGCTCGCGAGCCCCAAAAAGGAAGTATGCCTTTTTTTGTCGCTCTTGCTAGGCTTACATTACCTGATGATAGCGGGATGTCAAGTTCAAAGTAGTGAAAAATCAAGCCTTCCCAAAGTTCGATACTTAGTAACGGGTTTTTGTCTAAGTTGACTTTTTAATTCAGTTTCCTAAAATCGATGACCAATCGATTAAGTGACTGCGAGAGATCGGAATATTTTTTACAACAATCCATATAGGATTGTTGCAATGGGACCGGAAAGGAAGTTTTTTTTTTTGTATCCGGGAAACATGGAATAAGCGCTGGTGGCACCGAAAATATTGATAGAGCTTTTCTGACTACCGTAAAACCGTTGAACCGTGAGTCGACTTATTATTATTATTATTATTATAAAAGAGGGAGTCTCCCAGCGGAGAAGGCGCGAGGCACTGCGACCATGAAGATCTTTTGTACCTAGAATGCTCTCCCTATAATGACAAAAGCTGTTCTGCTTCCCTAATGAAGCATAACAGATCTTTCGTCGAGGAACGGACAATATGCTCGGGACTTGCGAATTCCACGTGCAGATGTTTCCTCCTAGTCCATACCAAGGCCGGACAGTCACATAGAATGTGTTTAGTAGATTCGTCGTCCTCTTTGCAGAGCCTGCACTCCGCATCCGAGGACAAGCGCATTTTAGTAAGTAGTGGCCACTAAGGTAGCCAACAAGGAGGTAAAGGTCTCTCCTAGAGAGTAGCTTGGTCCTTCGATCAACTGTGGGATTGGTGAGCTCTTTAGCCTGCCGCATCCCTGGTTGGAAGAACCAGTAGCGTTCGGTCAATCTTCCAGCCCAGGTTTTCACCAGGGAGCAGATAGTTGACCACAGAAGGGTTCGGGGCCAAGCAGGCTGATGACCCAGCCCTCGCTAGTTCGTCCGCCAGCTCGTTGCCCTAGAAGCCAGAATGTCCAGGTACCCAAATTTGGGTAACTTTATTCTTATTCGACAGCCTCTGGAGACAGTTCCAGCAGTCAGCCACCATACGCGAGCCTACTCTTTTTGTGGAGAGGGCTAGTAGTAGTCGGTGTACCAATGTATACCATTGGGGTCTCTGATGGGGTTGCCAGCATCCCAGTCCCTACGGCCCGGGATGAGGGTTCTAAATGTTGCACCAAAGAAGAGTTCCTTGGTCATAGAATCTGATCTGGTGCAGATCAGATAAGCCAGGAATATCTTTGATTAAGCTAGCATGCCCCCTCCCTGGGGACACCCTTTTACCGCACTAATATGGGCGGTCGTTGTGTCCAGGGTCGAGGAGATAGTCCGGTGTTTGATCATGGCGTCAATCCACCGGATTATGGGACGGGCAATGTTCCTGCGCTCAAGCGCAGCAGAGATAGACCTGTAGCCGGTGTTATCGAAAGCACCCTCTATATCAAGAAAAGAGGACAAAGCAATGTTCTTTGATACGAAGGCTTTTTCAATTTTACTCACTAATTTGTGGAGAGCCACCTCTGTCGATCTACCGGCTATATACGCGAACTGCGTGGGGTGCAGAGGGTTGTTTTTCTGCAGAGAGCACCGAATGTGCATGTCTAAGAGCCTTTCCGCAGTCTTGAGCAGAAAGGAGGTAAGGCTGATCGGCCGATATGACTTAGGCTGGTCAAAAGGACGATTTCCCTGTTTGGGAATGAATACCACATTGACTCTCCTCCAAGAGTTGGGTATGTGTCCCCACGTGAGACTAGCTCTAAGAAGGCCGACCAGTGGATCTAGGATATGATCTAGGATATGATCCAGGCTGTTTTTTATCATCCGCTGGGGCTTTGAAGGGAGCGAAGAAATCTGCAGCCCATTTGACCTTTTCAGGATCGAAAATGGTTCCACGTGACTCAGGTGACAAGGTGGCGTCAACGTGACTGGAAAGATCTGGGTTCGCCACGGAACCTGGGAAGTGAACCTGCAATAAAAGCTCAAGTGCTTCCCTGCGATCTTGAGTGAAAGAGCCATCTGCTCTTTTGAGAAGCCCTATTCCATTAGACGACCCTTTGGCTAATACCTTGTGGAGTCTCGATGCCTCTGGCAGCGATTCTATGCTACCACAATAGCTGCGCCACGTATCGCGTTTGGAGCGTCTAATGTTCTTATTATAGTGTGTGAGAGCGTCCCTATAGACGTCCCAACTTATGCGGCCTTGTTGAAAAGGCTTCTAACCTTCCTTCTTTGTGCTGCCAACTCTTCATTCCACCAAGGAACTTTACGGTTGACCATTAAAGTCTTCCGAACTGAGCTGACTTCGAAGGACGTAATAAGCACATCTTGGAGCAGGTTGGCAGCAAGTTCTATCTCACTGATAGAGTTTGGATTGCTGATCAACAGGTCTGCTTTCAAGGCCACAGAAGCTTTGATAAGTCCCCAGTTTGTCTTTTTGGGACAGAAGGAGTTCTGGCGGATATCGATTGGCCAGGAAGGTCGAACCTGATGTGCTGGTGGTCCGACAAGGTGGCTTCGTCTGTGACCCGCCAGTTAACAAGTGAACTCGCAATCGAGGTGCTGACTAGGGTGAGATCTAAAACCTTTTCCCTAATAGAGTTTATAAACGTGGGTTTACACTCTACGTTAGCTATATCTAGATGACAACACATTAGATAATCTAAGACGTTGACGTCGCTGCTCTCCCAGATTGTGTGGTGGGCGTTGGCATCACAGCCGATCACAAGCGGCTTGTTGTGAAGGCGGCAGAAATCCACAAGCCGGTGAACCTCTTCGGGGGGTACATCATCCACATCGCCCGGGAAGTAAGTAGAGGTGATCACTACTTCCCGGACGCCTTCAGCAGTGGCTACCTCCATAGCCGTTGCCACCAGATCTCTGTGAATGAAGTTAGTTAAAGGGAAGTGTCTCACACTGTTATTAACCAATATAGCAGTGCGAGGGGGACCTCCCATACGGTCATATAGTAACTTAGATGATCCGCATGATAGTCCACGGACGAGGCCACCTATTAACCATGGCTCTTGGACGAGAGCCAGGTCAATCTCGACTTTACAGACGACCCTGCACAGGGTGGCTGACGCTCCTCTGGCGTGGTGCAGGTTCGCCTGGAGCACCTTAATTGCGCTCCGCATCCTCTCTTAGCGCCTTAGTGACAAGGCCATATGCCTTTGCTTCCCCGAGAGTCATTGCCACGGATGCCCTTCGGCAGTTTGGCGGAGATGCTCGGGGGAGGTCGCCTAGCGATCCTAGTCGCGGGAGGTACTCTTGCGGGTAGCTTGGCCTTGGTTTCCACGGGGGCGCGGTGGCAATAGCTAGAGCCTCCGCTCTGCTCGAACCCTTCGCGAGTGCGGCTTTACGTGTCTTCAATTTTACGAAGGCGTTCTCAGACTCCAGTCGCAGCTTCTGGATCTGAGAGCCAGCTTCCGTGAGACCTGATCTCTGAGAGGCCACGGAAGCGTCGTCAGCAAGGCCGATCAGGTCAGCGTCAGCTTTCGCGTCAGAGGACATCACCTCGACGAGTTGCTGCCTGCCTGAGCAGCTATTGGACGAGAAGGCAGCACTAGCGAACTCATCGTCCGTGGCCTGTCCGGGTCCCCTAGAGTACCAGGGCCATGTCCCTTTGTATTGGGGGTGGAAGCCAGCAGCCCACTGGCTGGTATCCACTGTCGCGTGTCGTTCAACTGTTATTCTCGTACAAATGAAATAATTGTATTAGTTAGAGACGACCCTTGGATTTCTTTGTTGGGATGGAGAATATTTGCGGGGAAGGTTTGTCTGCTCAGTGTGAAGGTGACATGTCCGCTTTTGGTCTCGTTAATCTTAATACGCCAGTCCGCAAACCATTTTTCCACTATTTTAAGATAACAGGCATGTTGATCTGTTGCCTTTGCTGGGAATCTATTGTAGATCGGCTGAGTATTGCGGTATCGTCAGTATTCCCGGTGCTCAAAAAAAATTGATGCGATGTTATTGTATTACGCCTTTTTAAGTAGGGAGTTAGTTGCTTCAAAAAAACCATTTCAAACAGTTTTGAGAGACACGTTAGGAGACTGATTGGTCTGTATTATGAGGGTTGCGTTTTTTCTTTGCCTAGCTTGGGAATCATCACTATGACCCCTTTTTCAGCTTTGGGGTATCCAACTTTCGTAATAGCGTTCAAGAGATGGCATAAGGTCAGTTCTATGATCATTTTTGGTTTCGACAAGACATGTCCGTGTGATTTTTTGGGTTTAAAATCTTTTATGATAGATGCTATCTAACTTTGTATGAATGCTATGAAATTTAAAGGTGGCAATTTTTTAGTTACTGCAGGTAGGACAAATAAGTCTGTGGAAGTATTTGGCTGGAATACTTTCTGGAGGTGATCGGCGAACGCATTAGCTCCATCATCGCGCTGCCTATCCAGCTTTCAGAGGGGCCTCACAGTGGAACGACTGTTTCTACCGGTGACTGAATATTTTTATGTGCTTTCCACAAAGGAACGCTACTCGCGTTCCACATAGTATTGAAGTGGAGACATTTTGTTATATTGATTTGGATGACACAAAAAGCTGTATAAGCATATTTTTTGTTTCGAATAAACTCTTGCATTGTGTCCGATGCCAGTTGACATATGCTGCGTTTGTTCGTTCAAAGTAGTTATTTTCTGTTCTTCCCGCGTAGTAGTAATAGATTCACAGATTTACATCCTGATTTTAAGGCGGTAGCGAAGGAAACGCTAGGATTGGTACGACTGTGGCAAAATGTGACTGATGTGCGATGGCAAGCCTCGGTTTCAGTTAGAACTTCTGTCACATTTATGACTTTTCTCCTATTAGTGTAGCTATTTTTTTCACTAATGCACTTGAGATTTTTTCGCGAATATATATTGGAAGAGGCTTGACCTTCTTAGGTTCCTCTATACATGACTTTGCCGGTTGTATACTTTCATCAGTATAATTTGGCGGTAGCTTAAATCTTTAGGTGTTTGTTGACGTATTATTTGGCGCGGTTTGGTTTAAATAATTATTTTATAATATTAACCATTCACTTCACTCAATTCAATCTATTATATTGTATATGGAGCTCAATGAGAACAAGTCTTCACACAAAGGTAATAAACTGATTTTTAAAAATTAAAATTTACAATTCTTGAAATTAGTATAAAAAAATTGGCCAATACTGATGCCTAATATGCCAGCGTGTAGATTCCTTTGATAATGGATAATGAAGGATCTCAGCTACTGTGAGTCGGTATTATTTTCGGATGGCGAGCGTTAAAGCCCAGTTATGAGCTTTTGGTCCTTCCTTCGACACTCAGTAATTCATGCTTATCAATATGAATGGATACAGCAATACTGAGGGACTTGATAATGCTGAGCGACCACTATCATTGAAGCATTTGAAATCTGATCACAAAAGCGTTTGTTAGATTGATCGAATAAAGATTGTAGCCCTTGACACCAAATTCTTCTGTCGACAGGCGAGAATAGCTTGATTTTAAGTGATCCTCACAATCAATACCTTGCTTAATCTTATCGGAAGCCAAAAAACGCTACGATTCCCAAAAAACGCAATGGCTGGGTTAATGGCAACTCCCTGGAACGCTTTTTAAGAACCGTCTCTAAATCATCTAAATTTATAATGTTGAAGTTTTTTGTTTATTGGAGATTACATTGATATAAGCTAAACGGTAGGTGTGACCCAATTACAACCTACCTTACAACCTGAAACTAATTCAGTTTGATATTTTTCTGTGGGACCTGTTATGTTCCGCGACTGCGACTTACGTTTGTGTTAATTGGTAAGGTCTATCATCCGCTTCTTGGAATACCAAAATCTTGTGTCTGTAAAACGCCTAAACAACTTATCTTGGATACATGCTAAGATGGACAACTCCCAATGAATAGCGTTCACTCAAATCTTTAACTACATAAATGGATGTTTCCCTATCGTTAAAACTGATCTGGTGACGACTCATTTCAAAGAACAAAAGTATGCTTTGAGTTTACGGGTAACTATTCAATATCAGTTTGGTTCCTGAAGTTGTTCAACGGCTTTTCGGTGGATTTCATTATGAGCCGTAGTCCGTTCCTACTTAATCAAATTGTGCCGTGGCAGAGCGCCTGCTATTTGATTCATTTTGCCCAATTTATATAAATCACTTTTTTTTTTTATTCGCTCTTTCCACCTCATAACTTTAGAATTTGGTTTCGAACTGACACCGCTAAGATCAGGCTAGCCAAAGTGATAGTGCCGAAGGGTTTTTAATACCCAGACTATTGCCAGTAACTCATTTTCATTAAAGGCGTAGTTGAGCTGTCTGTCCTTTAGTGTTCGTGTATTTGCGAACTCTGCCCTGTCGCCTTTTAGAATGGCGGACACGAGCCTCGCTTTCGCTGAAATAATACAGGACCTGTATCTGCTCGCGAGCCCCAAAAAGGAAGTATGCCTTTTTTTGTCGCTCTTGCTAGGCTTACATTACCTGATGATAGCGGGATGTCAAGTTCAAAGTAGTGAAAAATCAAGCCTTCCCAAAGTTCGATACTTAGTAACGGGTTTTTGTCTAAGTTGACTTTTTAATTCAGTTTCCTAAAATCGATGACCAATCGATTAAGTGACTGCGAGAGATCGGAATATTTTTTACAACAATCCATATAGGCCACTAAGGTAGCCAACAAGGAGGTAAAGGTCTCTCCTAGAGAGTAGCTTGGTCCTTCGATCAACTGTGGGATTGGTGAGCTCTTTAGCCTGCCGCATCCCTGGTTGGAAGAACCAGTAGCGTTCGGTCAATCTTCCAGCCCAGGTTTTCACCAGGGAGCAGATAGTTGACCACAGAAGGGTTCGGGGCCAAGCAGGCTGATGACCCAGCCCTCGCTAGTTCGTCCGCCAGGTCGTTGCCCTAGAAGCCAGAATGTCCAGGTACCCAAATTTGGGTACAGCCTCTGGAGACAGTTC
The DNA here is from genome assembly GCA_018904035.1 of Zaprionus ornatus. Taxonomy (NCBI): domain Eukaryota; kingdom Metazoa; phylum Arthropoda; class Insecta; order Diptera; family Drosophilidae; genus Zaprionus; species Zaprionus ornatus. The sequence goes on along the minus strand of JAEIFZ010000282.1, from coordinate 105,435 downwards.
CAGCAGTCAGCCACCATACGCGAGCCTACTCTTTTTGTGGAGAGGGCTAGTAGTAGTCGGTGTACCAATGTATACCATTGGGGTCTCTGATGGGGTTGCCAGCATCCCAGTCCCTACGGTCCGGGATGAGGGTTCTAAATGTTGCACCAAAGAAGAGTTCCTTGGTCATAGAATCTGATCTGGTGCAGATCAGATAAGCCAGGAATATCTTTGATTAAGCTAGCATGCCCCCTCCCTGGGGACACCCTTTTACCGCACTAATATGGGCGGTCGTTGTGTCCAGGGTCAAGGAGATAGTCCGGTGTTTGATCATGGCGTCAGTCCACCGGATTATGGGACGGGCAATGTTCCTGCGCTCAAGCGCAGCAGAGATAGACCTGTAGCCGGTGTTATCGAAAGCACCCTCTATATCAAGAAAAGAGCACAAAGCAATGTTCTTTGATACGAAGGCTTTTTCAATTTTACTCACTAATTGTGGAGAGCGACCTCTGTCGATCTACCGGCTATATACGCGAACTGCGTGGGGTGCAGAGGGTTGTTTTTCTGCAGAGAGCACCGAATGTGCATGTCTAAGAGCCTTTCCGCAGTCTTGAGCAGAAAGGAGGTAAGGCTGATCGGCCGATATGACTTAGGCTGGTCAAAAGGACGATTTCCCTGTTTGGGAATGAATACCACATTGACTCTCCTCCAAGAGTTGGGTATGTGTCCCCACGTGAGACTAGCTCTAAGAAGGCCGACCAGTGGATCTAGGATATGATCTAGGATATGATCCAGGCTGTTTTTGAGAAGGGCTGGAAATATTTTATCATCCGCTGGGGCTTTGAAGGGAGCGAAGAAATCTGCAGCCCATTTGACCTTTTCAGAATCGAAAATGGTTCCACGTGACTCAGTGACAAGGTGGCGTCAACGTGACTGGAAAGATCTGGGTTCGCCACGGAACCTGGGAAGTGAACCTGCAATAAAAGTTCAAGTGCTTCCCTGCGATCTTGAGTGAAAGAGCCATCTGCTCTTTTGAGAAGCCCTATTCCATTAGACGACCCTTTGGCTAATACCTTGTGGAGTCTCGATGCCTCTGGCAGCGATTCTATGCTACCACAATAGCTGCGCCACGTATCGCGTTTGGAGCGTCTAATGTTCTTATTATAGTGTGTGAGAGCGTCCCTATAGACGTCCCAACTTATGCGGCCTTGTTGAAAAGGCTTCTAACCTTCCTTCTTTGTGCTGCCAACTCTTCATTCCACCAAGGAACTTTACGGTTGACCATTAAAGTCTTCCGAACTGAGCTGACTTCGAAGGACGTAATAAGCACATCTTGGAGCAGGTTGGCAGCAAGTTCTATCTCACTGATAGAGTTTGGATTGCTGATCAACAGGTCTGCTTTCAAGGCCACAGAAGCTTTGATGAGTCCCCAGTTTGTCTTTTTGGGACAGAAGGAGTTCTGGCGGATATCGATTGGCCAGGAAGGTCGAACCTGATGTGCTGGTGGTCCGACAAGGTGGCTTCGTCTGTGACCCGCCAGTTAACAAGCGAACTCGCAATCGAGGTGCTGACTAGGGTGAGATCTAAAACCTTTTCCCTAATAGAGTTTATAAACGTGGGTTTACACTCTACGTTAGCTATATCTAGATGACAACACATTAGATAATCTAAGACGTTGACGTCGCTGCTCTCCCAGATTGTGTGGTGGGCGTTGGCATCACAGCCGATCACAAGCGGCTTGTTGTGAAGGCGGCAGAAATCCACAAGCCGGTGAACCTCTTCGGGGGGTACATCATTCACATCGCCCGGGAAGTAAGTAGAGGTGATCACTACTTCCCGGACGCCTTCAGCAGTGGCTACCTCCATAGCCGTTGCCACCAGATCTCTGTGAATGAAGTTAGTTAAAGGGAAGTGTCTCACACTGTTATTAACCAATATAGCAGTGCGAGGGGGACCTCCCATACGGTCATATAGTAACTTAGATGATCCGCATGATAGTCCACGGACGAGGCCACCTATTAACCATGGCTCTTGGACGAGAGCCAGGTCAATCTCGTCTTTACAGACGACCCTGCACAGGGTGGCTGACGCTCCTCTGGCGTGGTGCAGGTTCGCCTGGAGCACCATAATTGCGCTCCGCATCCTCTCTTAGCGCCTTAGTGACAAGGGCACATGCCTTTGCTTCCCCGAGAGTCATTGCCACGGATGCCCTGCGGCAGTTTGGCGGAGCTGCTCGGGGGAGGTCGCCTAGCGATCCTAGTCGCGGGAGGGACTCTTGCGGGTAGCTTGGCCTTGGTTTCCACGTGGGCGTGGTGGCAATAGCTAGAGCCTCCGCTCTGCTCGAACCCTTCGCGAGTGCGGCTTTACGTGTCTTCAATTTTACGAAGGCGTTCTCAGACTCCAGTCGCAGCTTCTGGATCTGAGAGCCAGCTTCCGTGAGACCTGATCTCTGAGAGGCCACGGAAGCGTCGTCAGCAAGGCTGATCAGGTCAGCGTCAGCTTCCGCGTCAGAGGACATCACCTCGACGAGTTGCTGCCTGCCTGAGCAGCTATTGGACGAGAAGGCAGCACTAGCGAACTCATCGTCCAAGGGAGTCCGTGGCCTGTCCGGGTCCCCTAGAGTACCAGGGCCAAGTCCCTTTGTATTGGGGGTGGAAGCCAGCAGCCCACTGGCTGGTATCCACTGTCGCGTGTCGTTCAACTGTTATTCTCGTACAAATGAAATAATTGTATTAGTTAGAGACGACCCTTGGATTTCTTTGTTGGGCTGGAGAATATTTGCGGGGAAGGTTTGTCTGCTCAGTGTGAAGGTGACATGTCCGCTTTTGGTTTCGTTAATCTTAATACGGCAGTCCGCAAACCATTTTTCCACTATTTAACAGGCATGTTGATCTGTTGCCTTTGCTGGGCATCTATTGTAGATCGGCTGAGTATTGCGTTATCGTCAGTATTCCCGGTGCTCAAAAAAAATTGATGCGATGTTATTGTATTACGCCTTTTTAAGTAGGGAGTTAGTTGCTTCAAAAAAACCATTTCAAACAGTTTTGAGAGACACGTTAGGAGACTGATTGGTCTGTATTATGAGGGTTGCGTTTTTTCTTTGCCTGGCTTGGGAATCATCACTATGACCCCTTTTTCAGCTTTGGGGTATCCAACTTTCGTAATAGCGTTCAAGAGATGGCATAAGGTCAGTTCTATGATCATTTTTGGTTTCGACGAGACATGTACGTGTGATTTTTTGGGTTTAAAATCTTTTATGATAGATGCTATCTAACTTTGTATGAATGCTATGAAATTTAAAGGTGGCAATTTTTTAGTTACTGCAGGTAGGACAAATAAGTCTGTGGAAGTATTTGGCTGGAATACTTTCTGGAGGTGATCGGCGAACGCATTAGCTCCATCATCGCGCTGCCTATCCAGCTTTCAGAGGGGCCTCACAGTGGAACGACTGTTTCTACCGGTGACTGAATATTTTTATGTGCTTTCCACAAAGGAACGCTACTCGCGTTCCACATAGTATTGAAGTGGAGACATTTTGTTATATTGATTTGGATGACACAAAAAGCTGTATAAGCATATTTTTGTTTCGAATAAACTCTTGCATTGTGTCCGATGCCAGTTGACATATGCTGCGTTTGTTCGTTCAAAGTAGTTATTTTCTGTTCTTCCCGCGTAGTAGTAATAGATTCACAGATTTACATCCTGATTTTAAGACGGTAGCGAAGGAAACGCTAGGATTGGTACGACTGTGGCAAAATGTGACTGATGTGCGATGGCAAGCCTCGGTTTCAGTTAGAACTTCTGTCACATTTATGACTTTTCTCCTATTAGTGTAGCTATTTTTTTCACTAATGCACTTGAGATTTTTTCGCGAATATATATTGGAAGAGGCTTGACCTTCTTAGGTTCCTCTATACATGACTTTGCCGGTTGTATACTTTCATCACTATAATTTGGCGGTAGCTTAAATCTTTAGGTGTTTGTTGACGTATTATTTGACGCGGTTTGGTTTATTTAATTATTTTATAATATTAACCATTCACTTCACTTAATTCAATCTATTATATTGTATATGGAGCTCAATGAGAACAAGTCTTCACACAAAGGTAATAAACTGATTTTTAAAAATTAAAATTTACAATTCTTGAAATTAATATAAAAAAATTGGCCAATACTGATGGCTAATATGCCAGCGTGTAGATTCCTTTGATAATGGATAATGAAGGATCTCAGCTACTGTGAGTCGGTATTATTTTCGGATGGCGAGCGTTAAAACCCAGTTATGAGCTTTTGGTCCTTCCTTCGACACTCAGTAATTCATGCTTATCAATATGAATGGATACAGCAATACTGAGGGACTTGATAATGCTGAGCGACCACTATCATTGAAGCATTTGAAATCTGATCACAAAAGCGTTTGTTAGATTGATCGAATAAAGATTGTAGCCCTTGACACCAAATTCTTCTGTCGACAGGCGAGAATAGCTTGATTTTAAGTGATCCTCACAATCAATACCTTGCTTAATCTTATCGGAAGCCAAAAACCGATACGATTCCCAAAAAACGCAATGGCTGGGTTAATGGCAACTCCCTGGAACCCTTTTTAAGAACCGTCTCTAAATCATCTAAATGTATAATGTTGAAGTTTTTTGTTTATTGGAGATTACGTTGATATAAGCTAAACGGTAGGTGTGAGCCAATTACAACCTATCTTACAACCTGAAACTAATTCCACACTTCTGGAAAAAGTAGTCAAGCAAAATATGTTTGATATTTTTCTGTGGGACCTGTTATGTTCCGCGACTGCGACTTACGTTTGTGTTAATTGGTAAGGTCTATCATCCGCTTCTTGGAATACCAAAATCTTGTGTCTGTAAAACGCCTAAACGACTTATCTTGGATACATGCTAAGATGGACAACTCCCAATGAATAGCGTTCACTCAAATCTTTAACTACATAAATGGATGTTTCCCTATCGTTAAAACTGATCTGGTGACGACTCATTTCAAAGAACAAAAGTATGCTTTGAGTTTACGGGTAACTATTCAAAATCAGTTTGGTTCCTGAAGTTGTTCAACGGCTTTTCGGTGGATTTCATTATGAGCCGTAGTCCGTTCCTACTTAATCAAATTGTGCCGTGGCAGAGCGCCTGCTATTTGATTCATTTTGCCCAATTTATATAAATCACTGTTTTTTTTTATTCGCTCTTTCCACCTCATAACTTTAGAATTTGGTTCCGAACGGACACCGCTAAGATCAGGCTAGCCAAAGTGAAAGTGCCGAAGGGTTTTTAATACCCAGACTATTGCCAGTAACTCATTTTCATTAAAGGCGTAGTTGAGCTGTCTGTCCTTTAGTGTTCGTGTATTTGCGAACTCTGCCCTGTCGCCTTTTAGAATGGCGGACACGAGCCTCGCTTTCGCTGAAATAATACAGGACCTGTATCTGCTCGCGAGCCCCAAAAAGGAAGTATGCCTTTTTTTGTCGCTCTTGCTAGGCTTACATTACCTGATGATAGCGGGATGTCAAGTTCAAAGTAGTGAAAAATCAAGCCTTCCCAAAGTTCGATACTTAGTAACGGGTTTTTGTCTAAGTTGACTTTTTAATTCAGTTTCCTAAAATCGATGACCAATCGATTAAGTGACTGCGAGAGATCGGAATATTTTTTACAACAATCCATATAGGATTGTTGCAATGGGACCGGAAAGGAAGTTTTTTTTTTGTATCCGGGAAACATGGAATAAGCGCTGGTGGCACCGAAAATATTGATAGAGCTTTTCTGACTACCGTAAAACCGTTGAACCGTGAGTCGACTTATTATTATTATTATTATTATTATAAAAGAGGGAGTCTCCCAGCGGAGAAGGCGCGAGGCACTGCGACCATGAAGATCTTTTGTACCTAGAATGCTCTCCCTAATATGACAAAAGCTGTTCTGCTTCCCTAATGAAGCATAACAGATCTTTCGTCGAGGAACGGACAATATGCTCGGGACTTGCGAATTCCACGTGCAGATGTTTCCTCCTAGTCCATACCAAGGCCGTACAGTCACATAGAATGTGTTTAGTAGATTCGTCGTCCTCTTTGCAGAGCCTGCACTCCGCATTCGAGGACAAGCGCATTTTAGTAAGTAGTGGCCACTAAGGTAGCCAACAAGGAGGTAAAGGTCTCTTCTAGAGAGTAGCTTGGTCCTTCGATCAACTGTGGGATTGGTGAGCTCATTAGCCTGCCGCATCCCTGGTTGGAAGAACCAGTAGCGTTCGGTCAATCTTCCAGCCCAGGTTTTCACCAGGGAGCAGATAGTTGACCACAGAAGGGTTCGGGGCCAAGCAGGCTGATGACCCAGCCCTCGCTAGTTCGTCCGCCAGCTCGTTGCCCTAGAAGCCAGAATGTACAGGTACCCAAATTTGGGTAACTTTATTCTTATACTCTTTTTGTGGAGAGGGCTAGTAGTAGTCGGTGTACCAATGTATACCATTGGGGTCTCTGATGGGGTTGCCAGCATCCCAGTCCCTACGGTCCGGGATGAGGGTTCTAAATGTTGCACCAAAGAAGAGTTCCTTGGTCATAGAATCTGATCTGGTGCAGATCAGATAGCCAGGAATATCTTTGATTAAGCTAGCATGCCCCCTCCCTGGGGACACCCTTTTACTGCACTAATATGGGCGGTCGTTGTGTCCAGGGTCGAGGAGATAGTCCGGTGTTTGATCATGGCGTCAATCCACCGGATTAAGGGACGGTCAATGTTCCTGCGCTCAAGCGCAGCAGAGATAGACCCGTAGCCGGTGTTATCGAAAGCACCCTCTATATCAAGAAAAGAGCACAAAGCAATGTTCTTTGATACGAAGGCTTTTTCAATTTTACTCACTAATTGTGGAGAGCGACCTCTGTCGATCTACCGGCTATATACGCGAACTGCGTGGGGTGCAGAGGGTTGTTTTTCTGCAGAGAGCACCGAATGTGCATGTCTAAGAGCCTTTCCGCAGTCTTGAGCAGAAAGGAGGTAAGGCTGATCGGCCGATATGACTTAGGCTGGTCAAAAGGACGATTTCCCTGTTTGGGAATGAATACCACATTGACTCTCCTCCAAGAGTTGGGTATGTAGCCCCACGTGAGACTAACTCTAAGAAGGCCGACCAGTGGATCTAGGATATGATCCAGGCTGTTTTTGAGAAGGGCTGGAAATATTTTATCATCCGCTGGGGCTTTGAAGGGAGCGAAGAAATCTGCAGCCCATTTGACCTTTTCAGAATCGAAAATGGTTCCACGTGACTCAGGTGACAAGGTGGCGTCAACGTGACTGGAAAGATCTGGGTTCGCCACGGAACCTGGGAAGTGAACCTGCAATAAAAGTTCAAGTGCTTCCCTGCGATTTTGAGTGAAAGAGCCATCTGCTCTTTTGAGAATCCCTATTCCATTAGACGACCCTTTGGCTAATACCTTGTGGAGTCTCGATGCCTCTGGCAGCGATTCTATGCTACCACAATAGCTGCGCCACGTATCGCGTTTGGAGCATCTAATGTTCTTATTATAGTGTGAGAGAGCGTCCCTATAGACGTCCCAACTTATGCGGCCTTGTTGAAAAGGCTTCTAACCTTCCTTCTTTGTGCTGCCAACTCTTCATTCCACCAAGGAACTTTACGGTTGACCATTAAAGTCTTCCGAACTGAGCTGACTTCGAAGGACGTAATAAGCACATCTTGGAGCAGGTTGGCAGCAAGTTCTATCTCACTGATAGAGTTTGGATTGCTGATCAACAGGTCTGCTTTCAAGGCCACAGAAGCTTTGATGAGTCCCCAGTTTGTCTTTTTGGGACAGAAGGAGTTCTGGCGGATATCGATTGGCCAGGAAGGTCGAACCTGATGTGCTGATGGTCCGACAAGGTGGCTTCGTCTGTGACCCGCCAGTTAACAAGCGAACTCGCAATCGAGGTGCTGACTAGGGTGAGATCTAAAACCTTTTCCCTAATAGAGTTTATAAACGTGGGTTTACACTCTACGTTAGCTATATCTAGATGACAACACATTAGATAATCTAAGACGTTGACGTCGCTGCTCCCCCAGATTGTGTGGTGGGCGTTGGCATCACAGCCGATCACAAGCGGCTTGTTGTGAAGGCGGCAGAAATCCACAAGCCGCTGAACCTCTTCGGGGGGTACATCATCCACATCGCCCGGGAAGTAAGCAGAGGTGATCACTACTTCCCGGACGCCATCAGCAGTGGCTACCTCCATAGCCGTTGCCACCAGATCTCTGTGAATGAAGTTAGTTAAAGGGAAGTGTCTCACACTGTTATTAACCAATATAGCAGTGCGAGGGGGACCTACCATACGGTCATATAGTAACTTAGATGATCCGCATGATAGTCCACGGACGAGGCCACCTATTAACCATGGCTCTTGGACGAGAGCCAGGTCAATCTCGTCTTTACAGACGACCCTGCACAGGGTGGCTGACGCTCTTCTGGCGTGGTGCAGGTTCCTCCGCTCTGCTCGAACCCTTCGCGAGTGCGGCTTTACGTGTCTTCAATTTTACGAAGGCGTTCTCAGACTCCAGTCGCAGCTTCTGGATCTGAGAGCCAGCTTCCGTGAGACCTGATCTCTGAGAGGCCACGGAAGCGTCGTCACCAAGGCTGATCAGGTCAGCGTCAGCTTCCGCGTCAGAGGACATCACCTCGACGAGTTGCTGCCTGCCTGAGCAGCTATTGGACGAGAAGGCAGCACTAGCGAACTCATCGTCCAAGGGAGTCCGTGGCCTGTCCGGGTCCCCTAGAGTACCAGGGCCAAGTCCCGTGGTATTGGGGGTGGAAGCCAGCAGCCCACTGGCTGCAGTGCTGTTGTTGGGGTCGGCCGTTAAGGCTTCGCCCTGGGTGGATGCTGTTGAAGTCGCATCAGACTTATCTTGTTTTAGAAAATCATAATTTTGGACCCACGAGTAGGCGGGAAGGGAAGGTCGCCCACGGCATAGCCCGCGTACCGTGGGAAGTCTAGATGAAACTGGAGGGCGACAGGTATCCAGAGTCCGCATACTAACGACCGGGCTACCCCCCGGCCATGCATCCCTTGGCGTATGCTGTTCCGCCTTGGATTGGGGTGATTTATAGAATCACAATCTTCGCCCGACTACAATTAGTCAGCACCCCTAGTAGAGACATGACCGTGCTAGGGGCTTGCTTCCAGCCGCCCTCACGTGGAGAGTATAGCCGCACTTCTGGCAGTAGGAGCAAGGACGGCCCGTACCTCAGCCAAAGCTAGGGTTACCTGTAGTTCCCCTTGCTGCCACTGACGGCTGACGGCCGTGAGTCGACTTAACAATAAAAGGATATTTTACAGGAATCGTTGGACAAAGTTCGCGTTTAGTCTTCTATAGCGCTACAGTTTCACGGTGTAAATAAAATTAACGTTTTCCCTGCTACGATATTAAACAAATTGGGACCAGCTGTCTCATAATCTGCCCCATTGTCTGCCTGTAACTTTTCAGCTTTTTCAACCTGCAGATGACCGTTTTACGCCTAATATCGTGCCTGTATGTTCTGTTATTGGCTTACGCCAAAAAGTGGGTGGTGGTGGCTCCCTAGGCCCTTCTGCAGATTATTGATGAAAATTTTTTGGCTGCCGGAATCTAGAGGATGAATCCACCTCCCTCTTTCCGAATCGGCCACACTTTTAGTAGCAGTTAATCGATAGGAAATAGGTGTAACGAGCTGCGATACAGGCTTCTCCTGCTTCTGAGTAGAACGGCTTTGGGACTGCATGAATGAGTGTGGATGATATGAACCATGGTGGTCTTATTTGGTAAGGAGTGTGAGCTTCTTCTCAACCTCTTCGTATAAGTGAATCATCGTCTGGAGAGCTCAGATCAAGTACAGACGGCGCTTATTGGAATATGTGAAATCTAATCGGCCAATAGAAATTGCGTGGAATTTCAAGACAGTATTGAGCAGGGCTAGAATTGCATCAGCTGAACGTCTATTTCGATTTCGAATTACAAGAATACCTTGGTAATGCCAAGAGCTGCTTTTGTGTTGTTTTCTTATCTCAATGTGTGGTGCTTATATAATTGCGTCTTAAGCTTGCAATAGAACTTTAATATAAGATCTGTCCAATACAATTTTAATTATGAAAATTGCGTTCGTTATCCTCGGAATGAAAATGAAGACTGAAAAACCAAGAATCTTAAATTTTGCCATATCGCCTTTAAATATTGTCGTGCGCTAGATAGCAGGACGCCATCAGGAGTGGTTCGTCCCTGCATCCCTCTAGCGCTATCACCGTGATGTCGTCTGTGCTATAATTAGACATCGAATCTATCAACTTTCACAGTGAACGGCCGTGTTTTTTTTGTGCGCTTCGATCTTATTTTGATTTGAATTCAAAACAACCGGTGTTTTGTTTAAATATCTAAATTTAAATTTCTCCTTTTGCTAGCCCGCTCACGACGCGTGTGCATGCCTAGTGCATGTATTGTAGATTAGTCAAACTAAACTTTGTTTGCTAATTTTACATTTGTTGTGCATTGGTTCTGCTTGTCCAGTGTTTTGTTTTGTCTTCTTATTTTCGGTAAGCGACGTTGTTGTAGTTAGTTCACCGCTATAGCTCTCTCTCCTTATCTCTCCTAATTCTTTGAGTGCGCCTAAGCAGCTCTCACGCTTTGCCGCTCTCTTTGCTGCACTGTTGTTGCTCTATCTTTCTGCTCTCTGTGCTCACTGCTCTTTACGCGTGCTAATTTCTTTCTCTCGCACACATACCTCTTCTTGTTTTTGTTCGTTTTCTTTTTGGCATTTCTCGTTTTACAGTAGGTGCCCACTATAATGGACGGGGTAATCTGTTTCAAAAAATCCTGCCTTAAGCAGGTGACTGCCCCCCAGGCAAGCATTTCGTGCTGGCTATGTACCAACGTAGTACACGCGAAGTGTGCCGGATTTTCTGGCCCGACGGCTGACGCCGGGAGGTGGAGAACGACATGTGTTCGTTTATGCGTCAAACGAAGACTGGATTTAAGGAACTGCTTGGAAGTTTTCGTAAACTTTTCGACCAGTTCTCGGCGCTGGATTCTTCTTTCAACAACCTTAAGTTATTGAATGAATCCCCAAAGCGCAAGAAATCCACACGGGTAGAGAAGTCTTCTGTTAGCGCCACCCAGCTCCCTCTAATTGACCAGCCACGTACGCCAGTGACACAGCCGCTGATGCCGTTCACCAATCCTCCGATGGTAACGAGATCTGCGGTTCTTCTAGAGAATGTCATTGGGGGTGTGCAATCAGTGACGCCTAAACCATCCGATATGTCTGCTGTGTTCTCGTTGCCTGTGCGACAGTTATTAGATTTTCATAGGGCGTGTTCAAGTTCTGGATTACCAGAAGAGAACCTCTGCTCTGGTATTATACCGGAGGCGCCAAAAAAGCTTGTAGGTGTTCCACAAAAGAAACAAATTTTTGTTTCCAGGCTTGCCCCTGAACTCACATCAAACGATGTTACTGCTTATATTCAAGCAAAAATACAAGCCTTAGATATAAAAGTGGAAAAATTTAAGTTTTCTTATGAGAGGGACATATCGTCCTTCAAAATAAGTGTCCCCAACGAACTCTTTGGCATTATATGTTCCGCACAATTTTGGCCGGAACACGTAATTTTAAAGAGTTCGAAGCAAAGAAGAAAAAAAATCGCCCACCGATTAAACTTCCTTTGCCTTCTTTAGCATCTGCCAAGAAAAATCCGAGCAAAAAAAACTAACAAGCTTCTTAACTCTTTCATATCAAAATGTTAGAGGTCTTTGTACTAAACTTTCAACTTAATATTTAAACAGTCTCTCTTTTTCTTCTCAAATTGTTGTGTTTACTGAGACTTGGTTAAAGCCGGAGATCCTTAACTCCGAAGTCTTTCCAAATAAGTACACAACCTACAGGTGTGATCGACCTGACCGTTGTGGTGGTGGAGTTCTTATTGCAGTTGATTCCACCATCAATTCGGAACTTTTACAACCAGAGATTCAATCTGCTATTGAATTACTCTGTGTAAAATTACACTTCCCCGGCTTATTTCATTATATAACCTGTTCTTATATTCCGTCGTCATCGGAGTTATCAGTCTATTTGCAACATTTGTCGGCAATAAAGACTATATTTAATCTGTTATCAGACAGAGATTACTTTTCAGTCCTTGGGGACTTTAATATTTCTAATTGTAATTGGACAACAAGTGTTGACTCAAATACTCTGTTGCCTTCACGGCAACATGACCTTTTCGACGGTCTGTTTGATATGTCATTGTCATAGTTCAATCATATCTTAAACTGTAGTAACAGATCGTTAGATTTATGCTTTGTCTCCGATCCATCTAGAGTGAGTCTAAACAGGACACAACCACTTTCTCTTCCTGAAGATCCTTACCATCCCACTCTTGAAGTTACTTTTGAGTTTGTCGCATGTATGGATAAACATGAAAAACTGTGTAATCGTGTACGCTGCTTTAGAAAAGCAGATTTTAACTTATTAAATTCGTTAATTTCCAATTTTGATTGGTCGGAACTATATTTGTCTACAGTTATTTCAGTAGCGACCAATATTTTTTATAACACAATTAATTCATTTTTTGATATTTGTGTTCCGTGCTTTTATCCAACTTCCAACTGGTTCACAAGAGAGTTGTCACGGTTAAAAAATTTAAAGTCGAGTCTATTTAAAAAGTATAAAAACAATAATTCGCCTTCAGCCTTTTCTCGCTACTTTAGCGCGCGGTCAGATTTAAACGCGAAATGTTATAAGACCTATTTAACTCGTTGCAAGGTTCAGTTTATTCAGAACCCCAAACAGTTTTATAGTTTTGTTAACACGAAGCGTAAGTCTACCGCATTTCCAACGAAATTAACGTTTGAAAATGCTTGTGCAGATACCGACCAAACCATGGCCGATTTGTTTGCAAAGTTTTTTCAAACGACCTATTCACCTTCTACACATCACACTCAATTTTATCCATACAACATTCCAAGTTCGAATGGTATCTTCACTCCCTTTCTAGACGAAAGCTCACTTGTCAAGGATCTTTATTTAGTTAAGCCAGTTTTCTCACCAGGCCCTGACGGTGTTCCCGCTTGTATACTTCGGTTCTGTGCCAACTCCTTAAGTAAGCCATTGCTCAAACTATTTTCGCTGTCCTTAGAAACTTCACTCTTTCCTTCTATTTGGAAAGAATCTTTTATTATTCCCCTTCATAAAAAGGGCAGCAAGTCTGATGCAAGCAATTATAGAGGTATCTCTAAATTGTCGGCTACACCTAAATTTTTCGAGAATGTTATAACTCCTCAATTGCAACATTCCTGTAGGTGCGTTATTTCTCCTTTTCAACACGGATTTATAAAGCGTCGTTAAACTACGACAAATTTACTTGAGCTGACATCCTTTGTGGTAAAAGGATTTCAGGAAAATCTTCAAACTGATGTTATTTATACTGATTTCAATAAAGCTTTTGACTCAGTGAATCATTCCCTTCTGGCACATAAGCTTGACCTTCTAGGTTTTTCACCAAAAATACTTAGTTGGATTGTTAGCTATCTGACTGACAGAACTCAAAGAGTCCTCTTTAAAACCACCCTTTCAAACCCACTGCATGCCACATCTGGTGTTCCTCAAGGGAGTCACCTCGGTCCCCTACTTTTTACGCTTTTCATCAATGACCTTCCTTTGGTCATACGTAACTCCCGTACTCTCATGTATGCGGATGATGTAAAGCTTTGTTACCAATTTAAAGACGACCACTGTCACTCAGTCTTACAAGCCGACCTAAATAGTTTTTATTCTTGGTGTTGTGCCAATTTTTTAAACCTGAACAGCTCTAAATGCAAGCTGATGATATTCTCTCGAGCCAGTCCAAAGTATGCTTCTAATACTCTTTGTGGTTGTGCCTTGGAAAGAATCACCCTAGTTGATGATTTGGGGGTTCTTTTGGACCGAAAACTTAAGTTTTCCAATCATATTTCTAATATGGTCAATAAAGCCATGGGTGTCTTAGGCTTTATTAAGAGATGGTCTAAGGAATTTGACGATCCTTATCTTACAAAGACTCTCTACATCTCACTTGTTCGTCCCATTCTCGAATACGGGTCATGCGTATGGTGTCCCCAGTACACTATTCATAAGAAACGCATAGAATCTGTACAGAAGAACTTTTTACTTTTTGCCTTACGTGGCCTTAACTGGGATGAAAATTTAAGACTGCCTTCCTATACTAATAGACTTCTATTATTAAACCTGCCTTCCCTAACCAATCGCAGAACCATGCTAGGCGTCTTATTTATTAACAACCTTATGCAAGGTGACATTGACAGTGAGACCCTGGTAAGGCAGCTACACTACTGTGTCCCTTGCAGAACTACACGTAATTACCTTCCACTAACTCTTCCTTATTGTAGATCGAACTATGCACTGCACGATCCGTTCAGGGTATTATGTTCGGACTACAATAAACTTCAACACGTCATAGCTAGCACTAACTCTATCGCTGCTATGAAGTCTTTAATTCTTGTCTATCTAGCACGTAATTAGTATTAGTATTAATTAGTAATAGTATCTTCCTCGTCATTCTATCTTCTTTTTCTTAATTTTCATTCTTCACTTGCATGTCGCGTGTATCCTCTATTCGACTTTTTATTCCCTATCGCGTTAATTTTCTTTCTCTCGCGTTTCTACTTGCATTTTTACCGCGTTTCCGTGTCGTTCGTTATGCGACGGTGCCTCTCGGTCGGTCAGGCGGGAGGTGGACTTCGTCTGGGTTCCGCGCGCAACAAGCATCGGCTTGGTGTCGTTTGGACCACTTGCTAATACATTCATTGTATTCAACGTCCAACTATCTATAAGCATAGATGCCTTTTCTTACCAGAATTGCAGTTCTAGCTTTATTTACGGTAGTTGAGTGGAAGATGGAGTAGTTGCTAGACCCTAGCCCAGCGATCTTGTTGCCCGATGCGATCCAGGGCTCCTGGACTAAGGCCACGTCGACGGACTCCTCCTCCAGGGTTAAGAGGAGCTCCGCCGACGCCAACTTGCTCTTATTGATATTCAGCTGAAGGATCCGTAGCTTCATGGCTATTTCGGGATTCCTTCCGCATGGATGGGTTTGCTATTATGGTCAGGTGACCATCCTCCTCCATTTCGTCTTCTATATCGAGGCAGTTGGCCGCGTCGGTCAAGGTTTCAAGATCCTTTTCCACCTCGCCGGCCTCCAGCGTGTTGGCGTTGGTGTCGTTCGGGTGGCGTTTCTTGAGTCGTAGCAACAGGACAGTGTCTGACTCTGAAGTTTGAATCAATACACAGCCCATTGCCCAGCCGGCACCCTCGTGGATGGTTCAGTAGGAGGATTTATGTCATGCCGAAGGTAGCATTTCTTTCTGGTGGGATTTGCCTTTTATTAAGCAAAGTCAGTAATTTTTTTTAATATTGCTCTCTCTATCATATTTCCTTGTTCCAATCTTGGTACGCCTTCCGATCAGCCAAACAGTAAAAACTCTTTATTGTTCTTCTACTTTATATATGGATATTTTATTCAACGACTGCAAGCGAATGAATACGAGGGTCGTTTGATAAGTCCGTGACTTTTTGAATAAAATATATTTTTTTCGTCAAAGAAGCGTTTTATTTCTCAACATAATCTCCTTTTAGCTCTATACATTTAGTCCAGCGTTTTTCCAATTTTTTTATTCCTTCCAAATAGTAGGTTTTCTCAAGGCCCTCAAAATAGTCGTTTGTTTCTGTGATGACCTCTTCATTTGACCCGAATCTCTTACCGCCGAGCCATTTCTTCATGTTTGGAAACAAAAAATAGTCACAGGGGGCTAAATCTGGAGAATAT
Source organism: Zaprionus ornatus (assembly GCA_018904035.1). Classification (NCBI taxonomy): domain Eukaryota; kingdom Metazoa; phylum Arthropoda; class Insecta; order Diptera; family Drosophilidae; genus Zaprionus; species Zaprionus ornatus. Next base: position 89,614 of record JAEIFZ010000282.1, on the reverse strand, counting down.
GCTGGATGGGGTAGCAGTTCGTAGCCCAATTTATGAAATTTTGCCATGCTGACTACACACGTGTGCACCCGTGCATTGTCCTGATGGAACAGCACTTTTTTTTCGCCAAATGCGGTCGTTTCTGCTTCAAATCAATATCGAATCTGTCCAAAAGCTCTGAATAATATTCGCCGGTGATCGTTTTACCCTTTTCAAGGTAATCGATGTGAATGATACCTTGTGCATCCCAAAAAACTGTGGCCATGACCTTGTTGGCCGACAGACCCACCTTGGCCTTCTTTGGTGCACGTTCACCCGGAGAAACCCACTGTCTTGATTGTTCTTTGGTCTCTGGTGTGGTGTGGTGGATCCATGTTTCGTCTACGGTAACGAAACGGCGCAAAAATTCGTTTGGATTTCGGTTGAACATCGCCAAACACTCCTTTGAAATGGTCACACGGTTGCGCTTATGGTCGTGTGTGAGCAATCGCGGCACCCATCGCGCGGAAAGCTTTTTCATGTCCAAATATTCATGTAAAATGTGATGTACCCGTTCAGTTGAGATGCCTACAGCCTCAGCTACCTCACGCACTTTCATTCTCCGATCATCCAATATCATTCCATGGATTTTGTCGACGATTTCTGGCATGACGACCTCTTTTGGGCGACCTGAACGTTCGGCATCACTTGTACTGGTACGACCACAACGGAACTCAGTAAACCATTTCTTAACCATTGAAATTGATGGTGCAGAGTCCCCATAATATTTATCAAGTCTTTCCTTGGTTTCGGTGATGGATTTTTTACGCAAAAAATAATGCTTAATTAGCACACGAAATTCACTTTTTTCCATTTTCGTTAAAATTCACGAGATCGTCTGCTTTCAATGCCTATAAAACGCAAACTAAGAAACGCAGCTTTCTCAAAATTTTACAGTCAGCTGTTAATCGATAACTGCTGACAGGAGCAGTGTTGTATTTAGAGCAGGTGCGCGGCAAATACAAAAAGTCACGGACTTATCAAACGACCCTCGTAATTACTCTTAGAACATGATAAGTGGGAGGCAACAACAACTGAGTGTGAGAGAACAATAAGAGAACGTATTGTCTCCTTCCAAGATCTTCCTGGTTTTCACCACTCTCAAATAAACATACCACACAACATTGTATATGTGTGACTTTTGTATTTTCAACACGCCACCTCAAAAGTTACACTGACAAAAATCAATCAAAAATCAAATTCAATTAAAAATAACTTTCAGATGGTTGTATTCTTATTCTATTCTTTTCTCTGGGGGTATTCTTTTCTGAACCAGTATTTGCTGCAAAGAATTGGGGAAATCCAGCAAAACCTAATTAGTTCAATCAAAAAACATAAATTAACAAGATTCGATTAGATAAACATAGTAATTGTTATACTAGTAATTGTTTTAGTTTGATTATGGTTATTTATAAAAAAAGATTCAAACTTCATATTAAAAATAAATTTTGTCTTTGCTTCTTCAGGTGATTTCCATTATTCAAGGCTCGATTAGCCCCAGTTGGTCTTTGTAGTGCAGTGAATCTGGCAGTTGGTAGTGGCTTTGTTAAAATATTAGCCAATTGTAAATCTGTGGAAAGATACTTTACACAAATTATTTTGTTTTCAATTTGTTCTCTGGTAGAATGATATTTGATATGTATGGGCTTAGTTCTCTTGTGGTAAATAGGATTATGGGCTATTCTTATGCAACCTTGTTTGTCTTCGAAAATAATTATTGGACCATTTCATTTTAATTTAATTTCATTTGTTAATGACTTTAGCGATAATGCTTCTCTTACACCTTCAAATAAGGCCATATATTCAGCTTCGGTAGATAAAGCAGTAACAGATTTTTGTTTCATAGTACTCCAGGAAATTGAACAATTTTCAAACTGTAGTACTTCTTCTGTCAGTCTCAGCCAAAGTCAACATACCCATAAGAATTTTATTTATCTTTTAAATGGTAAATTGAAATCGACACTTCCGTTTATCTTAAAATTATTTTAAGAAATTGCCATAATTCTCTATTATTATTGTTTGCATATCGACTTAGGATACTTATTGATGTACTTAAATCCGGTCGTGTACACAACATTACGTACATCAAACCACCAATAAAATTCCTACATGGTGCTTCACATGATTCTACATAATTTAATTTGCTTGGAAAAGGATTAATAACTGGATTACAATCTTCCATATTGAATTTTCTTAAAACATTTTGTGCACTTTTAGTGCTTCATTTAAAAAAGCTGTTTTGACATCCATATGATGGATCAGTAAATTATATTGATTTGAAAATGCTAAAAGATATCTAAAACTAGAAATTCGTGCAACTGGTGCAAAGTCTCATTATAATCCATCATATATTCTTGGGTGCAGTCCTTGCCCAACTTGCCTTATATTTTAGTAGATGACCATTTTCGTCTTGTGTTATACTAAAAACCCACTTGCACTATATTGTTATACCCTTCGACCATTAAAAGTGGTCAAAAAAGGATATTTTAAGACCCCATAAAGTATACATACATATATATTCCTTTCAAGATCACTAGCCGAGTCGATTGAGCCATGTCCGTCTGTCTGGATGAACGCGCCGATCTCAGCTATTACAAAAGCTAGGAACACCAAATTTAGCATGAACATTCCTGTATACTATACGCAGATCAAGTTTAATAGTTCAACTTGGAATAACACGCCTACCGCCCCCGCAAACCGCAATTTTGATTAACGTTCTGCTTTAGCATATATGTATATAGATAAATACTATATGAACTTATCCTCCAAAATGCATTCCGATCGGACAATAAACACTGAAGCTATTCAAGAATCCATTTCGACCCTTCGACCAGCAAAGAAGTTGTCGATGACGTCAGAACTAAATTACTTGTGCAGGAAACGATGCGAGCGAGAAGCGCGAGCTATTTCTCGACTCTTCTTTTCCATGCACATGTCAATTACCGAAAATACATGTGCATAAATGTATACTAATACTCAACCAATAGGTGGCGCATAGATGAACGTATGCAAGTAGTTGCATGCATGTGTACATATGCTATAGCAAGGTGGCAGCGCACTGCAGTGTTATGATTAATTTGTAGCTTGCGATTAGTATTATACAATTAAATACTTTTTATGGCTACATGTTTCCAAGAGTATCCCACTGTCGCGTGCCGCTCAACTGTTGCTCTCGTTGTTAAGTCTTTCAATATTATTATGTCCGGCCGTTTCGTATTATTCCGGGTCTCTTGTCACTCTCCTGCCGAAAAATACTTCTAGTTGTCGTTTCTTTGTAACAGAATGAAGACTGTAATTGTACTCGTAAACGGCTCTTTCTAAAAGTTCCTTAAAATTCCTCTCCGTGCCCTCTTTCTTAACGCATCTCATTATTTCTGAAAGTGTTGAATGGAAGCATTCTATTTGACCGTTAACGGTACTTTTGTATGGTGGGGCAGTATAAACTTCTATATGTAGCTGTTCCAGGGTGAACTTAATTGATTGGGAATTGTGTAATATCTGAGGACAAAAAAAAAAAAATAAAAATCAATTATAATTTAAAAAAAAGTATCGCTGTTATTTTACCATTATTTTTTTTCGAATGATCGATTCTGGTCATTGGTAGTATTGATAGCATAGTGGTAAGGAATGGCGACTGGTCTGCAATGGTGACTAGATCGAACTTCTGAATTTCCAATCAGTCGTTTGAAGTCAGCCGAAGCGTAATAACAATCTAACCGGGAAAAAAAAAGAAAAAGAATTTAAACAATTGTGTGAGACAGTGAATATAAAATTATAAATACATAGTTACCTGTACCCATTGCTGGTAAGTTTTTAGAGCTGAAAAAAAAAAATTCAGAACTCCTTTATATACGAGCGCCGATTGCATCTGCAATCGGCTGCAGGAATCAGGGAGAATCTCATCTGTAACACCAGCTACGGGACAAAATTAACCGCTTCCATCAGTAACCAAGGGGGGAAAAAAAAATTTTTCAGTTGGCCTATACGATTTAATCCTCCAAAAAATCACAGAATCCCGCCAAAAATTACAAAATCCCGCTACGGTTTTACCGTAAATAAAAGGCAGTAAAGAAAATAAAAATTTTTTTTATGGAAAAGTCTCACATCTACTTTTGCGGCGTTCCAGCACAGCAGCAATAATTTTAGATTAGCGTATTAGGATAGGCAAAAGATTTAATTTTTTTAATTTAATTTTTATTTTTATTCTGTATAATTTTAAAATTCCTTTAGCCAATTAATTTTAACCTTGTTAAGAATAGGATCTGTAAATTCTGTAATCTGTAAATTCATTTGTCTGTTGTCTGCTAATTTGTCAGCTGATCTGTGAAAGGGTTAGTGATCCGAGAGAGGAGATGTGTGGCAGGGTGAATAAGATACATAAGTGCGTGATTTTGGTGATTTAAATTGGCGGATTAAATCAATGTATATGTATGAAAAAATTTTTTCTTTAGCACCTCTTCGAAAGCGCTTTCGTCGTGGAATAAATAAAACCTGAGTGACTATTCAACAAACACACACACACAAACTCTTATGAGGCTTTGCCCATATTTTATATCTATATACATATAAATTTGATTTCAACCGCATTTATTACACTATATACCAAAAAAATCGTGAAAACCTAGAACTATTAAACACCTACCTGAAAGATAGGGAAAAATTAAAAGAAAAAAATTGTTTACATTACACTCACGATAAGTGTCGACGCTATCTGGCGATAATCTCAAACACAACTCTTTCTTTCTCAACTGTTGAGTTACCGCAGATCAGTATTCCCTTTTACAATAATCAGCTGATTGGCTAGGCAAACAGATAAATAAGGAATGAATAAAAAAAAAATGTTGGGGGTTTTAAATATAAAATTTTTATACTATTTTTATTTGTAATTTCTTCTGTTTGGGTTTAATACTTATATTTCTATTTATTTTTGTATATTGTTAGACAATTTTTGCGAATTTTTTTATTTTATCCAAATTAGGGAAAATAATTTATAAATTATGTAAGGAGCTAATTTTAAATTGTTTACATGCTAGGATTAAAAAATAAAAGTATGCAATAAAGTAATTATATAGTTGAAGCCGAGCGGTTGTAATCTCTTGAGGGGTCGCCATGCAAATAGTCAGGAATTTTGGTGACCAAAGGTAGGGCGGGCTTAACTGGCCACAAGAGATCTGTGGGCCAACGTGTACTCCTGTTTGTCTGATTGTGTCTGTCCATGGGTTTAGCCGGAATAGATACGTGCTGCCCAATTAACAGACACCACCAGCCTACGGAGGTTGAACTAGTAAGGCAACCGTTACAATTGAAAGCTTTTTCGTTGACCATAACGATATGTTTAGGGACTCCGAAATAAAATATGATATCACGCAAAGGGGCTCTGATGTCCTCTATCGCTTTTGAATTTACAATTCTTGCTTGCGCTAATTTAGAAAACTTATTGCAATAGATACTGAGTACTAAGTGTCGTTCGGTAGAATAGATGTCAATGTGCAATATGTGACCGGGGTATTCTGGAATAGGAGTTTCTTAAAGTTTCAGATTTGGGGGTGTTTGTCATATTTAGCTTTTTTGCAAACTTTGTTTTTTTAATTTTCTGTTTCATTCTTGGGAAATAATAGGTTTCTGGTAGCTATTTTTGATTTTCTAAAGCATTCCGATGTGCTCTTCTATGTATTTAAAAAATTATTTCCTTCTCTTCAGTTTCGTCTGTCAAGTCTTCTACCCTGGACTGGGTGAATCGAGTTTTGATTCCTTTGAAGTGACTTCGGTAAGTTGTCTGTATTTTTCCCATCATATCTTCAGTTGTGTAAATTCCGTTAATTACGGAAGGGTTGAGATAATTTTTGAGGTCTCCCATTACATCGTCTGTAGTGTATTCGATTCGGAACATTTCATGTCCATGAAAGGTAGGAAATGGGATGGTGAACTTTTAGTCGTATTTATCTCATTTGTAAGAGAATTTTTGATTTCTGAAATCATTTATTTGGGCTTCGACGCTAACGATTCAGTCATGGCTAGAACTTTCGGCGCTATGTTGTGTAGATGCAACGGAGTTTATCTGCTCTAAAGGTATTCTTGAGAGCGCGTCTGCAACAACATTTTCTTTTCCCAGTTTATAGAATATTTCATAATCATATTCCTCTAGATAAGCCTTCCATCTCTTGATTCTGGAATTTCCATTCCAGCTACTCAGAGAATGAGAATCTTAACCTTTGCTTTACCGCAAACGTAATTTTTGAGGGTCTTGAGTACCCAAAATATGGCATCTGTTTCTCGTTAGCCTCATAGTTCTCTTCGGCTATGGAAAGTGTTATATATGGAAATGATATAGGGTGGTTGTCTTGCGATAGAACTGCTCCTATTGCGAAATTCGAAGCTTCAGTAGTTAAATGGAACCCTTTATTGAAATCTGAGTAACGGAGAAATCTTTCTTTTGACACTAAGTTACTTTTAATCTTCTTAAAAGAGTCTAGAGCTTCATTGTCTAGTGAAATCGATTTTTTTGATGACATTCTTTTGGACACTTAAAAGTGAAGTTTGAAGTTTTGCCAATTTGGCATAACTTGGTATAAATCTTCTGTAGTAACCGGAAAGCCCTAGGAAAGATCTTAGATCCCTCAAAGTTTTAGGGCAGGGATAATTTGGTATCGCTGCCACTTTACCCGGGTTTATTTCTATTCCCCTATCGGAGACAACAAATCTAAGGAATTCGACTTTGGTTTTCATGAACTCACATTTATCCAGCTGATATTTCATGTTAGCGTTCTGTAAAGCTTGAAAAATTTTAGCCAAGGTCTCAATATGCATATCATTTGCTAAATATGATGATATCGGCTATGTAAATAAAACATACAACAGAGAATACTTTTTGGGAACAATCCATACTTGTGAATTGTACGGGGACCTAGAAGGTCGAATAATGCTATCTTCTAAAAGTTCCTTTATCTGTTTGTTTACTTCATCTTTCAGTGTCATTTGATACTGATAGAATTTCGAGTAAACCGGAGTATCGAACGAGGTTTGGATCGTTGTCTTCACATTTGTTGTGTAGGTCAGTTTCTGTTTTGGATCTGCGAATAAGTCTGGAAATGACTTGAGTAATTCGCTTAGCTTAGCATTTTGTGTGTCGGGATATGGGATAAATGGGATATTCTTAGAAGAATTGTGTTGACGGTTTCGAATGTTTTTTCTTTGTTTCATTTTTTAATGTCATAATATTTTTGCTGGTTTTTATCTCTGCCCCTAATTCATTCGTTGCCTAAAATGACATCTAAATATTTCAATGTGGGCAATAGGAAAAACTTTACTTTAACGCCCTGAAAATTAAAGAGGTTCGCTACCTTATGGTACGTAACTACTGTGCTGCCGCCTACTGAGATAGCATTGAAAGGTGATTTGTTCTGTATGTTGTTATCTACGAATTTAGGTTGAATGTAGTTTCTGTTTGAGCCGGTATCTATAAGTATTCTAATAAAATTGCCATTCCACATCTTGCATACGAAATATGGAAGAGAGGAATTCTCTATTCTAAAAAATTCAAGGCTGCGTCATCGTAGTAGTCGTAAGCATTATTTTCAGCGTCGGCTTTTACAATCTGATCTACGTAGTCGTCCAGGTTGTCTTCAAGGTTGTTGAAGTCCTCGTACTCCGCCATGGCTTGTTCATAGTCCGTCATTGTCCATGGAGTCTCAGTGGGTCGTATTTCGTTTTCTTCTTTTGTACTCTGTATATTAAAGTTTCTTTGTCGCTTCATTCCATCTGGTATTGGACCGGGTGGTCTTTTGCCTGGTTCCAAGCGAGGTCTGTTCATATAATTTACCATTCTGGTCTGAACACTGGGATCCACATCCATGGGTTCTGGACTAGGCAGTGGCTTTGGGGCCTGTGGCCTAGGTGGCGCTGACTGTTGTGGCGGGAATTGCCTATTTTGAAATGGTCGAGGTGCACCTGCTGGCTGATAGCTGAAGTTGTTTGAATTTTGTCGTGGTACAGCGGTCGGTGGTTGTTGTCCGAATTGGTAATATTGAGTTCTTGGGGGCGGAATTGGTGGTTGTTTATTAATAAATGAATTACTGCGAGGAGCAGGGGAAGGCTTTGAAGTTTGGTTCCTAAACTGTCTTGTCTGTCCCATGTTTGTTGCATGTCTTGCCCTGAAGTTCTGGTTTTCTAACTTGAGGCAAAGGTGCAATGCTGAGGGTAAGTCTACTGGTTCTTTGATTCCCAGTAGTCGAAGCAAGTCGCCTTGTAATCCTCGTACAAAGGTGTCCAGAGCCTTGTCTCTGTACATTTTGGTCATTAAAAATTCTGCTTCTCTTCCTAACCCCATACAACCTATCTTGTTAAGGATTAGGGATAGGTGTTTATAAACCGTTTGATGTAACTCTTCCACCGATTGGTTAGCACCCTGTATAAGCATTGTCATTTGGTATTCTAATGAGTTAATGTCGCGTTTGTCTGCGTAGTGCAGAGTCAGACATTTAGAGATCGCTGAACAGTTCAATGGAGTATTGTAGGACTGCCATGTCAGCGTGTCCTACAATCTTATTACGTATGGTATGTAAGATACCATAGTATTTTGGGGTACCCTGGTAAGCACTGTACGCTTCTAAGATACGGTGTACTCCCTTCTTCCATGAGCTGAACTCTGAACTCACCTAAAAATTCTCGGATAGGTTTTACTATATCCGGCACTCTGTCAAAGTCGCCTAAATTGCCTGCATCTTCTGTGGCAATTACCTGGTCTTTACGTTTGCGAATTCTTCCGAAGTATTGTGAAGTGTCAAAAATTCTGGTGCTAAAGGACCAAGTTCTAAACTACTGCAGCACCGCTGTTGCTGGGTATTGGCGTCAACGTCTGAAGGGCGGCTTGCACGACACTCCCAACCACTGGAACTGGGATTCCAGCTCCTCGCTCCGTAATTCCCACTCCTCTAGTGGGGATCTGGACATTCTGGCGCTACGTTTGAATGGGTCCATCTTGTGGGGGGGAATGCCCCCGCTGGACCGTCCGTTAATTGATAAGTGTCACCAGACTACCCTATGCGAACGTGGAGCACCAAATTTAGCAAAGGTACTACGTGGGCCACGGATTTCCCCTAGCCTTTTTTAGTTGGAGTTTATTCCGCCTCTTCACGGACACCAGAGCCTCTACTTAGGCACCAAGATGGCGAGACGTTGATGATTGGTATGTCCGTGACCTTTGTGTCTTTTCCCTTGGTAAATATCGGGCCACTCCATTTCGCGCCCAACTGAACGAGCAGCCCTGGCAGCGCCGTTGATCGCCAATTGGGTCCGATAGCTCACTGATGTGAAGTTGGCAGCGCTGTCAGCTGTTATTTTGAGCTGCACAGAAATTGCAAATAAAAAAATAATTTCCGAATGCTCGCGTTTTAACACGGTTCTAATCGCGCTTTAATAAAGCACATTAACACGGTGTGGCTTTGTGCAGTTACTCAGCCCATCTCGCCAACCCGCCTTTGTGACAAAGATGTTTTTCGCGCAGCGTAACAAAAAACACGTCCGAATTGAGGGAAACGAAAAAAAATCATTTTGTGTGTGTGTGTTGGAGTTTGTTGTTTGTGTTTAGATTTGAATTGATATCACTCAACGTCGGAGTAATATCAACTCTATCTTATTGTATTATTATTAATTTTGCTTGCACCAGGTGCATAACCATGTAGCAGAGGTCGCCGTAATAAGTACAAAAATAAATTGGGCTGCGGAGTAAGAACGAGTAGTCAAGTGAGAGTTACTTTTCATACAATCAAGCTATATTCTGTTAGCCACTGCCCGAGTTACGATTCAAGGCAACAATGGACAAAAGGCCGAATTTCGAGCTCTCCTAGACTCAGAATCTCAAATAAACGCCATATACGTACATACAAAAGGAATGGAGACATATCCCAAGCGCACACAACGCTGCTGATGTCGCATCAAGAGGAATAACTGCTTCAAAGTTCAAGGATCGCAGATTGTGGTTCTATGGTCCACTATTTCTGCATGGACCTCCATCGACATGGCCATCACCGTTTGTGGCAAAGGGAGCTGAATCATCCAAGGTCGTCCCTGAAGTCGTAATAGCAGAAACCAAAACAGAAAAATTGATTTACACAATCAATCATGGAAACTCATATAATAAATTGTTGAGAATAGTTGCATATATGATGCGTCTTCGAAAACGGAAATTCAACGAACTAGTAATTGGAAGAAATAAATGAAGCCCAGAAGATAGTCATACGGAACATTCAACAAAATGGCTTCATGGCAGAATTTAACGATCTCCAGAAAAATCGTGAAATGGACAGACACAGCAGCTTAAGTACTCTAGCACCATTCCTCGATAATGAAAATATTATTCGAGTAGGTGGAAGATTAGAAGCAGCAGAGATCACATTTGATGCAAAACATCCTATGCTGCTGCCATACAATGATCCGATAACAATTGATAAATATAATTGAATAAATTGATATTTGAGCAAGGTTGACTATTGTGGACCGGTGAAGATTCAATATAAGCTCCGTGGAAAGCAACCACATGTAGCATATATAGCCATATTCTGCTGTTTTGCGACCGATGCGTTTCTAGCAGCTCTTCGAAGATTTACCAGTCGACGTGGGAAGTTTCTAAAAAAACTGGAAGAAGCAATTGAGTCAGACAAGGCTAAAAAGGCCATTATCGAGAGCTGCAATCAAAAGGGAGTAAATTTTAAATTTATTCCTCCCAGAGCACCTCACTTCGGCGGACTATGGGAAGCAGCCAAAGCAACTACTACTAAAGAATATCTTCTCTGTTAAACTAACGTATGAAGAATTAGAAACAGTAGTAGTCGAGATTGAAGCAATATTGAATTCTCGACCACTAGTGTCAATGTCAAATGATCCAAGCGACATGGCTGCATTGACACCAGGACATTTCATAATAGGAGAACCACTGACAGCGCAACTGGACCATGAACCATCGCCACAACCTGTTTCATTAGGACAGAGATGGACATCAGTATCCAAGGCCAAACATCAGTTCTGGTCACAGTGGTCAACGGACTACCTACAGCAACTCTAAGAACGGCATAAATGGAAAAAATCATATGCTAATGTTAAAGAAGGCATGCTGGTGCTAATAAGAGAGGACAACACACCAGTTCTGCATTGGCCAATGGGACGTATAATCAATGCAATCCCTGGAAAGGATGGCTTCGTTCGAGTTGTGGAGTTGAAAACAGCAAGAGGCATCTTTAAAAGGCACATCCAACATATCGCCCAACTATGTATTTCCGGAAGATGGCAATTACCTGATCTTTTACGTTTGCGAATTCTTCCGAAGTATTGTGAAGTGTCAAAAATTCTGGTGCTAAAGGACCAAGTTCTCAGCTACTGCAGCACCGCTGTTGCTGGGTATTGGCGTCAACGTCTGAGGGGCGGCTTGCACGACACTCCCAACCACTGGAACTGGGATTCCATCTCCTCGCTCCGTAATTCCCACTCCTCTAGTGGGGGACCTGGACATTCTGGTACTACGTTTAAATGGGTCCACCTCGTCGGGGGCAATGCCCCCCGATGGACCGTCCGTTAATTGATAAGTGTCACCAGACTACCCTATGCGAACGTGGAGCACCAAATTTAGCAAAGGTACTACGTGGGCCACGGATTTCCCCTAGCCTTTTTTAGTTGGAGTTTATTCCGCCTCTTCACGGACACCAGAGCCTCTACTTAGGCACCAAGATGGCGAGACGTTGATGATTGGTATGTCCGTGACCTTTGTGTCTTTTCCCTTGGTAAATATCGGGCCACTCCATTTCGCGCCCAACTGAACGAGCAGCCCTGGCAGCGCCGTTGATCGCCAATTGGGTCCGATAGCTCACTGATGTGAAGTTGGCAGCGCTGTCAGCTGTTATTTTGAGCTGCACAGAAATTGCAAATAAAAAAATAATTTCCGAATGCTCGCGTTTTAACACGGTTCTAATCGCGCTTTAATAAAGCACATTAACACGGTGTGGCTTTGTGCAGTTACCCAGCCCATCTCGCCAACCCGCCTTTGTGACAAAGATGTTTTTCGCGCAGCGTAACAAAAAACACGTCCGAATTGAGGGAAACGAAAAAAAATCATTTTGTGTGTGTGTGTTTGAGTTTGTTGTTTGTGTTTAGATTTGAATTGATATCACTCAACGTCGGAGTAATACCAACTCTATCTTATTGTATTATTATTAATTTTGCTTGCACCAGGTGCATAACCATGTAGCAGAGGTCGCCGTAATAAGTACAAAAATAAATTGGGCTGCGGAGTAAGAACGAGTAGTCAAGTGAGAGTTACTTTTCATACAATCAAGCTATATTCTGTTAGCCACTGCCCGAGTTACGATTCAAGGCAACAATGGACAAAAGGCCGAATTCGAAGCTTCAGTAGTTAAATGGAACCCTTTATTGAAATCTGAGTAACGGAGAAATCTTTCTTTTGACACTAAGTTACTTTTAATCTTCTTAAAAGAGTCTAGAGCTTCATTGTCTAGTGAAATCGATTTTTTTGATGACATTCTTTTGGACACTTAAAAGTGAAGTTTGAAGTTTTGCCAATTTGGCATAACTTGGTATAAATCTTCTGTAGTAACCGGAAAGCCCTAGGAAAGATCTTAGATCCCTCAAAGTTTTAGGGCAGGGATAATTTGGTATCGCTGCCACTTTACCCGGGTTTATTTCTATTCCCCTATCGGAGACAACAAATCTAAGGAATTCGACTTTGGTTTTCATGAACTCACATTTATCCAGCTGATATTTCATGTTAGCGTTCTGTAAAGCTTGAAAAATTTTAGCCAAGGTCTCAATATGCATATCATTTGCTAAATATGATGATATCGGCTATGTAAATAAAACATACAACAGAGAATACTTTTTGGGAACAATCCATACTTGTGAATTGTACGGGGACCTAGAAGGTCGAATAATGCTATCTTCTAAAAGTTCCTTTATCTGTTTGTTTACTTCATCTTTCAGTGTCATTTGATACTGATAGAATTTCGAGTAAACCGGAGTATCGGACGAGGTTTGGATCGTTGTCTTCACATTTGTTGTGTAGGTCAGTTTCTGTTTTGGATCTGCGAATAAGTCTGGAAATGACTTGAGTAATTCGCTTAGCTTAGCATTTTGTGTGTCGGGATATGGGATAAATGGGATATTCTTAGAAGAATTGTGTTGACGGTTTCGAATGTTTTTTCTTTGTTTCATTTTTTAATGTCATAATATTTTTGCTGGTTTTTATCTCTGCCCCTAATTCATTCGTTGCCTAAAATGACATCTAAATATTTCAATGTGGGCAATAGGAAAAACTTTACTTTAATGCCCTGAAAATTAAAGAGGTTCGCTACCTTATGGTACGTAACTACTGTGCTGCCGCCTACTGAGATAGCATTGAAAGGTGATTTGTTCTGTATGTTGTTATCTACGAATTTAGGTTGAATGTAGTTTCTGTTTGAGCCGGTATCTATAAGTATTCTAATATATTTGCCATTCCACATCTTGCATACGAAATATGGAAGAGAGGAATTCTCTATTCTAAAAAATTCAAGGCTGCGTCATCGTAGTAGTCGTAAGCATTATTTTCAGCGTCGGCTTCTACAATCTGATCTACGTAGTCGTCCAGGTTGTCTTCAAGGTTGTTGAAGTCCTCGTACTCCGCCATGGCTTGTTCATAGTCCGTCATTGTCCATGGAGTCTCAGTGGGTCGTATTTCGTTTTCTTCTTTTGTACTCTGTATATTAAAGTTTCTTTGTCGCTTCATTCCATCTGGTATTGGACCGGGTGGTCTTTTGCCTGGTTCCAAGCGAGGTCTGTTCATATAATTTACCATTCTGGTCTGAATACTGGGATCCACATCCATGGGTTCTGGACTAGGCAGTGGCTTTGGGGCCTGTGGCCTAGGTGGCGCTGACTGTTGTGGCGGGAATTGCCTATTTTGAAATGGTCGAGGTGCACCTGCTGGCTGATAGCTGAAGTTGTTTGAATTTTGTCGTGGTACAGCGGTCGGTGGTTGTTGTCCGAATTGGTAATATTGAGTTCTTGGTTGTTTATTAATAAATGAATTACTGCGAGGAGCAGGGGAAGGCTTTGAAGTTTGGTTCCTAAACTGTCTTGTCTGTCCCATGTTTGTTGCATGTCTTGCTCTGAAGTTCTGGTTTTCTAACTTGAGGCAAAGGTGCAATGCTGAGGGTAAGTCTACTGGTTCTTTGATTCCCAGTAGTCGATGCAAGTCGCCTTGTAATCCTCGTACAAAGGTGTCCAGAGCCTTGTCTCTGTACATTTTGGTCATTAACAATTCTGCTTCTCTTCCTAACCCCATACAACCTATCTTGTTAAGGATTAGGGATAGGTGTTTATAAACCGTTTGATGGAACTCTTCCACCGATTGGTTAGCACCCTGTATAAGCATTGTCATTTGGTATTCTAATGAGTTAATGTCGCGTTTGTCTGCGTAGTGCAGAGTCAGACATTTAGAGATCGCTGAACAGTTCAATGGAGTATTGTAGGACTGCCATGTCAGCGTGTCCTACAATCTTATTACGTATGGTATGTAAGATACCATAGTATTTTGGGGTACCCTGGTAAGCACTGTACGCTTCTAAGATACGGTGTACTCCCTTCTTCCATGAGCTGAACTCTGAACTCACCTAAAAATTCTCGGATAGGTTTTACTATATCCGGCACTCTGTCAAAGTCGCCTAAATTGCCTGCATCTTCTGTGGCAATTACCTGGTCTTTTACGTTTGCGAATTCTTCCGAAGTATTGTGAAGTGTCAAAAATTCTGGTGCTAAAGGACCAAGTTCTCAGCTACTGCAGCACCGCTGTTGCTGGGTATTGGCGTCAACGTCTGAGGGGCGGCTTGCACGACACTCCCAACCACTGGAACTGGGATTCCATCTCCTCGCTCCGTAATTCCCACTCCTCTAGTGGGGGACCTGGACATTCTGGTACTACGTTTAAATGGGTCCACCTCGTCGGGGGCAATGCCCCCCGCTGGACCGTCCGTTAATTGATAAGTGTCACCAGACTACCCTATGCGAACGTGGAGCACCAAATTTAGCAAAGGTACTACGTGGGCCACGGATTTCCCCTAGCCTTTTTTAGTTGGAGTTTATTCCGCCTCTTCACGGACACCAGAGCCTCTACTTAGGCACCAAGATGGCGAGACGTTGATGATTGGTATGTCCGTGACCTTTGTGTCTTTTCCCTTGGTAAATATCGGGCCACTCCATTTCGCGCCCAACTGAACGAGCAGCCCTGGCAGCGCCGTTGATCGCCAATTGGGTCCGATAGCTCACTGATGTGAAGTTGGCAGCGCTGTCAGCTGTTATTTTGAGCTGCACAGAAATTGCAAATAAAAAAATAATTTCCGAATGCTCGCGTTTTAACACGGTTCTAATCGCGCTTTAATAAAGCACATTAACACGGTGTGGCTTTGTGCAGTTACTCAGCCCATCTCGCCAACCCGCCTTTGTGACAAAGATGTTTTTCGCGCAGCGTAACAAAAAACACGTCCGAATTGAGGGAAACGAAAAAAATCATTTTGTGTGTGTGTGTTTGAGTTTGTTGTTTGTGTTTAGATTTGAATTGATATCACTCAACGTCGGAGTAATATCAACTCTATCTTATTGTATTATTATTAATTTTGCTTGCACCAGGTGCATAACCATGTAGCAGAGGTCGCCGTAATAAGTACAAAAATAAATTGGGCTGCGGAGTAAGAACGAGTAGTCAAGTGAGAGTTACTTTTCATACAATCAAGCTATATTCTGTTAGCCACTGCCCGAGTTACGATTCAAGGCAACAATGGACAAAAGGCCGAATTTCGAGCTCTCCTAGACTCAGAATCTCAAATAAACGCCATATACGTACATACAAAAGGAATGGAGACATATCCCAAGCGCACACAACGCTGCTGATGTCGCATCAAGAGGAATAACTGCTTCAAAGTTCAAGGATCGCAGATTGTGGTTCTATGGTCCACTATTTCTGCATGGACCTCCATCGACATGGCCATCACCGTTTATAGCAAAGGGAGCTGAATCATCCAAGGTCGTCCCTGAAGTCGTAATAGCAGAAACCAAAACAGAAAAATTGATTTACACAATCAATCATGGAAACTCATATAATAAATTGTTGAGAATAGTTGCATATATGATGCGTCTTCGAAAACGGAAATTCAACGAACTAGTAATTGGAAGAAATAAATGAAGCCCAGAAGATAGTCATACGGAACATTCAACAAAATGGCTTCATGGCAGAATTTAACGATCTCCAGAAAAATCGTGAAATGGACAGACACAGCAGCTTAAGTACTCTAGCACCATTCCTCGATAATGAAAATATTATTCGAGTAGGTGGAAGATTAGAAGCAGCAGAGATCACATTTGATGCAAAACATCCTATGCTGCTGCCATACAATGATCCGATAACAATTGATAAATATAATTGAATAAATTGATATTTGAGCAAGGTTGACTATTGTGGACCGGTGAAGATTCAATATAAGCTCCGTGGAAAGCAACCACATGTAGCATATATAGCCATATTCTGCTGTTTTGCGACCGATGCGTTTCTAGCAGCTCTTCGAAGATTTACCAGTCGACGTGGGAAGTTTCTAAAAAAAACTGGAAGAAGCAATTGAGTCAGACAAGGCTAAAAAGGCCATTATCGAGAGCTGCAATCAAAAGGGAGTAAATTTTAAATTTATTCCTCCCAGAGCACCTCACTTCGGCGGACTATGGGAAGCAGCCAAAGCAACTACTACTAAAGAATATCTTCTCTGTTAAACTAACGTATGAAGAATTAGAAACAGTAGTAGTCGAGATTGAAGCAATATTGAATTCTCGACCACTAGTGTCAATGTCAAATGATCCAAGCGACATGGCTGCATTGACACCAGGACATTTCATAATAGGAGAACCACTGACAGCGCAACTGGATCATGAACCATCGCAACAACCTGTTTCATTAGGACAGAGATGGACATCAGTATCCAAGGCCAAACATCATTTCTGGTCACAGTGGTCAACGGACTACCTACAGCAACTCTAAGAACACATCGAAGCACATCGAAGAAGATCTACAAACAGAAAATTATTTACTAACAAAATCGCGATCACAACGAGCACCGTTGGATATTGTTGGAAATATTGCCGGTAGCCTGTTTGGAGTATTAGATTTCAATTTGAAATGTCGAACACTATCATGAAGGTAAAGGACAATGAGGATCACTTATTAAAGCTGATTTAAAACCAAGCCACGCTAATCAATTCAACAATTAATGTGATACGTCTTGATGAAGTATCCAACTCCAAAAGACTCACAACAATAGAAGGATTCATTACAGCTGCAAAGAAAGAAAAGGACCATTTCCAATCATTTCAATGCTACATCACACTCACAACTCAGCTAACACTATTAGCAACAAACCTACAACGAATGCAGAGTGAGATTATTAATGTGTTAACAGACATTCATCATAATACGATAAGTCCAGTACTGATCTCACCAAAACAATTAAAGCAACAATTGAATCAAATACGAGAACACCTGAAGAATGAACAAATGCTACCTGTCACACCGGACAACATGCTAATGCTCTACAAAATGATGAAGGCTGAAGGAACTATAGTAAATATGGTAATCATGTAATTATCAAAATTACATTACCGCTAGTATCCACACATAGTCCAATTCCGTCAACATCCGAGAATGGAATAATCAACTGTTACATCAAGATTCCGTTCATTGCAATCAACGATCATCGAGATGAACTTGTAAAATTGACAGAAATGGATTTTCAAAGTTGCTATCCAAGGGACACTGACGATTTTATATGCAGAAATAAACAAACAAAATTCACAACTGAAACTAGTTGCGAAATGAAATTGTTTCACAACAGAACAGATGCACCATGTCATTTGACACAGTCAAACAAAACCTTTACACTACTAAACATATATGCAAGAAATCACTGGATATTTGCTACAAATTCTCAAGTGCAATTATCAGCAGTGTGTCCGGATGGAACATCAGACATCACTCTACTACGAAGATCATTGATGACTCTCACCAGTCAAGACACCATCAAGACAATCATACCTACGTCGTTCGCTCGTTTTGGAGATATGATCAATAAAATTGAAACAACAACAGCACAACCTGGCACCACACTAACGAAGGAGGAGTTGATGCAACATTACATCGACTTACAACAACTACGAAAGAAACTCTTTCCAAGCAACACATTTCAATTACCTCACATCGCATTATACCTGTTCATGATGATCATGTCCATACTCTATATTAGAAACAAATACTACAAAGGAAGGACATCCGCCAAATCAGCTCCACCAACCGAAGAGAACCTACATCAATTTAGAATCAATATCGACGATTCTTGAACATATGTTCAACGGCCGGAAGGATGTACGATTTTACATAACTGCAGAAAATCGTACGCTGCAGATGATACGCAGGCACACTGCTATCTTAAGCAGATAGGCGACAGGGTACGTTTGACACATACCTAAATCAACAGTGACCCTTTACTGATATACACTGACCCTCGCTGGTAGACATACAAACACAACAAATAGACAACAATAGAATTAGATAACATAGCACGTAAGAAAAACACATATTGTAACATAACTATCGTAGAGAATAAGAGTTTGATATCGATTCATTGTAAAGAAAAGCAACCTTGTATAATATCGATATATCGAATGAGATGTGTAATCTATTTAACAACATGATATAATCTATTTAACAACTTAAATACTAAATAAGCATTTTACATCCACTAATACAATATCAGAAGTGGTCTGAATATTCACGTCATGGATATTGATATTTCGGCAGTTTCGGTGACACAATTAAAGAAATGGTTGGCAGTTTTGGGCTTGCCAACACGTGGCGGCAAAGTAGAATTTTTGACGCGGTTAAATGCAGTACCAACAGAGAAGTGTGGCGGTGATGGATCAAGCTGAAATAGAGGACAAATCAGAGATGCATGACGCAATGTTGGTGATGCAAATGGAAGAGATTTCCAAGAATCGAGAAATTCTCAGGAATTTGCAGGTGGAGATAGGAGCAGCAACAGACATGATTACACAATTACAAGAGCGCAGTAGCGTTAAAGCGAGCTGCGATGAGCAGCAAGAAGAAGCAGCGCTTGGAGATAATTTAGACGCCCGACAAGATGACGCTGGTATTTCAAATAAAATTAAAACTGGCGC
The DNA here is from genome assembly GCA_018904035.1 of Zaprionus ornatus. Classification (NCBI taxonomy): domain Eukaryota; kingdom Metazoa; phylum Arthropoda; class Insecta; order Diptera; family Drosophilidae; genus Zaprionus; species Zaprionus ornatus. The sequence goes on along the minus strand of JAEIFZ010000282.1, from coordinate 70,345 downwards.
GAAATCTGACGACAACTCTGCGGGGTCTTCGAGCATGTTTCTACTGGCAAAGGAAGTATTGCTAGAATTTACTGGTCAAACGTCGGTGCGTAATTGGATAACGTAGTTGCGAAATGTGGCTATCACGTATAATTTCATCAAAATGCAATATAATGAGGAGTTGTTGCAGCAATTAAAACTGGCATTCGATGGGAAAGTAACTAAAGGAGAATTACGACGAAATTTCGAACGGCGTAACTGGAAGTTTGGAGAGAGTTTTGTAACTTACTATGATAGTAAGGTTGATTTGGCACGAGACGTTAACATGGATAAAGAGGAGTAGGTGGATGGAATTATCGAAGGGATTCCAGTAGACAATCTTCCCATGCTAGAAAAATTGCAGGGTTTTGAGAGTGCTGAGAAAGTGTTGCGGGTCTTTGCTGGGATGGTACTACCGATACGACAACGGAGTAATGCTAAGTTGGAGGCAGCGCGCAGCGGTGCAGTAAAGGAGTTGCGTTGCTATAATTGCAATATGAAAGGGCACTGGAAAAAAGATTGCAAGCTACCATTTCGAGAGAGGGGAACATGCTATGGATGTGGATCTACAGAGCACCTGGTAGCTCAATGCCCTAAGAGGAAATCGGAGGCTGAAAATAATTATGTAAGACCAGTTGAAATTTATTTTAGCAAAAGTATTAATAAGTCAATTATTACAAAAGCACTCATAGATTCGGGAAGTCCAGTATCATTTATTAAGATAAGTTTAGTCCCTGATGGAGTGGGTCTGCAAGAAAGTTATAACACATATTTTGGGCTAAATGAAAGCCAGTTAATTGCTATTGGAAAAACACAAGAAGCAAGAAGTTAAAATATATTTTGATTTGATAATTGTTTCCGACGAATCTATGAGGTGTGGAGTAGTTCTGGGTAGAACTTTATGAAAAAATTTGATCTGAAAATTGATTTGTCGGCATTAAAAATTATTACGGTAGAGCGTATTGAAAATCAAGACGAAAACGCGAAGGAAGAAATTAATGTATTGGAAAATGAAGATTTAGTAAATGAAGTCCCAATGCAGGAAATAAAATTAGTTAAATTGTTAGATAGCAGACAGTTAGAAGAGAATGGGTTAGATGAAGAATTGTTAGAAATGAAAAGTAAGAGTAAGTTATTAGACAATGGATTACTTAGTGAGAGATTATGGTACGTGAATTAGAAGATAATAAAAAAGGGCATGCACAGGTAAATGATAATTTTGAAGAAGCTTTATTACAGATTTGTATTTTAGACAATGGAAGAAAGGAATATTCATACAATATTGGGGAACAGGTAGAATTGCAAGTGCGATATGAATTAGAAAAAATTTTAAGAACGATGTATATTAATGCGGAAAAGCCTATGATGCAAAAAGTCAAATACGAAATGAATATTACGGTAGATAATGCAAAACCTTTTAGATGTTCACCAAGAAGACTATCATATGTACAGAGAGAAAAATTACAAGTGATGTTAGATGAGTATATGCGGGATGGTATAATACGAGAGAGTAGTTCAGAGTATGCATCGCTAATAGTGTTAGTTAAAAAGAAATCAGGGAGTTAAGAATGTGTATTGATTTTAGGAGACTTAATAAGGTGGTGATAAAAGACAACTATCCTTTACCGTTAATAGATGATTTGCTTGCTTGTGAATAAAACAATATTTACGAAGCTGGATTTAAAAAATGGGTATTTTCAGGTGTTGATGGATAAGGAATCGATAAAATATACTTCATTTGTCACCCCTTTAGGCCAATACGAATTTTGAAGAATGCCGATGGGGTTGAAGACAGCTCCACAAGCTTTTCAAAGATTTATTAATAATATATTAATGGTCATGATAAATGAAAGTAAGGTTATAATATATATGGATGACATTATGATTACGAGTGCGGGTATGAAGGAACATTTACTAATTTTGAAAGAAGTCTTTAAACGTTTAGTGGAAAATCGATTAGAATTAAGGCTAGACAAATGTGAATTTTTACAGGATAAGGTTAAGTATTTGGGATTTGAAATATCTAAAGATGGCATTAGAGCAGAAGGAAAGGGATTAGAAGCAGTTAGAAATTTTCCCATACCAGTGAAAACGCAGTCAGTTCATAGTTTCCTGGGGTTGTGTTCTTATTTTAGAAGATTTTTAAAAAATTTTCGACGATAGCGAAACCGTTATATGATTTATTAAGAAAAGATAAAAAGTTTAAATTTGAGGAAAGAGAGTTAGATTGTTTTCAACAGTTGAAGGACAAATTAGTTGAGGCACCGATTTTGGCCATGTTTGATCATAAGAAGGAAACTGAACTTCATTGTGATGCCAGTGCATTAGGATTTGGGACGATATTGATGCAAAAAGAGCATGATGGAAAATGGAATCCGGTATTTTATTTTTCGAAAAGGACAACAGAACAGAAGCCAAATACCAGTTTTAAATTAGAAACCTTAGCAATTATATATGCTTAACGGAGATTTAGGATATATTTGCAAGGCAGACACTTTAAGATAGTGACAGATTGTAATTCTTTAACGTTAACGTTAAATAAGATTAAATTTAATCAGAGAATTGCCAGGTGGGCTTTGGAATTGCAAGAATTTGAGTATGAACTGAAGCATAGAGCGGGTAAACAAAGACAACATGTAGATGCACTTAGCAGATGATCACTGAGGCAAATAGTTTTGAAACCAATTTAATAATTGCTCAGGCTAAAGATGAAAAGTTACAGAATATTAATAAATTGTTGGAGGAAAATGAGCATAAGCTTTACGAACTGAGAAATGGCATTGTGTTTAGAAAAACCAATGATGGAAGATTATTGTTTTGTATGCCACAAAGGAAGGAGGATCATGGGTTATATAAGTATCATGATCAGTTAGGACATATTGGTAGACACAAAATGTTAAGTGCGATAGTGAAAAGTTATTGGTTTTCGAATATGAGGAACAAAGTTATGGAGCACATTGAAAATTTTTTAAAGTGTATTGCTTTTTCAACAAAAATTGGTAAAGGGGAAGGATTGTTGCACAGTATACCTAAAGGAAATAAACCATTTGAGATAATTCATATAGATCATTATGGTCCAGTTGATAATAGCAGATTGAAAAAACATATTTTGGTAGTAGTAGATGGGTTTACGAAGTTTGTAAGATTATATACAACTAAGACTACAAACACTAAGGAGGTTATAAGCGCATTAAAAGAATATTTTAGGGCATATAGTAAGCCAACTTGTATTATATCTGACCGTGGTAGTTGATTTACATCGACGGATTTCGAAGAATTTTTAAATGATTTAAATGTAAAACACATTAAAATTGCTACGGGTTCTCCGCAGGCAAATGGACAAGTAGAGAGAATTAATAGAAGTTTAGGACCTATGATTTCTAAATTAAGGGAACGTGAGAATGGACAATATTGGGACTCTGTGATTGAGGAAGTAGAGTATACGTTGAACAACATGCAGCATTGTAGTACGAAGAAATTACCAAGTGAAATGTTGTTTGGATTAGCTCAGAAAAGGAAGGTTAGTGATGAGTTAGAAGCCAAGAAATGATGAATCGGTTAGAAAATAGAAATGAACGGAATTTAGTGCATATTAGAGAAATAGGCGAAAAAAATCAAGTATTAGCACAGGCAAATAATGAAAAGACATTTAATGAAAAGAAAAAGGTTGTGATCAAATATAGTGTGGGGGATTATGTGATGGTAAAAAACTTCGATAGCACAGCAGGGGTAGCAAGAAAATTAATACCTAAAATGAAAGGTCCGTATGAAATATTTAAGGTGTTAAAGAATGATAGATATTGTATATATTGAAGGACGTCGATGATTTTCAATTAGCTTGAAGCCCGTATCATGGAGTGTGGGGTGCGCATGATATGAAGCCTTGGATAAAAATCTAGAATATTTAATGTATGTTACAAGAATTAAAGGGAGATAGAGGGCTATCTTTCAATCAAGATGGTCGAATTGTAATAGATTTATTTAACATAGCACGTAAGATAAACACATATTGTAACATAACTATCGTAGCGAATAAGAGTTTGATATCGATTCATTGTAAAGAAAAGCAACCTTGTATAATATCGATATATCGAATGAGATGTACGAGTAATTAAAAAAAAGAACAAGAGAATAAGAGTGAAGCGCGGAAAAAATAAAGAAATATATAATCTATTTAACAATTAAAAAAGTAAATAAACATTTTACATCCACTACTACAATATTACACCGACGTTGAGTGATATCAATTGAAATCTAAACAGTTTGTTTGTTTTATATGATTTATAACCAGAGGCTGGGTTTTTCCGTTTACTTTAGAGGGTCTTTTTGTTTGATTTATCGTTTTACTTAAGTCTATTCGTTTTTTTTCGTTTGTTGTTAGTTTTCTTGGTTTTATGTAGTCTTACAGTCCTATGGGTAACTTCGATTATGTGGCTCCTCCCCCGACGATCCGGATTTCATTCTTTTTGTCCCACGACTACTAGGGATCCTGCGATGCGTACAGGGTTGATGGGTAGTATGTGGCCCTGCCTTCAGTCCTTGGAGTCCACCGATGGACAAATGAACAAGTTAAGTTCGATTTGCCCGAGTTGATTTGAACGAACGGAAAAATGTTTTATTTTTTTTTTTTTTTGTTTCGTGAGTTGCATGTTCACTTTCACTCGCGTTTAGAACTGTTGCAGCAAATGTGACTGCTAGTCACAAATTTACAAACGTTTTGCTGTATCGTACGCGTACCGGTCCCTGCTCGGGCACCAGTTAATTACTTGCGGATTGCAAAGTAAAAAATAAAAGATTTGAAGTTCAATTAAGAACAATGACTATATTTGTCCAAATCCAATTTCATCTTATTACCCTAAGCTGTCCCTAACAAGCTGTGAGTTTGGCTGTGAGTTGCGCTGCCCTTGGTGGCAGAAGATCGCCGTTTTGTTGTTATTTGCTGATCGAAAGTTTAAAATGGTTTATCTAATAACTTCCGTATTTATTATTATTATAGATCGGATTGATTATAACCAAATTCTGGCATTGTTATAACATTGTCGAAGACATTTTCAATGGCGATGAAAATTTATTTTTTGCATCCTAAGGGAATATGAAATAAATCCTCACCGACTATTATTTCCCCAAAATGTAAAAAATTGCAACTGAAACTTGAAATGTCCGTCACCCGAGTAAGCAACTAAAGAAATCTCAAGGTGCAAGAATCTTTACTATAAAAGGGTATCCCTAATACCTTTTACGCCATACTCCATCTCACTACTAAATATATTAAATCGGTCTACACCGTCACGAACAAAAAACCAATTGATGTTCTGCATGGACTCGGCCCTTAAGGTCGTTGCCGGTACTCCTGACGACCATGACTTGGAGTCAATAAGGTTCACTGAAGCAATTTTAGTGGAGTCAAACAATAAGCAAATAGTTGTCAATTCGAAAATACAATATCTCAGATAAATAGCATCACCGATACAGACAAATTCTGACTATTTGTTTCAAACATTTTTAGCTAGAAATAGAATGCTATCAACCGAGATAGGATACTCATGCTTACAACCCTGGCGAAAGCCGAGATAGTAAACCCGACCATTTTAAACCACGCTATTCATAGTTTATTAGAAATATATATATATATAGAAACCTGACAGTAAACGTCTCAGGGACGCAACCTGTGTACATCTTTCCGCAATCGTTAATGCGTACAGCGCAGGCGCCCCGGGGTTGGTTACGTGCCTCTGTTCAACATTATGACACCATCCTGAGCTTGCCGTTTCTTCATCAACTAAGTATTGATAATCAAAGGTCGTTAAACGAAATACGGGACAATGCCCAAAATGACTTCATTCCCATCGTTGCGCTCAATCTAGGATTGAGTGTCTGCGTTATATTTTGCGGACTCATCCTTATGAAGCATGATCTTTAAAACAAGAGGAATAATTTTCAGGCGAACCAATTGATGGACAATCTTGGCGGACTGAGTACGGTCAGAAAAAATTCGGTGATCTTAGGATAGCTTAACCCTCTAAGTCTATTTTCTTGAACTCTAAATAAAAAATATCCAATTAATTTTTTCTTCAATGAATTTTGCCTTCTGAGCTCAAAAATGGCATCAGAAAAAGTTTTCCGCCAACCATTTACCTGCCAGGTGAGAAAATGTAAATGAGTGCCACCGCCCTTGTGTGCGTTGTATTCTCTAATATTATAATTTGTGGGTTGTCAATTTCTACGTGTTTTTTAGATTTTCGATCATATCGAGGTGTTTTTGCGACTCCACTTTGTCTTTTTGTCTTATTATAGTGACTCCATATGAAGAGCCAAAAAACTCCGTGGAAAATCCTCTAAGCTTGTCCTTGATAATATTATCACAAGGCAGCTTAAAATTGGGTATACGATTAGGGCGTACTGTACCAAGGCTATAGATACCTTTAGCACGAAGGTACACCAACAAAGGCACCGACGTATAAAAGTTATCGAAATATATGATATGATGGTGGAATTTCTGTACAATGTTTGCTAAGCGAACAACAATGTTGGCTGATGCTCCAAGATCTGGTTCGCAAAGTCGAGCTTGCTTTGGAATGGAATAAAAACTGTCATTTAGGTGATCTATTAAAGTTCTTGTGCGGAACAGGGGATCGTAACCGGCTTCACCCTTTTTAATTTGTTTGCTCTCATCTCGCAGACACAAGTAGCGCTTGCCTTGCGTCATGCAAGCTCGAATGGGCCCAAAAGCGTGTTTTCCCCAATAGCTTTTCAAAGATGGGAATCGATAAAGGGACATATAGATTAGAATCCCAATATAATGGTAAATATCATCCATTTCAATTTAAATTGGCTTTGAATGTTGTCGGCTATTGCTGCGCGTAATGTTTCCTCAAAAATTTGATGGATAATATTTTCAAAATATTTGCATTGGAGTTTCCAAGTTAATTATTTCTGGTGGCAAAGATGAGTTACCTCGAAAGGCTACGTCATTAATATGCAACTGAGAGACTGTTGCTTCCAAATTATTTTGCTCTGCTGTTTTTAATTGATTCAATACCTGTATAAAAAAAATATTTTTGATATTTTGTATTTTGTAACCATTTTATGAATGGAGACTAACTGAAACCGTTATATCGACCAGAAGGGGAAAAAGGGGAATTTATAATTTTTGCGTGGCCTAATGTTGGTAGAGGCCGTCAGCCGTCAAAGGTAGCAAGGGGAACTACACGTTGCCCTAGTTTTGGCTGAGGTACGTGCCGTCCTTGATCCTACTGCCGAAAGTGCGGCTATACTCTCCACGCGAGGGCGGCTGGAAGCAGGCCCCTAGCACGGTCATGTCTCTGCTAGGGGTGCTGACTAATTGTAGTCGTGCGAAGATTGTGATTCTATAAATCTCCCCAATCCAAGGCGGAACAGCATACGCCAAGGGATGCTTGGCCGGGGGTAGCCCGGTCGTTAGTATGCGGACCCTGGATACCTGTCGCCCTCAGACCTTCCCTTCCCGCCTATTCGTGGGTCCAAAGAATGGATAAACTTCAAAAACAAAATGAGTCTGATGCGACTTCAATAGCATCCACCCAGGGCGAAGCCTTAACGGCCGACCCTAACAACAACACTGCAGCCAGTGGGCTACTGGCTTCCACCCCCAATACCACGATTCTTGGCCCTGGTACTCTAGGGGACCCGGACAGACCACGGACTCCCTTGTACGATGAGTTCGCTAGTGCTGCCTTCTTGTCCAATAGCTGCTCAGGCAGGCAGCAACTCGTCGAGGTGATGTCCTCCGACGCTGAAGCTGACGCTGATCTGATCAGCCTCGCTGACGACGTTTCCGTGGCCCCTCAGAGGTCAGGTCTCACGGAAGCAGGCTCTCAGATCCAGTTGCTGCGACTGGAGTCTGAGAACGCCTTCGTAAAACTGAAGAGCCGTGAGAAGAGGCTTTCCAAAGCCGCACTCGCGAAGGGTTCGAGCAGAGCGGAGGCTCTAGCTATCGCCACCGCGCCCCCCGTGGCAACCAAGGCCAAAGGGACGCGCGCTGACGATACCGTCCTCGAACCCCAAGGGTCTTCAAAGAAGCCCAAAAAGACTCATGTGGAGTCCACAAAGCCACCACACAGCCAGGTGGCAAGCAGCGTGAAACTTGGCTTCACCTCGGCTGACGCTAAAAACCCGCTTTCACCGGAGCAGGTGGCTACACCAGACTGCCGAAGGGCATCCGAGGCAATGACTCTCGGGGAGGCAAGGCATGTGGCCTTGTCACTAAGGCGCTAAAAGAGGATGCGGAGCGCAACTAAGGTGCTCCAGGCGAGCCTGCACCACGCCAGAAGAGCGTCAGCCACCTTGTGCAGGGTCGTCTGTAAAGACGAGATTGACCTGGCTTTCGTCCAAGAGCCATGGTTAATAGGTGGCCTCGTCAGTGGACTATCATGCGGATCATGTAAGTTACTATATGACTGTATGGGAGGTCCCCCTCGCACTGCTATATTGGTTAATAACAGTGGGAGACACTTCCCTTTAACTAACTTCATTCACAGAGACCTGGTGGCAACGGCTATGGAGGTAGCCACTGCTGATGGCGTCCGGGAAGTAGTGATCGCCTCTGCTTACTTCCCGGGCGATGTGGATGATGTACCCCCCGAAGAGGTTCAGCGGCTTGTGGAATTCTGCCGCCTTCACGACAAGCCGCTTGTGATCGGCTGTGATTCCAACGCCCATCATACAATATGGGGGAGAAGCGACGTCAATAAACGTGGTGAGTCTCTGTTAGATTATCTAATGTGTTGTCATCTATATGTAGCTAACGTAGGGTGTAAACTCACGTTTATTAACTCTATTAGGGAAGAGCTTTTAGATCTCACCCTAGTCAGCAACTCAATTGCGAGTTCGCTTGTTAACTGGCGGGTCACAGACGAAGCCACCTTGTCGGACCATTAGCACATCAGGTTCGACCTTCCGTCGAGATCCGCCAGAACTCCTTCTGTCCCAAAAAGACAAACTGGGAACTCTTCAAAGCCTCTGTGGCTTTGAAAGCAGACTTGTTGATCAGCAATCCAAACTCTATCAGTGAGATAGAACTTGCTGCCAACCTGCTCCAAAATGTGCTTATTACGTCCTTCGAAGTCAGCTCAGTTTGGAAGACTCTAACGGTGAACCGTAAAGTTCCTTGGTGGAACGAAGAGTTAGCTGCACAAAGAAGGAAGGCTAGAAGCCTTTTCAACAAGGCCAGATCTAACCGCATTAGTTGGGACGTCTATAGGGACGCTCTCACAAACTATAACAAGAACATTAGACGCTCCAAACGCGATCCGTGCGGCTCATTCACGTCGAGCCAGTCTATCTGAAACCATTTTCGATCCTAAAAAGGTCAAATGGGCTGTAGATTTCTTCGCTCCCTTCAAAGCCCCAGGGGGTGATAAAATCTTTCCAGCCCTTCTCCAAAATAGCCTGGATCATATCCTCGATCCACTGGTCGACCTTCTTAGAGCTAGTCTCACGTGGGGACACATACCCAACTCTTGGAGGAGAGTCAATGTGGTATTCATTGCCAAACAGGGGATCAGCTTTACCTCCTTTCTGCTCAAGACTGTGGAAAGGCTCTTAGACATGCACATTCGGTGCTCTCTACAGAAAAACAACCCTCTGCACCCCACGCAGTTCGCGTATATAGCCGGTAGATCGACAGAGGTCGCTCTCCACAAATTAGTGAGTAAAATCGAAAAAGCCTTCGTATCAAAGAACATTGCTCTGTGCTCTTTTCTTGATATAGAGGGTGCTTTCGATAACACCGACTACGGGTCTATCTCTGCTGCGCTTGAGCGCAGGAACATTGCCCGTCCCATAATCCGGTGGATTGACGCCATGCTCAAACACCGGACTATCTCCTCTACCCTGGACATGACGACCGCCCATATTAGTGCGGTAAAAGGGTGTCCCCAGGGAGGGGTCCTATCCCCCTTGCTCTGGTCCCTAGTAGTCGACGAACTACTAATTATACTTGCAAAACAGAGCGTGGAAGCGATTGGCTATGCCGACGACCTAGCTCTCGTAGTGAACGGGAACTATGCCAACACCGTGACAGAGTTGATGCAATGCTGATTGCTGTCTGTCTGAGCTGTCTGAACACGGTCAGTAGTTTGTGCGAAACGCAATCATTGTTCCTTTCACTAAACGATACTCTATTGACATTGGTCAATACAAAACATTAGCGGCTCTCCTGTGGACCTTTCCAACGAAGTCAAATATCTAGGGGTGACCCTTGATAAACGACTAAACTGGAACTCCCACCTACACAACACTCTATCAAAGGCTACTCATGCCATGTGGGCATGCAGAAGACTCTTCGGTAGAATCTCGGGTCTCAAATCCTGCAGCATTCGGTGGCTATTTGAGATGATGGTAAGACCGATCGTAACCTACGCTGCTATTGTGTGGTGGCCTAAGCTTACGCAGGTCACTGCCATCAACAAATGCACGAAACTGCATAGGCTGCTCTGCCTTTCCTTGACCTGTCCCACCGCAGCAATGGAATCGATTTTGAATCTGACTCCGCTGCACATCCCCATAAAAGAAGTTGCTGCTAAGAGCCTTCTTAGAATCAAGCTTCACTCTGGGCTTCTAGCTACCGAATCAAGGCATGCTAGCTTAATCAAATATATTCCTGGCTTAGAGATCTGCACCAAATCAGATTCTATGACCAAGGAACTCTTCTTTGGTGCAAAATTTAGAACCCTCATCCCGGACCGTAGGGACTGGAATGCTGGCAACCCCATCAGAGACCCCAATGGTATACATTGGTACACCGACGGGTCAAAGACTGATCAGGGGGTTGGAGCTGGGATATATTGTCCCAACTCCAAAACCTCGATTGCTATGGGCAACTGGCCCACAGTTTTCCAATCAGAGGTTGACGCCATTGAGTTCTGCTGCCGTCTTATCGTTGAGAAGGGGATTAGAGGAGCGAATATATACATCTTCTCGGACAGCCAAGCGGCCATACTAGCTCTCTCTTCAAGAAGAGTAGGCTCTCGTATGGTGGCTGCTGGAACTGTCTCCAGAGGCTGTCGAAAAAGAATAAAGTTACCCTAATTTGGGAGCCTGGACACTCTGGCTTCCAGGACAACAAGCTGGCGGACGAACTAGCGAGGGCTAGGTCATCAGCCCCCCTGCTTGGCCCCGAACCCTTCTGTGGTGTGGGGTGGTCAACTATCTCCTCCCTGGTGAAAACCTGGGCTGGAAGATTAACTGAACGATACTGGTTCTTCCAACCAGGGATGTGGCAGGCTAAAGAGCTTACCAATCCCACAGTTGATCGAAGGACCAAGCTACTCTCTAGGAGAGACCTCTACCTCCTTGTTGGCTACCTTAGTGGCCACCACTTGGTGAACTATCACCTCACTAAAACGCGCTTGTCCACGGATGCGGAGTGCAGACTCTGCAAAGAGGACGACGAAACTGTCCGGCCATGGTATGGACAAGGAGGAAACATCTGCACGTGGAAATCGCAAGTCCCGAGCATATTGTCCGTTCCTCGACAAAAGATCTGTTATGCTTCATGAGGGAAGTCATGATAGGGAGAGCATTCTAGGTACAAAAGATCATCATGGTCGCAGTGCATCGCGCTTTCTCCGCTGGGAGACTCCCTCTTTCATAATAATAATAATAAAATGATGGTAGAGGCGACCGGAGTCCTTTTGGTGTTTTCTTGCTGGATTCGCGTGCTAGTTCCTCAGTCTCGGAGGCAGCAATAGCAAATGATACCGAATCAGCATCTTCCAAGGCTGCATTTAGTGCAGTGACCATATCAAGCTCATCGTCTTCATCTGCACTTGATTCGTCAGATAATTCCTCTTCCAACTGAACAGAATCAAACAAATTGAGCGATTGCTCATCGGTCAAATCTGACAGTTTATGGCGTTTACGCATTAGGTCTGCCCGTTCTCGTAGTCTTTAAATTGCAAAATTTAAAATTTAGTAAGTAAAGATCGTTTTAAGTCGCAAATATTCCAAGCACTGATAAATTACCTTCTATTAACAACACTTGGAAAAAGTACACTCTAAGCCCCAAGAGTGCCTTGAGGCACTCGTTGGTATTTCATTGTTTAAATGCACATGTCGTTGATATTGATAAGAGTAAATGCTTATTTCAATAGTTAATATACATACCTTAGACGAAAAAAAGTTTAAAGTTTATCGGCTTGCAAAATTTATATATTTTTACACTTTGAAGAAATAAGTTGCACCATACTACACGCGGGAAAAAACATATGTTTTTGGTAAATAGACAAAAATTCCGACGAAGAGCTTTAGAAAGCTATCAACGCATTTTGGTATTTATTAATACATTATTTAGTTACTTTAAAATATAACTTAAATACTAAACAACTAATTATTTATTTTGTTATTGCAAGATTCTTAAGATTCTCTGTGGTCAGTTCTTAAGTTAGAAAGTTAGATAAGATTAATCCAAGCGATATTAATAATATAAAAACCATCAATCCAAGCGAGACGTGGCGGTTCGCGTGTAAATAAAGGCGACTGAGTGAATGCCGCCGTATGCTCATTCTGGAGTGTGTTGCTAGAATTTTTGAAGAACAAAACCAAATTAGATAAAAAAAAAGAATTTGTTGTATGGTGCTAAAATAAAAAATATATTAAATGGAGTTACCGGTATTTGAAAAAAAAAAACTAGAAATAAGAGTATTTTCGATTTGGTCTCGCTGTTGGATTCTAAAAATACGCTGGACTTGACTGCTTCGGGGCTGCTAACAAAGAGATCCGATCAGTCCCTCGCAAAAAAAAAAAAAAATTATAATTATCGAAAAACAAAAATCTATCGAAACTTGTTATAAAAACATCCCTGAAGATGACGCATGAACAGAACAAAGATAGTGTTCACGATAGCTAAACGAACAAAGCATGAGAATACTTTCCCTATAGTTTATTAGTTTTAGTAAATAAAAATCATTTAAATATCAGTGCAACAAAATCTGAAAATGAATTCAATGCAATGTACCATGTGTAAATTAAAAAATAAATATCGCTACTAGCCTATAGCTATAGCAGTGGAAGTTTTGTGTTAATCAAAACACATTCATTCGTACATATGCATGTGTATAAACTAAATGAGTCGTGATTATAAGAATAAAAAATATATATATATATTTGTCCAACTATATTTGTACAACTTATAACGCTAAGCTGTTCCTAACAAGCTGTGAGTTGCGCTGCCCTTGGTGGCAAAGGATCGACGTTTTGTTGTTGTTTACTGATCGAAAGTTTAAAATGGTTTATCTAATAACTCCCGTATTTATTATTATTATCAATCGGATTGATAATAACCAAATTCTGGCATTGTTAAAACATTGTCGAAGACATTTTCAATCGCGATGAAAATATTATTTTTTCATCCTCACCGACTATTATTTCCCCAAAACGTCAAAAATTGCAAGTGAAACTTGAAATGTCCGTCACCCGAGTAAGCAAATAAAGAAATCTCAAGGTGCATGAATCTTTACTATAAAAGGGTATCCCTAAAACTATTTACGCCATACTCCATCTCACTACTAAATATATTAAATCGGTCTACACCGTCACGAACAAAAAACCAATTGATGTTCTGCATGGACTCGGCCCTTAAGGTCATTGCCGGTACTCCTGACGACCATGACTTGGAGTCAATAAGGTTCACTGAAGCAATTTTAGTGGGGTCAAATAATAAGCAAATAGTTGTCAATTCAAAAATTCAATATCTCAGATAAATAGCATCACTTACTACCAAAGCCAAGCAGACAAATTCTGACTATTGGTTTCAAACATTTTTAGCTAGAAATAGAATGCTATCAACCGAGATAGGATATTCATGCTTACAATCACACTGGCGAAAGCCGAGATAGTAAACCCGACCATTTTAAACCACGCTATTCATAGTTTATTAGAAATATAGATATATATATATATGTATATATGTATATGTACATATCAGCCTGCCAATATAAGGTGCGACAGAAACCTGACAGTAAACGTCTCAGGGACACAACTTGTGACGTTCGAGGACTTCGTCGAGATAAATGGTACATCTTTCCGCAATCGTTAAAGCGTACAGCGCAGACGCCCAGGGGTTGGTTACGTGTCTTTGCTCAACAGTATGACACCATCCTGAGCTTGCCGTTTCTTCATCAACTAAGTATTGATAATCTAAGGTCGATAAACGAAATGCAGGACAATGCCCAAAATGACTTCATTCCCATCGTTGCGCTCAGTCTAGGACTGAGTGTCTGCGTTATATTTTGCGGACTCATCCTTATGAAGCATCATCTTTAAAACAAGAGGAATAATTTTCAGATGAAGCAATTGATGGACAATCTTGGCGGACTGAGTACGATCAGAAAAAATTCGGTGATCTTAGGATAGCTAAATAAAAAATATCCAATTAATTTTTTCTTAAATGAATTTTGCCTTCTGAGCTCCAAAATGGCATCAGAAAAAGTTTTCCGCCAACCATTTACCTGCCAGGTGAGAAAATGTGAATGAGTGCCTCAAGGCACTCTTGGGGCTTAGAGTGGAAAATCAAACTCATATTCTATAAGTGTAAGTTTTCATTTTTTATTATGATATTCAAAAAAACAATTTTTGTTGGCAGTGCAACAAAGGTGAAGATTGCATTTTTTGCAAATGCATTTTGTTTGGCACGTTTTGCAATTCTTACACCATCTTTTCCCGTCATCTCGAAAATGAGCCAAATAGGAAAATGATCCTGCAGATCCAAACGCAAGTCTGCTATAGGATGATTTGACTTTGCACCAATTTTAGGTCTAGCTGGTGGATGCTTCACTCCTGGGACGACCCACTAATGGCTTTTGCTGAAATCCTACGAGGCCCGCCGCAATTTCTTTTCGGAAATCCGGAAGATTGAAAACTTTAATAGGGTTCTCTTTTTCATTAATTGATATACGCCTGAACAAAATATAGGCATTTCTTGCAGCCATATCCACAAAGTGGTAAAAAATACGTGTCGCTGAATCTCTGGTCTTGGCTTTAATATGATAGCGGTCGATTAATCCATTCATCAAGTCTACACCGCCCATGTGTGCGTTGTATTCTCTAATAATTTGTGGGTTGTCAATTTCTACGTGTTTTTTAGATTTTCGATCATATCGAGGTGTTTTTGCGACTCCACTTTCGATTGCTCTTTCAAATGGCTGAACACCAACGTATGTAGATAGCAATCGAACGGCTCTATTGTCTTTCCACAATACTTTACTTATAGTGTCTCCATATGAAGAGCCAACAAACTCTGTCGAAAATCCTCTAGGCTTGTCCTTGATAATATTATCACAAGGCAGCTTAAAATTGGGTACACGATTAGGGCGTACTGTACCAAGGCTATATATACCTTTAGCACGAAGGTACACCAACAAAGGCACCGACGTATAAAAGTTATCGAAATATATGATATGATGGTGGAATTTCTGTACAGTGTTTGTTAAACGAACAACAATGTTGGCTGATGCTCCGAGATCTGGTTCGCAAAGTCGAGCTTGCTTTGGATCACATTTATGTGATCTATTAAAGTTCTTGTGCGGAATAGGGTATCGTAACCGGCTTCATGCAAGCTCGAATGGGCCCAAAAGCATGTTTTCCCCTGTAGCTTTTCAAAGATGGGAATCGATTAAGGGACATATAGATTAGAATCCCAATATAATGGTAAATATCATCCATTTCAATTTAAATTGGCTTTGAATGTTATCGGCTATTGCTGCGCGTAATGTTTCCTCAACAATTTGATGGATAACTTTTTAAAAATATTTGCATTGGAGTTTCCAAGTTAATTATTTCTGGTGGCAATGATGAGTTACCTCGAAAGGCTACGTCATTGATATGCAACTGAGAGACTGTTGCTTCCAAATTATTTTGCTCTGCTCTTTTTTAATTGATTCAATACCTGTATAAAAAAAATATTTTTTATATTATGTATATTGTAACTATTTTAGAATGGAGACTTACTGAAACCGTTATATCGACCAGGAGGGGAATTAATAATTTTTGAGTGGTCTAATGATGGTGGAGGTGACCGGGGTCTTTTTGGTGTTTTCTTGGTGGATTCGCGTGCTAGTTCCTCAGTCTCGGAGGCAGCAATAGCAAATGATACCAAATCAGCATCTTCCAAGGCTGCATTTAGTGCAGTGACCATATCAAGCTCATCGTCTTCATCAGCACTTGATTCGTCAGATAATTCCTCTTCCAACTGAACAGAATCAAACAAATTGAGCAATTGCTCATCGGTCAAATCTGACAGTTTATGGCGTTTACGCATTAGGTCTTCCCCTTTCGTAGTCTTTAAATTGCAAAGTTTAAAATTTAGTAAGTAAAGATCGTTTTAAGTCGCAAATATTCCAAGCACTGGTAAATTACCTTCTATTAACAATACTTTAAAAAGTACACTCTAAGCCCCAAGAGTGCTTTGAGGCACTCGTTGGTATTTCATTGTTTAAATGCACATGTCGTTGATATTGATAAAAACAAATGCTTATTTCAATAGTTAATATACACACCTTAGACCAAAAAAAGTTTGCAAAATTTATATATTTTTACACTTTGAAGAAACAAGATGCACCATACTAAATTTTACGCGGGAAAAACATATGTTTTTGCTAAATAGACAAAATTCTCGACGAAGAGCTTTAGAAAGCTATCAACGCTTTTTGGTATTTATATATACATTATTTAGTTACTTTAAAAGATAACTTAAATACTAAACAACTAATTACTTATTTTGTTATTGCAAGATTCTTAAGATTCTCTGTGGTTAGTTCTTAAGTTAGATAGTTCGATAAGATTAATCCAAGCGATATTTATTTATTTATTTATTTTTTTATTTATTTATTTAACGTCAAATAAATCAATCGTCTTAAAATTAAAATTAAAATTAGATTATATTAAATTAAAATTTGAAATTTAAAAAAGAAAATATTTTAGATTTTAAAATTAAATTTTGCAATATCCCAAAAATTTAAAATTAATTGAAAATATATATTTTTAAATTTAGGCTGGGGATAACGAAACATGAATTCTCTATCCAACATTTGCTGCAAAGGATTGGGGAAAACCCAGTGCATGTAGTGTTAATTGATTAAGGATAGACAGTTTAACAGAGTAAAGGGAGGACCCAGAGTTGAAAACTCTAGTCAGCACAGAGAACTCGGAAAGGGTCATGCAAGCTGTAGTTAGTATTACAAAGGCCAAGGATAGTGGCATAAAATTACGTGTAACTCTTGAAGGAATACAGAAATTAATTTGAGTAAGCAGAGTAGGGGAATCTATATTGTACTTTATTAGCTTTACAATAAACATAACGCCTAACATCAGACGACGGTTAGTTAAAGAAAGTAGGTTAATTAGAAGTAGTCTACTAGAGTGTGGTGGTAAGTCTACACCCGGAACCCAATTAAAACTGCGCAAGGCAAAGAGTAGAAACTGCTTTTGAACAGACTCAATTCTATCTTGGTGAATATGGTACTGCGGCGACCACACGCAAGACCCATATTCAAGAGTTGGACGAACAAGAGAAGTGTGAAGCAACTTTGTCGTATAAGGATCCTCGAATTCTTTGGCCCATGTTTTGATGAACTCGAGTAGTCGAAAAGCCTTATTGACAATTTTTGTAATGTGACGATCAAATTTCAATTTATGATCAAAGAGGATACATAAAACAGCTACTTCAGATATTCTTAAGAGTCGGGTTAAGTTAAGATTGTAATTGATGACATGATGGTTACATCCGTAAAATGACATAACCTTGCACTTCAAACAGTTAAGATGCAGCAGATTATGGCTGCACCATTCAAAAAACAAATCAAGATCTGTTTGAAGAAGGTTATTTGAAGGATCATTGTGTGTCAAACAGAGTTTCACATCATCAGCATACATAAGAATGTTAGAGTGAAGGAGTATTGAGGAAGATCGTTAATAAAAAGGTTAAATAGCAATGGTCCAAGGTGGCTGCCCTGAGGAACACCAGAAGTAACTAAGATCGTCTTAGAAAGACATTCTTTAAAAAGAACTCGTTAAGACCTGTTAGTTAAATAATCAGATTTCCACAGAAGGAGCTTTTGAGGAAAACCAATCAAATTTAACTTATGAATTAAGAGATTATTATTATGAATTAAAAACATTTTAGCTGACTCAAGGTCAATATCTGTTCGATTTCTGCATCATAGCTTATCTAGTCGATATTTTTTATTGTTTTTTATTTTTGCCAAACACAACAAGAACACTTGTCAAAAAGACAAAGAGCGGGCTTGAATGTACAATTGTTTCACCAAGTAGCCAATTTCGATCATCAGCATTCATCGCTGAATAACTTGGTGATCGAAGACAGTTTCATCTCCGCACTGCTAGAACTCGTTGGGAATTCTAGTGGTGCCGAGATGGAAACCAATTCAATAAACCAAGCTTGTCTCTTTTTTGTGTTTGGACTTAATACTTCATTGAATTCATCTGCGAGAATTCCTGATTGCAGTTGCACTTAGTTAAAAGGTGCATAAAGCTCTATTGGTGTAGAGGATTGTCCGGGGTGTCTACCGTTATTTGTAATAAGGGTGACTTACGACCTGCATTTGTTAAAAACATTTTAGCTGACTCAAGGTCAATATCGGTTCGATTTCTGCATCATAGCTTATCTAGTCGATATTTTTATTATTTTTTATTTTTTCCAAACACAACAAGAACACTTGTCAAAAAGACAAAGAGCGGGCTTGAATGTACAATTGTTTCACGAAGTAGCCAACTTCGATCATCAGCATTCATCGCTGACTAACTTGGATGAATTAAGAGATTATGATTTACGGAGTCAAACGCTTTACTGAAGTCAGTATAGACCACATCAGTTTGCATTTTGTTCCGAAATCCTAGATTGATGAGAGATGAGAATTCTAAAAGATTAGTAGCTGTTGATCTTGCCTTTATAAACCCATGTTGATGGGGTGAAATTATAGATTTACACACAAAATTTAACTGAGCCGTAAAATTTTTTTCAAATATCTTAGGAATTGCGGACAATTAGGAAATACATCTATAGTTCTTCATCATGGTGAAGAGGAATGGAAAAAGAGTTTTTCCAAATAGGTGGGAAATAACTATTGGATAGCTTATGAATTGGCTTCAAAATCGAATCAGCACAAAATCGAAGTACGCATGCTGGAATTCCGTCAAAGCCAGGAGAAAAAACGGGTTTTATCGATTTAAGACCATTTAGTAGAGAGATTTTGTCGATAGATTTTCTATACTATAAGCGTATGGATGTAAAGGGGAACTATAAGGTTCAGTTAAATAAGTTGATTGAAAAAAGTCTGCAAACAAATCGGCGACTGCCTGATCATCAGTTGTTTCCTTATTTTCGTATGATAGAGAGGGAAGAAATCTACTCTAAGGCCTATTGGACTTTACAAGAAAAGTAACAGGAACACATTGATCAAAAAATGAGTTCATAGAGGAATAAAAAAATGAAATGCATTTATTTAGATCAGAATAAAGATTCATGAATAAAGAAATGACCAATCATGTTCCAAAATTAAACAATTCAATTTTTGAAAATCGGTCCTACGAAAACAACGAAGTTGGCAGAGTTAGAACTAGGTCCAATGTAGGATGATAGGGACTTCAGGAAGAACTAAGGGATTCATTCTAGAGATAGTATTTAGTAAAATGTCAGAAGAGAAATTTAAATCAAGCATTCTACCGCTACAATTAGGAACAGTGTTTATTTGATAAAGAGATAGCTCCGAGAGGACATTTAAAAAGAGTTAAATACAGAGGGCACCAATATATCGGATTGAGATGACCAAGTAACTTCTGGTAAGTTGAAATCACCAAAAACTAGCAGATAATCTCTATCAGATTATTATTATTATTATTATAGGAGAGGGAGTCTCCCAGCGGAGAAAGCGCGAGGCACGCATTTTTTTGAGGTGGTAGTTCACCAAGTGGTGGCCACTTAGGTAGCCAACAAGGAGATAGAGGTCTCTCCTGGAAAGTAGCTTGGTCCTTCGATCAACTTTGGGATTGGTAAGCACTTTAGCCTGCCGCATCCCTGGTTGGAAGAACCAGTAGCGTTCAGTCAATCTTCCAGCCCAGGTTTTCACAAGGGAGGAGATAGTAGACCAACCCACGCCACAGAAGGGTTCGGGGCCGAGCAAGGTGGCTGATGACCCAGCCCTCGCTAGTACGTCCGCCAGCTCATTGCCCTGGAAGCCAGAGTGCCCAGGTACCCAAATTAGGGTGACTTTATTCCTTATTGACAGCCTCTGGAGACAATTCCAGCAGTCAGCCACCATACGCGAGCCTATTCTTTTTGAGGAGAGGGCTAGTATGGCCGCTTGGCTGTCCGAGAAGATGTATATTTTCGCTCCTCTAGTCCCCTTCTCAAGGATAAGACGGCAGCAGAACTCAATGGCGTGAACCTCTGATTGGAAAACTGTGGGCCAGTTGCCCATAGCAATCGAGGTCCTGGAGTTGGGACCATGTATCCCAGCTCCAACCCCCTGTTCAGTCTTTGACCCGTCGGTGTACCAATGTATACCATTTGGGTCTCTGATGGGGTTGCCAGCATCCCAAATCCTGCGGTCCGGGATGAGGGTTCTAAATTTTGCACCAAAGAAAAGTTCCTTGGTCATAGAATCTGATCTAGTGCAGATCTCTAAGCCAGGAATATCTTTGATTAAGCTAGCATGCCCAGATTCGGTAGCTAGAAGCCCAGATTGGAGCTTGATTCTAAGAAAGCTCATAGCAGCAACTTCTTTTATACGGATATGCAGCGGAGTCAGATTCAAAATCGATTCCATTGCTGCAGTGGGACAGGTGCGGAGTGCACCCGTCAAGGAAAGGCAGAGCAGCCTATGCAATTTCGTGCATTTATTGATGGCAGTGACCTGCGTAACCTTGGGCCACCACACAATAGCAGCGTAGGTTACGATCGGTCTTACCATCATCTCAAAAAGCCACCTAATGGTGCAGGATTTGAGACCCCATATTCTACCGAAAAGCCTTCTACATGCCCACATGGCATGAGTGGCCTTTGATAGAGTGTTATGCAGGTGGGAGTTCCAGTTTAGTCGCTTATCAAGGGTTACCCCTAGATATTTGACTTCGTTGGAGAGTTCCACCGGAGAGCCGCCAATATGTAATTGACCAATGTCAATAGAGTAACGCTTAGTGAAGGGAACAATGATTGCCTTTTGAGGATTGATGCTAAGACCTACATCATCGCACCATCTACTGACCGTGTTCAGAGCTGATTGCATCAGCTCTGTCACGGTGTTGGCATAGTTCCCGTTCACTACGAGAGCCAGGTCGTCGGCATAGCCAATCGCTTCCACGCCCTGTTCTGCGAATATGATTAGTAGTTCGTCAACTACTAGGGACCAGAGCAAAGGGGATAGAACCCCTCCCTGGGGACACCCTTTTACTGCACTAATATGGGCGGTCGTCGTGTCCAGGGTAGAGGAGATAGTCCGGTGTTTGAGCATGGCGTCAATCCACCGGATTATGGGACGGGCAATGTTCCTGCGCTCAAGCGCAGTAGAGATAGACCCGTAGCCGGTATTATCGAAAGCACCCTCTATATCAAGAAAAGAGCACAGAGCAATGTTCTTTGATACGAAGGCCTTTTCGATCTTACTCACTAATTTGTGGAGAGCGACCTCTGTCGATCTACCGGCTATATACGCGAACTGCGTGGGGTGCAGAAGGTTGTTTTCCTGCAGAGAGCACCGAATGTGCAAGTCTAGGAGCCTTTCCGCAGTCTTGAGCAGAAAGGAGGTAAGGCTGATCGGCCGGTAGGACTTAGGCTGGTCAAGAGGACGATTCCCCTGTTTGGGGATGAATACCACATTGACTCTCCTCCAAGAGTTGGGTATGTGTCCCCACGTGAGACTGGCTCTAAGAAGGCCGACCAGTGGATCGAGGATATGATCCAGACTATTTTGGAGAAGGGCTGGAAAGATTTGATCACCCCCTGGGGCTTTGAAGGGAGCGAAGGAATCTACAGCCCATTTGACCTTTTCAGGATCGAAGATGGTACCAGATAAACTGGTTCCACGTGAGTCAGGTGACCAGGTGGCGTCAACGTGACTGGAGAGATCTGGGTTGGCCACGGAACCTGGGAAGTGAACTTGTAGTAAAAGTTCAAGTGCTTCCCTACGATCTTGAGTGAAAGAGCCATCTGCTCTTTTTAGAAGCCCTATACCATTAGACGATCCTTTGGCTAATACCTTGTGGAGTCTTGTGAAAAGGCTATGCTACCACAGTAGCTGCGCCACGTATCGCGTTTGGAGCGTCTAATGTTCTTATTATAGTTTGTGAGAGCGTCTTTATAGACGTCCCAACTTATACGGTTAGATCTGGCCTTGTTGAAAAGGCTTCTAACCTTCCTTCTTTGAGCAGCCGACTTTTCGTTCCACCAAGGAACTTTACGGTTGACCGTTAGTGTCTTCCGAACTGAGCTGGCTTCGAAGGACGTAATGAGCACATCTTGGAGCAGGTTGGCAGCAAGTTCTATCTCACTGACAGAGTTAGGATGGCTGATCAACATGTCTGCTTTCATAGCCACAGAGGCTTTGAAGAGTTCCCAATTTGTCTTTTTAGGACAAAAGGAGTTCTGGCGGATCTCGACTTGGCCAGGAAGGTCGAACCTGATGTGCTGATGGTCCGACAAGGTGGCTTCGTCTGTGACCCGCCAGTTTATAAGCGAACCCGCAATTGAGTTGCTTATTAGGGTGAGATCTAATACCTCTTCCCTAATAGAATTAATAAACGTCGGTTTACACCCGACGTTCGCTATGTCTAAATGACAACACATTAGATAATCAAGGAGAGACTCACCACGTTTGTTGACGTCGCTGCTCCCCCAGATTGTGTGATGGGCGTTGGCATCACAGCCAATCACGAGCGGCTTGTTGTGGAGACGGCAGAATCCAACAAGCCGCTGAACCTCTGCGGGGGGTACGTCATCCACATCGCCCGGGAAGTAAGCAGAGGTGATCACCACTTCCCGGACGCCATCAGCAGTGGCTACCTCCATAGCCGTTGCCACCAGGTCTCTGTGAATGAAGTTGGTTAAAGGAAAGTGTCTCACACTGTTATTGATCAGTATAGCAGTGCGAGGGGCACCTCCCATACGGTCATATAATAACTTACGTGATCCGCATGACAGTCCACGGACGAGGCCACCTATTAACCATGGCTCTTGGACGAGAGCCAGGTCAATCTCCTCTTTACAGACGACCCTGCACAGGGTGGCTGACGCTCCTCTGGCGTGGTGCAGGTTCGCCTGGAGAACTCTAGTTGCGCTCCGCATCCTCTCTCAGCGCCTTGGTGACAAGGCCACATGCCTTGCCCCCCCGAGAGTCGTTGCCTCGGATGCCCTTCGGCAGTCTGGCTGAGCTGCTCGGGGGAGGTCGCCTAGCGATCCCAGTCGCGGGAGGTGCCCTTGCGGGTTGTTTGCGCCCAGCGCTGACTGTGAGTCTCACAGGGGCCAGGAGGCGCCCGCTGCCAGCCACCGGCCTGGTGCTGCCCGTTGAGGGGTTGGGGGCGGAGACCAGAATGGTCGGGGGTTTGGGGATGGGGGCTTTCAGCGCCACAGCGGCCGCAGCACTAGTGGACGCCACCGGGGCGGCAGCCACTGCTGTCGCATAGGTGGGGGCCACCTTTGACGCTTCCGGAGGGGCGCTGGAAGGGGGGGAATGGTTGGAGAGGGGGATGGGGGACGGGCCGGGGAGGAATAGGCCCTGGGGACGGAGTTCTTCAGGAGAAGTTTGACTCGTCCAAGTTTAATGTCAAGGGAGCTGATGGACCTGATGTGTCCAACGGCTCCCCTGACCCAGTCGGCAGTGCGGCTATCCTCGCACACCAGGAGCAGCCATTCATTTCGAGGTATGCAACCCTCGAAACCCGGACTGGCACCCGATGTGGTATGAAGCAGCAGAGCCTTGGCAATGCTTGCTTTTACCATGGCCACTTGCTCCGGTGAAAGCGGGTTTTTTGAGTCAGCCGAAGTGAAGCCCAGTTTCACGCTGCTCGACACCTGGCTGAGAGGTGTCTTAGTGGACTCCACATGAGTCTTTTTGGGCTTCTTTGAAGACCCTTGAGGTTCGAGGACGGTCTTCATTTTTACAAAGGCGTTCTCAGAGTCCAGTCGCAGCGTCTGTATCTGAGAGCCTGCTTCCGTGAGACCTGACCTCTGCGAGGCCACGGAAGCGTCGTCAGCGAGGCTGATCAGGTCAGCTTCAGCGTCAGAGGACATCACCTCGACGAGCTGCTGCCGGCCTGAGCAGCTATTGGACGAGAAATCAGCACTGGCGAACTCATCGTCCAAGGGAGTCCGTGGCCTGTCCGGGTCCCCTAAAGTACCAGGACCAAGACCCGTGGTATTGGGGGTGGAAGCCAGCAGCCCACTGGCTGCAGTGCTGTTGTTGGGGTCGGCCGTTAAGGCCTCGCCCTGGGTTGATGCTGTCGAAGTCGCATCAGACTTATCTTTTATAAAATTTGTATCCATAGTTTGGACCCACGAGTAGGAGGGAAGGGAAGGTCGCCCACGGCATAGCCCGCGTGCCGTGGGAAGTCTAGATGAAACTGGAGGGCGACAGGTATCCAGAGTCCGCATACTAACGACCGGGCTACCCCCCGGCCATGCATCCCTTGGCGTATGCTGTTCCGCCTTGGATTGGGGTGATTTATAGAATCACAATCTTCGCCCGACTACAATTAGTCAGCACCCCTAGCAGAGACATGACCGTGCTAGGGGCCTGCTTCCAGCCGCCCTCACGTGGAGAGTATAGCCGCACTTCCGACAGTAGGAGCAAGGACGGCACGTAACCCAGCCAAAGCTAGGGTTCCATGTGATTCCCCTTACTGTCTCTGACGGCTGACGGCCATCTCTATCAGATAGTTTGGAGGCAACAGATTGGATAGATGAAAGATGGTCCAAGTAGACAGATATATCAGATAAGGGAGGAATATATGAACAAGTAATGTAAATTAAAATTTGACACATCGTCATTTTAACACATAAAAATTCTAAGGAAGAACAATTGTCTAATGGAACAAGTTCGGAAGGAAGATCAGATTTTACAGCTATAAGAACCCCACCTCCAATTCGTGATAAACGGTCACATCTGAAGGAGGTGACTTATTATTATTCTAAATCAGGTTTTAACCAGGTTTCGGTAAATATTAGAATTTGATGATCAAACGATACACTATTCAAAAACAAATTAGAGAGCTTAGAATTTAGGCCTCTAACGTTTTGATAAGCGAAGTAAAGATGGGATATTTCTACTGGTTTTTTGATGTTCCAATAGAAGAAGAAGAAGCGCGAGAAGTTGAAGGAAGCGGTGCCGCAGTTCGAATTTGTTGTTTTGGAGAATACTCTTTTACAATTAAGTCAGGCGGCCAGAAGGTTCCGCTGCAAACAGATTGAAAATTGTCTGCAGGTATACTTATTTTAAAGGATGTAGTTAAATTTAAACTTTTCTACAATCTTTTCAATTTCAATTTAGTCTCCCTAAGCATTTTACACAAAGTTAGCTCTTTCACCCGACAAACTTTGCATGACCATTTCAGGCCTGATTCATTGTTGTTGAGGGAGTCTTTGATTCGTGCTGTTAGGCCGATGCATTTTATGTGATAGAATTTATCACACAACCAGCAACAAACAAAATCTGGCTTTGAATCGGCCTTGCATTTGCAAGAAGTTGCGGAGCACACAAACATTTTTATTGCGAATTAATATGCCTACAAAAATATGGCAGGGAACACCAAAAAAAAAAAACAAAAATGTTAAAGCGAAATATGAAAAATAAGTTCCAAAAGGAAAAAGTTAAGAAAGAGCAAGAAAGCAAAAGTAATCAATGTTACACAGCTGGTTACCACTAACAGTAGCGTAGATGACAAGAGAGCGTAAGAAAGCGTGAGAGCGAGAGCGCGAGAAAGTGTAGACATGAAATCGAGAAAGAGCAACAACACAACAATAACTTTTAGCACAGCACAGCACACTCAGAGACCGATGCAAGCGAGAATGAGCCTGGGAGTGCGAAATAGAAACAAAAACAAAAATAACAAGACGCTAAAGACGCGTCAGTTCATCAAGAATAAAATCTACTTTAAACACAATATTAGTGGTTATAATAGACACCAGTGAATCTCACTTGATAGCACATACACTGTACACTGCTAAATCACAAATTCAAAACACAATGAATACAACAAATCACGTTAATTTGGAGTTTAAAAAATAAAATAAGAGGAGCGAAATCAAAGCACAGCCGATCACCACTACTATGAAGTTATGATGATATTAATAATATAAAAACCATCAATCCAAGCGAGACGTGGCAGTTCGCGTGTAAATAAAGTTATAACAAACCAACGCTTAACACCTTCCCTATTGTAATTTATATATTTTGCCTGTTGCACAAAATTAGTAAAACGCATACATTCACATGCGAACTTGTGCATGCATGTACGCATACATTGAAACTATCGCGCACCAAAAAAAATTGCTCCCGTGCTCATCATATCGCTGTTGTCGCCGTATGCTCATTCTGGAGTGTGTTGCTAGAATTTTTGAACAAACAAAACCAAATTAGATAAAAAAAAGAATTTGTTGTATGGTGTTAAAATAAAAAATATAATAAATGGAGTTACCGGTATTTGAAAAAAATACTACCAAAAAAGACTATTTTCGATTTGGTCTCGCTATTGGACTCTAAAAATACGCTGGATTTGACTGCTTCGGGGCTGCTAACAAAGAGAGCCGATCAGTCCCTCGCAAAAACTTTTGGGTCCTGAGGTCACAAAGTCACAATAGCTTCAAATGAGTAAAGCCCGCTGTTACAGTAATCCATACGTTCGATGATGCATTGTGTTATTATATTTGATAATATTTGGTTAACGTGGCGATTTTCAAACAATTATTTTCTACTGAACACATAGACAAAAAAAAATGTTGTGTGGTTACACTTTAAATCGGCACCTTTTGCAAGGTTACAGTTTTACCGTTTGTACAGCCTGTCCCATTAACTACTGTAAATAAATCAGAGTAAAAACAAAAAAAAAGTTTTTTTTTTCGTTAGGTTTTTTAAACAATCATATTGCCTCACAGCCTTCATTAAAATTATTTGTCATTTAAACGTACCCTTCATTTCGTATGTGAAATAAATGTATGTTTTATTATTTCGTCGATCTAAAAAGTTTTGTACCTCAAAGTATCGATAGTTTGATTACGATATTTAATACCTGCTTCAACACGAAAATGCTCGGCTGACTTAAATGGGCACTTGTTAATTCATTGCTGGGAATACTATGCATTTTAATGAAGTTTACATTATAATTATCGAAAAATGAAATCTATCGAAACTTGTTATAAAAACATCCCTGAAGATGACGCACGAAGAGAACAAAGATGGCGTTCACGATAGCTAAACGAACAAAGCATGAGAATACTTTCCCTATAGTATATTAATTTTAGTAAATAAAAATCATTTAAATATCAGTGCAAGAAAATCTGAAAAAGAATTCAAAGCAATGTACCATGTGTAAATTAAAAAATAAATATCGCTACTAGCTAATAGCTATAGCAGTGGAAGTTTTGTGTTAATCAAAACACATTCATTCGTACATATGCATGTGTATAACCTAAATGAGTCGTGATCATAAGAATAAAATATATATATATATATATATTTGTCCAAATCCAATTTACAACTTAACCCTAAGCTGTCCCTAACAAGCTGTGAGTTGCGCTGCCCTTGGTGGCAGAGGATCGACGTTTTGTTGTTGTTTGCTGATCGAAAGTTTAAAATGGTTTATCTAATAACTTCCGTATTTATTATTATTATCGATCGGATTAATAATAACCAAATTCTGGCATTGTTAAAACATTGTCGAAGACATTTTCAATGGCGATGAAAATTTTTTTTTTTCATTTTAACAAAGCCTAAGGGAATATGAAATAAATCCTCACTAACTATTATTTCCCCAAAATGTCAAAAATTGCAAGTGAAACTTAAAAAGTCCGTCACCCGAGTAAGAAAATAAAGGAATCTCAAGGTGCATGAAACTTTACTATAAAAGAGTATCCCTAATACTATTGACGCCATACTCCATCTCACTACTAAATATATTAAATCGGTCTACACCGTCACGAACAAAAAACCAATTGATGTTCTGCGTGGACTCGGCTCTTAAGCTCGTTGCCGGTACTCCTGACGACCATGACTTGGAGTCAATAAGGTTCACTGAAGCAATTTTAGTGGAGTCAAACAATAGGCAAATAGTTGTCAATTCGAAAATTCAATATCTCAGATAAATAGCATCACCGATACAGCCAAAGCCAAGCAGACAAATTCTGACTATTTGTTTCAAACATTTTTAGCTAGAAATAGAATGCTATCAACCGAGATAGGATACTCATGCTTACAATCACCCTGGCGAAAGCCGAGATAGTAAACCCTGCCATTTTAAACCACGCTATTCATAGATTATTAGAAATATAGATATATATATATGTACTCGTATACATATCAGCCTGCCACTATAAGGTGCGACAGAAACCTGACAGTAAACGTCTCAGGGACACAACTTGTGACGTTCGAGGACTTCGTCGATATAATTGGTACATCTTTCCGCAATCGTTAAAGCGTACAGCGCAGGCGCCCAGGGGTTGGTTACGTGCCTCTGCTCAACATTATGACACCATCCTGAGCTTACCGTTTCTTCATCAACTAAGTATTGATAATCTAAGGTTGATAAACGAAATGCGAGACAATGCCCAAAATGACTTCATTCCCATCGTTGCGCTCAGTCTAGGATTGAGTGTCTGCGTTATATTTTGCGGACTCATCCTTATGAAGCATCATCTTTAAAACAAGAGGAATAATTTTCAGGTGAACCAATTGATGAACAATCTTGGCGGACTGAGTACGGTCAGAAAAATTTCGATGGTCTTAGGATAGCTTAACCCTCTAAGTCTATTTTCTTCAACTCTAAATAAAAAATATCCAATTAATTTTTTCTTCAATAAATTTTGCCTTCTGAGCTCAAAAATGACATCAGAAAAAGTTTTCCGCCAACCATTTACTTGCCAGGTGAGAAAATGTGAATAAGTGCCTCAAGGCACTCTTGGGGCTTAGAGTGGAAAAATCAAATTCATATTCTATAAGTGTAAGTTTTCATTTTTTATTATGATATTCAAAAAAACAATTTTTGTGCAGTGCAACAAAGGTGAAGATTGAACTTTTTGCAAATGCATTTTGTTTGGCACGTTTTGCAATTCTTGCACCATCTTTTCCCGCCATCTCGACATAGCCAAATAGGAAAATGATCCTGCAGATCCAAACGCAAGTCTACTATAGGATGATTTGACTTTTTAAGTCTAGCTGGGGGACGGACCAACGAGTGCCTTAAGCCACTCTTGAGGCTTAGAGTGTACTTTTTCAAAGTGTTGTTAATAGAAGGTAATTTACCAGTGCTTGGAATATTTGCGACTTAAAACGATCTTTACTTACTAAATTTTAAACTTTGCAATTAAAAGGCTACGAGAAATGGCAGACCTAATGAGTAAACGCCATAAACTGTCAGATTTGACATATGAGCAACTGCTCAATTTGTTTGATTCTGTTCAGTTGGAAGAGGAATTATCTGACAAATCAAGTGCTGATGAAGACGATGAGCTTGATATGGTCGCTGCACTAAATGCAGCCTTGGAAGATGCTGATTCGGTATCATTTGCTATTGCTGCCTCCGAGACTGAGGAACAAGCACGCGAATCCACCAAGAAAACACCAAAAAACCCCGGTCACCTCTACCATCATTAGACCACTCAAAAATTATAAATTCCCCTTCTTCTTCGCCTTCTGGTGGATATAAAGGTTTCAGTATGTCTCCATTCTAAAATGGTTACAAAATACATAATATAAAAAATATTTATTTTATATAGGTATTGAATCAATTAAAAAAGAGCCGAGCAAAATAATTTGGAAGCAACAGTCTCTGCAGTTGCATATCAATGACGTAGTCTTTCGAGGTAACTCATCATTGCCACCAGAAATAATTAACTTGGAAACTCCATTGCAAATATTTTGCTATTTTTTCAATGAAAATATTATCAATCAAATTGTTGAGGAAACATTACGCGCAGCAACAGCCGACAGCATTCAAAGCCAATTTAAATTGAATATGAATAACATTTACCATTATATTAGGATTCTAATCTATATGTCCCTTTATCGATTCCCAACTTTGGAAAGCTACTGGGGAAAACACGCTTTTGGGCCCATTCGATGTTGCATGACGCGAAGCAAATTTGATTCAATTAATTTTAAAACGATTAAAAAAGGTGAAGCCGGTTCCGATCCCCTGTTCCGCACAAGAACTTTAATAGATCACCTAATGACAGGTTTGATTCCATTCCAAAGCAAGCTCGACTTTGCGTGGATGAGCAGATATGCGGCACAAAAATGGAACACCACCCTCGGCAGTATATGCCTAATAAGCCTCATAAATGGGGTATAAAGCTCTTTGTTTTATGCGATACCTATATACGCCTACCGTTTTGAAATTTATAGTGGCGCTGGAGATAACGTAATCTTGCCTGGCGAACAAGGTCTCGGAGCATCAGCCAACATTGTTGTTCGTTTAACAAACACTGTACAGAAATTCCACCATCATATCATATATTTCGATAACTTTTATACGTCGGTGACTTTGTTGGTGTACCTTCGTGCTAAAGGTATAAATAGCCTTGGTACAGTACGCCCTAATCGTATACCCAATTCTAAGCTGCCTTGTGAAAATATTATCAAGGACAAGCCTAGAGGATTTTCGACGGAGTTTGTTGGCTCTTCAAAAGACAACAGAGCCGTTCGATTGCTATCTACATACGTTAGTGTTCAGCCATTTGAAAGAGCAATCGAAAGTGGAGTCGCAAAAACACCTCGATATGATCGAAAATCTGAAAAAGACGTAGAAATTGACTGCCCGCAAATTATTAGAGAATACACCGCACACATGCGGAGAGAGATTCAGCGACACCTGTTTTTTACCATTTGGTGGATATGGCTGCAACAAATGCCTATATTTTGTTCAGGCGTATATCAATTAATGTAAAAAGAGAACCCTTCCGGATTTCCGAGAAGAAATTGCTGCGGGCCTCGTAGGATTTCAGCAAAAGCCATTAGTGGGTCGTCCCAGGAGTGAAGCATCGCGTTCTCCATCTCTTCTTGGACAACAAAGTCCGTCCGTGTCGTCTTCTCCACCAGCTTGACTTAAAATTGGTGCAAAGTCAAATCATCCTATAGCAGACTTGCGTTTGGATCTGCTGGATCATTTTCCTACTTGGCTATGTCGAGATGGCGGGAAAAGATGGTGCAAGAATTGCAAAACGTCCCAAACCCAATGCATTTGCAAAAATGCAATCTTCACCTTTGTTGTACTGCCAACAAAAATTGTTTGTTTGAATATCATAATAAAAAATGAAAACTTACACTTATAGGATATGAGTTTGATTTTTCCACTCTAAGCCCCAAGAGTGCCTTGAGGCACTCATTCACATTTGCTCACCTGGCAGGTAAATGGTTGGCGGAAAACTTTTTCTGATGTCATTTTCGAGCTCAGAAAGCAAAATTCATTTAAAAAATTAATTGGATATTTTTTATTTAGAGTTGAAGAAAATAGCTTTAGAGGGTTAAATGCACATGTCGTTGATATTGATAAAAACAAATGCTTATTTCAATAGTTAATATACATACCTTAAACCAAAAAAAGTTTAAAGTTAATCGGCTTGCAAAATTTATATATTTTTACACTTTGAAGAAACACCATACTACACGCGGGAAAAAACATATGTTTTTGGTAAATAGACAAAAATCTCGACGAAGAGCTTTAGAAAGCTATCAACACTTTTTGGTATTTATTAATACATTATTTAGTTACTTTAAAAGATAATTTAAATACTAAACAACTAATTACTTATTTTGTTATTGCAAGATTCTTAAGATTCCCTGTGGTTAGTTCTTAAGTTAGATAGTTAGATAAGATTAATCCGAGCGATATTAATAATATAAAAACCATCAATCCAAGCGAGACGTGGCGGTTAACGAACAAAACCAAAGTAAATTAAAAAATAAGAATTTGTTGTATGGTGTTAAAATAAAAAATATATTAAATGGAGTTACCGATATTTGAAAAAAAAACTAGAAATAAGAGTATTTTCGATTTTGTCTCGCTGTTGGACTCTAAAAATACGCTGGATTTGACAATTTGACATTAAACGTCTCAGGGACGCAACTTGTGACGTTCGAGAACTTCGTCGATATAATTGGTACATCTTTCCGCAATCGTTAAAGCGTACAGCGCAGGCGCCCAGGGGTTGGTTACATGCCTCTGCTCAACATTATGACACCATCCTGAACTTACCGTTTCTTCATCAACTAAGTATTGATAATCTAAGGTTGATAAACGAAATGCGGGACAATGCCCAAAATGACTTCATTCCCATCGTTGCGCTCAGTCTAGGACTGAGTGTCTGCGTTATATTTTGCGGACTCATCCTTATGAAGCATCATCTTTAAAACAAGAGGAATAATTTTCAGGTGAACCAATTGATGAACAATCTTGGCGGACTGAGTACGGTCAGAAAAATTTCGATGGTCTTAGGATAGCTTAACCCTCTAAGTCTATTTTCTTCAACTCTAAATAAAAAATATCCAATTAATCCAGTCTAGGATTGAGTGTCTGCGTTATATTTTGCGGACTCATCCTTATGAAGCATCATCTTTAAAACAAGAGGAATAATTTTCAGGTGAACCAATTGATGAACAATCTTGGCGGACTGAGTACGGTCAGAAAAATTTCGATGGTCTTAGGATAGCTTAACCCTCTAAGTCTATTTTCTTCAACTCTAAATAAAAAATATCCAATTAATTTTTTCTTCAATGAATTTTGCCTTCTGAGCTCAAAAATGACATCAGAAAAAGTTTTCCGCCAACCATTTACCTGCCAGGTGAGAAAATGTGAATGAGTGCCTCAAGGCACTCTTGGGGCTTAGAGTGGAAAAATCAAATTCATATTCTATAAGTGTAAGTTTTCATTTTTTATTATGATATTCAAAAAAACAATTTTTGTGCAGTGCAACAAAGGTGAAGATTGAACTTTTTGCAAATGCATTTTGTTTGGCACGTTTTGCAATTCTTGCACCATCTTTTCCCGCCATCTCGACATAGCCAAATAGGAAAATGATCCTGCAGATCCAAACGCAAGTCTACTATAGGATGATTTGACTTTTTAAGTCTAGCTGGGGGACGGACCAACGAGTGCCTTAAGCCACTCTTGAGGCTTAGAGTGTACTTTTTCAAAGTGTTGTTAATAGAAGGTAATTTACCAGTGCTTGGAATATTTGCGACTTAAAACGATCTTTACTTACTAAATTTTAAACTTTGCAATTAAAAGGCTACGAGAAATGGCAGACCTAATGAGTAAACGCCATAAACTGTCAGATTTGACATATGAGCAACTGCTCAATTTGTTTGATTCTGTTCAGTTGGAAGAGGAATTATCTGACAAATCAAGTGCTGATGAAGACGATGAGCTTGATATGGTCGCTGCACTAAATGCAGCCTTGGAAGATGCTGATTCGGTATCATTTGCTATTGCTGCCTCCGAGACTGAGGAACAAGCACGCGAATCCACCAAGAAAACACCAAAAAACCCCGGTCACCTCTACCATCATTAGACCACTCAAAATTATAAATTCCCCTTCTTCTTCGCCTTCTGGTGGATATAAAGGTTTCAGTATGTCTCCATTCTAAAATGGTTACAAAATACATAATATAAAAAATATTTATTTTATATAGGTATTGAATCAATTAAAAAAGAGCCGAGCAAAATAATTTGGAAGCAACAGTCTCTGCAGTTGCATATCAATGACGTAGTCTTTCGAGGTAACTCATCATTGCCACCAGAAATAATTAACTTGGAAACTCCATTGCAAATATTTTGCTATTTTTTCAATGAAAATATTATCAATCAAATTGTTGAGGAAACATTACGCGCAGCAACAGCCGACAGCATTCAAAGCCAATTTAAATTGAATATGAATAACATTTACCATTATATTAGGATTCTAATCTATATGTCCCTTTATCGATTCCCAACTTTGGAAAGCTACTGGGGAAAACACGCTTTTGGGCCCATTCGATGTTGCATGACGCGAAGCAAATTTGATTCAATTAATTTTAAAACGATTAAAAAAGGTGAAGCCGGTTCCGATCCCCTGTTCCGCACAAGAACTTTAATAGATCACCTAATGACAGGTTTGATTCCATTCCAAAGCAAGCTCGACTTTGCGTGGATGAGCAGATATGCGGCACAAAAATGGAACACCACCCTCGGCAGTATATGCCTAATAAGCCTCATAAATGGGGTATAAAGCTCTTTGTTTTATGCGATACCTATATACGCCTACCGTTTTGAAATTTATAGTGGCGCTGGAGATAACGTAATCTTGCCTGGCGAACAAGATCTCGGAGCATCAGCCAACATTGTTGTTCGTTTAACAAACACTGTACAGAAATTCCACCATCATATCATATATTTCGATAACTTTTATACGTCGGTGACTTTGTTGGTGTACCTTCGTGCTAAAGGTATAAATAGCCTTGGTACAGTACGCCCTAATCGTATACCCAATTCTAAGCTGCCTTGTGAAAATATTATCAAGGACAAGCCTAGAGGATTTTCGACGGAGTTTGTTGGCTCTTCAAAAGACAACAGAGCCGTTCGATTGCTATCTACATACGTTAGTGTTCAGCCATTTGAAAGAGCAATCGAAAGTGGAGTCGCAAAAACACCTCGATATGATCGAAAATCTGAAAAAGACGTAGAAATTGACTGCCCGCAAATTATTAGAGAATACACCGCACACATGCGGAGAGAGATTCATCGACACCTGTTTTTTACCATTTGGTGGATATGGCTGCAACAAATGCCTATATTTTGTTCAGGCGTATATCAATTAATGTAAAAAGAGAACCCTTCCGGATTTCCGAGAAGAAATTGCTGCGGGCCTCGTAGGATTTCAGCAAAAGCCATTAGTGGGTCGTCCCAGGAGTGAAGCATCGCGTTCTCCATCTCTTCTTGGACAACAAAGTCCGTCCGTGTCGTCTTCTCCACCAGCTTGACTTAAAATTGGTGCAAAGTCAAATCATCCTATAGCAGACTTGCGTTTGGATCTGCTGGATCATTTTCCTACTTGGCTATGTCGAGATGGCGGGAAAAGATGGTGCAAGAATTGCAAAACGTCCCAAACCCAATGCATTTGCAAAAAATGCAATCTTCACCTTTGTTGTACTGCCAACAAAAATTGTTTGTTTGAATATCATAATAAAAAATGAAAACTTACACTTATAGGATATGAGTTTGATTTTTCCACTCTAAGCCCCAAGAGTGCCTTGAGGCACTCATTCACATTTGCTCACCTGGCAGGTAAATGGTTGGCGGAAAACTTTTTCTGATGTCATTTTCGAGCTCAGAAAGCAAAATTCATTTAAAAAATTAATTGGATATTTTTATTTAGAGTTAAAGAAAATAGCTTTAGAGGGTTAAATGCACATGTCGTTGATATTGATAAAAACAAATGCTTATTTCAATAGTTAATATACATACCTTAAACCAAAAAAAGTTTAAAGTTAATCGGCTTGCAAAATTTATATATTTTTACACTTTGAAGAAACACCATACTACACGCGGGAAAAAACATATGTTTTTGGTAAATAGACAAAAATCTCGACGAAGAGCTTTAGAAAGCTATCAACACTTTTTGGTATTTATTAATACATTATTTAGTTACTTTAAAAGATAATTTAAATACTAAACAACTAATTACTTATTTTGTTATTGCAAGATTCTTAAGATTCCCTGTGGTTAGTTCTTAAGTTAGATAGTTAGATAAGATTAATCCGAGCGATATTAATAATATAAAAACCATCAATCCAAGCGAGACGTGGCGGTTAACGAACAAAACCAAAGTAAATTAAAAAATAAGAATTTGTTGCATGGTGTTAAAATAAAAAATATATTAAATGGAGTTACCGATATTTGAAAAAAAAAACTAGAAATAAGAGTATTTTCGATTTTGTCTCGCTGTTGGACTCTAAAAATACGCTTGATTTGACAATTTGACATTAAACGTCTCAGGGACGCAACTTGTGACGTTCGAGAACTTCGTCGATATAATTGGTACATCTTTCCGCAATCGTTAAAGCGTACAGCGCAGGCGCCCAGGGGTTGGTTACATGCCTCTGCTCAACATTATGACACCATCCTGAACTTACCGTTTCTTCATCAACTAAGTATTGATAATCTAAGGTTGATAAACGAAATGCGGGACAATGCCCAAAATGACTTCATTCCCATCGTTGCGCTCAGTCTAGGACTGAGTGTCTGCGTTATATTTTGCGGACTCATCCTTATGAAGCATCATCTTTAAAACAAGAGGAATAATTTTCAGGTGAACCAATTGATGAACAATCTTGGCGGACTGAGTACGGTCAGAAAAATTTCGATGGTCTTAGGATAGCTTAACCCTCTAAGTCTATTTTCTTCAACTCTAAATAAAAAATATCCAATTAATTTTTTCTTCAATGAATTTTGCCTTCTGAGCTCAAAAATGACATCAGAAAAAGTTTTCCGCCAACCATTTACCTGCCAGGTGAGAAAATGTGAATGAGTGCCTCAAGGCACTCTTGGGGCTTAGAGTGGAAAAATCAAATTCATATTCTATAAGTGTAAGTTTTCATTTTTTATTATGATATTCAAAAAAACAATTTTTGTGCAGTGCAACAAAGGTGAAGATTGAACTTTTTGCAAATGCATTTTGTTTGGCACGTTTTGCAATTCTTGCACCATCTTTTCCCGCCATCTCGACATAGCCAAATAGGAAAATGATCCTGCAGATCCAAACGCAAGTCTACTATAGGATGATTTGACTTTTTAAGTCTAGCTGGGGGACGGACCAACGAGTGCCTTAAGCCACTCTTGAGGCTTAGAGTGTACTTTTTCAAAGTGTTGTTAATAGAAGGTAATTTACCAGTGCTTGGAATATTTGCGACTTAAAACGATCTTTACTTACTAAATTTTAAACTTTGCAATTAAAAGGCTACGAGAAATGGCAGACCTAATGCGTAAACGCCATAAACTGTCAGATTTGACATATGAGCAACTGCTCAATTTGTTTGATTCTGTTCAGTTGGAAGAGGAATTATCTGACAAATCAAGTGCTGATGAAGACGATGAGCTTGATATGGTCGCTGCACTAAATGCAGCCTTGGAAGATGCTGATTCGGTATCATTTGCTATTGCTGTCTCCGAGACTGAGGAACAAGCACGCGAATCCACCAAGAAAACACCAAAAAACCCCGGTCACCTCTACCATCATTAGACCACTCAAAAATTATAAATTCCCCTTCTTCTTCGCCTTCTGGTGGATATAAAGGTTTCAGTATGTCTCCATTCTAAAATGGTTACAAAATACATAATATAAAAAATATTTATTTTATATAGGTATTGAATCAATTAAAAAAGAGCCGAGCAAAATAATTTGGAAGCAACAGTCTCTGCAGTTGCATATCAATGACGTAGTCTTTCGAGGTAACTCATCATTGCCACCAGAAATAATTAACTTGGAAACTCCATTGCAAATATTTTGCTATTTTTTCAATGAAAATATTATCAATCAAATTGTTGAGGAAACATTACGCGCAGCAACAGCCGACAGCATTCAAAGCCAATTTAAATTGAATATGAATAACATTTACCATTATATTAGGATTCTAATCTATATGTCCCTTTATCGATTCCCAACTTTGGAAAGCTACTGGGGAAAACACGCTTTTGGGCCCATTCGATGTTGCATGACGCGAAGCAAATTTGATTCAATTAAGCGCTACTTGTGTCTGCGAGATGAGAGAAAACGATTAAAAAGGTGAAGCCGGTTCCGATCCCCTGTTCCGCACAAGAACTTTAATAGATCACCTAATGACAGGTTTGATTCCATTCCAAAGCAAGCTCGACTTTGCGTGGATGAGCAGATATGCGGCACAAAAATGGAACACCACCCTCGGCAGTATATGCCTAATAAGCCTCATAAATGGGGTATAAAGCTCTTTGTTTTATGCGATACCTATATACGCCTACCGTTTTGAAATTTATAGTGGCGCTGGAGATAACGTAATCTTGCCTGGCGAACAAGATCTCGGAGCATCAGCCAACATTGTTGTTCGTTTAACAAACACTGTACAGAAATTCCACCATCATATCATATATTTCGATAACTTTTATACGTCGGTGACTTTGTTGGTGTACCTTCGTGCTAAAGGTATAAATAGCCTTGGTACAGTACGCCCTAATCGTATACCCAATTCTAAGCTGCCTTGTGAAAATATTATCAAGGACAAGCCTAGAGGATTTTCGACGGAGTTTGTTGGCTCTTCAAAAGACAACAGAGCCGTTCGATTGCTATCTACATACGTTAGTGTTCAGCCATTTGAAAGAGCAATCGAAAGTGGAGTCGCAAAAACACCTCGATATGATCGAAAATCTGAAAAAGACGTAGAAATTGACTGCCCGCAAATTATTAGAGAATACACCGCACACATGCGGAGAGAGATTCAGCGACACCTGTTTTTTACCATTTGGTGGATATGGCTGCAACAAATGCCTATATTTTGTTCAGGCGTATATCAATTAATGTAAAAAGAGAACCCTAATAAAGTTTTCAATCTTCCGGATTTCCGAGAAGAAATTGCTGCGGGCCTCGTAGGATTTCAGCAAAAGCCATTAGTGGGTCGTCCCAGGAGTGAAGCATCGCGTTCTCCATCTCTTCTTGGACAACAAAGTCCGTCCGTGTCGTCTTCTCCACCAGCTTGACTTAAAATTGGTGCAAAGTCAAATCATCCTATAGCAGACTTGCGTTTGGATCTGCTGGATCATTTTCCTACTTGGCTATGTCGAGATGGCGGGCAAAGATGGTGCAAGAATTGCAAAACGTTTCAAACCCAATGCATTGGCAAAAAATGCAATCTTCACCTTTGTTGTACTGCCAACAAAAATTGTTTGTTTGAATATCATAATAAAAAATGAAAACTTACACTTATAGGATATGAGTTTGATTTTTCCACTCTAAGCCCCAAGTGCCTTGAGGCACTCATTCACATTTTCTCACCTGGCAGGTAAATGGTTGGCGGAAAACTTTTCTCTGATGTCATTTTCGAGCTCAGAAAGCAAAATTCATTTAAAAAATTAATTGGACATTTTTTATTTAGAGTTGAAGAAAATAGCCTTAGAGGGTTAAATGCACATGTCGTTGATATTGATAAAAACAAATGCTTATTTCAATAGTTAATATACATACCTTAAACCAAAAAAAGTTTAAAGTTAATCGGCTTGCAAAATTTATATATTTTTACACTTTGAAGAAACAAGTTGCACCATACTACACGCGGGAAAAAACATATGTTTTTGGTAAATAGACAAAAATCTCGACGAAGAGCTTTAGAAAGCTATCAACACTTTTTGGTATTTATTAATACATTATTTAGTTACTTTAAAAGATAATTTAAATACTAAACAACTGCTGCTAACCAAAAGGCAGCGGTCTGAAGACCAAGACAAGGCGGATGTGCCCGCAAGCAAGCGGCCGCGCCAAAAGGTGGAGAAAGCCCCCAGAACGGCACCTAGTCGTCGCGCTCATCGACCGCAGTAACCCCAACGGCAAAATGACACCCGAGAAGTGGAAGATGGTAGAGCTGAGGCTGTTGGACGCCCTATTCAAAAGAATGGAGGAGCCAGAGTCTCAGCCTACCACCTTTGACGGAGCGGGGTGGCTCAACGGGGTAAAGATACTGAGCTGCAAGGATGACCTCACCCTGAAGTGGGTCACCGAGACTGTATCCAAGATGGACGCTCCCTGGGAAGGTGCTAAGCTGGAGGTAGTTGACAGAACCTGTATTCCGTCAGTACCAAAAGCGAAGGTACTCTTCCCAAGGGTCGTACCTAAGGAACAGGCGCTCAAACTGCTCCGATGGAAGAATCCGGACGTGCCTACCGCTGACTGGACGGTACTACACGTTGGCAAGCCGAAAGGCAACGGCCAACAGATGGTCCTCCAGATCAATAAGGAGGCAGAGGATCTGTTGTACCCAAGGTTCGGGAAGATGGCGTGGGGAGTAGGCAATGTATACCTACGACTCAAGTAGCGCCACCCGAACGATGCCAACGCCAACACGCTGGAGGCCGGCGAGGTGGAAAAGGACCTTGAAGCCTTGACCGACGCGGCCAACAGCCTCGATATCGACGACGAAACGGAGGAGGATGGTGACCTGACTATCATAGCCAACCCATCTAAGCAGAAGGAATCTGAAAATAGCCATGAAGCTACAGATCCTTCAGTTAAACCTCCATAAGAGCAAGTTGGCGTCGGCGGAGCTCCTTCTAACCCTGGAGGAGGACTCCGTCGACGTGGCCCTAGTCCAGGAGCCCTGGATCGCGTCGGGCAACAAGATCGCTGGGCTAGGGTCTAGCAACTATTCCATCTTCTACCCGACCACCGTAAGTAGAGCTAGAACTGCAATTCTTGTAAGAAAAGGCATCTACGCTTATCTTATGTCCAATTACAGCACTGACGACATCACGGTGATAGCGCTAGAGGGTTGCAGGGACGAACCACTCCTAATGGCGTCCTGCTATCTAGCGCAAGACAGGGAATCACCGACGGAGGAGACGGAGCGTCTGATACAGGAGGTGAGCCAGAAGAGGCAACCCCTGGTGATAGGCGCCGACGCCAACGCCCATCACACCCTTTGGGGCTGCAAGGACGCAAACAATAGGGGTGAGTCGCTTCTAGACTTTATTCTTAAATATAATCTTAAGATCGCGAACAGGGGGGAGGAACCCACCTACGTGGGTCCCACCTCATCAAGCATTATAGATTTAACACTCGCGTCTGGAACAAATACCGAAGTCACTGAGTGGAGGGTTCTCAGCAAACCCTCCTTCTCTGATCACAGGTATATCCAGTTCAAAGTTCAACTCGAGTGCAAAGTGACAAAAAGTCTTTACAAGAATCCCCGGAATACCAACTGGGATATGTATAAGACCAAAGTGACAAGGACACTCCCAGCACCATCACCGATCATATCAACGGCAGACACTGAGAAGTCCGTGAAGACTCTCTGTCACCACCTAACCTCGGCCTTCAACGCAGCGTGCAAAACCTCAAGTGTAAGAAGGAAGCACAGGCCACCCTGGTGGAACCCAGAATTGAAGGCACAACGCACAGACCTACAAGAAATCTTCAAACTGGCCATACAAGCGGATGAAGATCTTGTATGGGACGAATACAGAATAAGGCTCCGCGACTTTAAGAAAAAGGTCCAGACAGCCAAAAGGAACTCCTGGAGATCCTTCTGCTCCGGCATAGAGAAGGTCACAGAAACCGCTAGGCTTAGGAAGCTTCTGTCGAGCCAACCGGCAATCCAGAGCCAACTAAGAACCAGCGATGGCCAATGGACGAGTAGCAGCAGGGAAGCGACTAATGCCCTTCTAAGCGAGCACTTCCCCGGATGCACAGATGTACTCGATCCGCAACAACAAATGCACACGAACCCAGTGTCCGACGTACCTGGGAACATAATCACACCACATAAAATCCAGTGGGCCATAGACTCGTTTGAAAGTTATAAATCCCCCTGGCTTGGATGGCATAATACCAGCCATGCTACAGAAGACCAAAGAAAAGGTCACTCCATGGCTGGAATCGATATTCAAAGCATGTCTGAGGCAGGGATATGTACCGGTACCCTGGAGGACAGCACGTGTTGTGTTCCTGCCAAAAGCAGGAAAATGCAGTCACACGCAGCCGAAAGATTACAGACCGATAAGTCTCACCTCCTTCCTGCTAAAAACCTTCGAGAAACTTCTGGATCTACAGATAAGAGGAGGCATGGACCGACTCGTAGAATCCAACCAACACGCATACACAAAAGGGAAATCGGTGGAAACGGCGCTACACTCCCTAGTAGCCACCATCGAAAAAGCCCTACACCACAAGGAATTTGCCTTAGGAGCGTTCCTGGACATCTCAGGTGCATTCAACAATGTATCTACGGAAGCGATCATGCGGAGCTTGAGAGCCGCAGAAACCCACGAAGCTGTTAACTCTTGGATATGCAATCTATTGAGCTGCAGAAGAGTAAGAGCCGAATGGGGAACCACGACCATAACTAAAGCAGCACACAGAGGCACGCCACAAGGCGGAGTGCTGTCGCCGCTGTTGTGGAATTTAGTGGTAAACGACGTCTTAAGGAAATTTAAACGGAAAGCCCCCAAGATAACCGCCTATGCAGGCGACATAGCCATAATTATCGTGGGCAAATGTCCAATGACAATCAGCTCTGTCATGGACAATACACTAAAAGAAATACTGAAGTGGGCGATGGAGGTCGGACTCAGTATCAATGCGGACAAGACGGATCTAATTCTCTTTACCAAGAGATACAAGATACCGCAATGGACTCCGCCATCTATAAACTGTGCCATGCTCGAGCCAAAAAAGAGCGTAAAATATCTAGGAATAGTATTGGACAGCAAACTGAGCTGGAAACCCAATGTCGAGGAAAGGGTTAAAAAACCACAAATGCACTTTATGCATCGCAAAAGATGCTAAGTAGCACGTGGGGCTTGTCTCCCAGACTAATGCACTGGATCTTCATCTCAATTGTTCGTCCAATACTACTCTACGGTATCCTAGTATGGTGGAGGGCCACTAAGAAATCCACATACCTCCTAACAATGGAAAGGGTACAAAGACGTGCATTGATGTGCATTACTGGGGCACTGAGATCTACTCCAACAAAGGCCTTGGAAGTGATACTCGGAGTTCTCCCAATTGACATACAGGCCAAACTACTAGCACAGAAGACCGCGCAACGCCTTCGTGCTACGGGACACATGGCCTTCGCAAACTATGGGCATAGCGAAGTGGTAGGAGAGTCATTCAATAGCACGGACTATATGACCCCAATAAACAACTTCTCCAGAACGTCCACTCTAATGGGTCATGAAGATTGGAAAATCGGCATGGACGAAAACGCAACAAAGCTATTTACGGACGGATCTAAAATGGAAGCCGGCGTGGGCGCCGCGGTCTACTGTGAGGATCCGCTCATTCAAGTGTCGTACAAGTTGCCGGATTACTGTAGCATCTTCCAGGCGGAGGTCTTTGCTATAAGGAAGGCGGCAGAACTTGCGACAAATCTCAACAAAAATCGGGTCAACATCCTAGTCGACAGTCAGGCGGCTATCAAATCTTTGCAGTCCTACGTCATCAGCTCCGAAAGTGTACTGGCAAGCAGGGAAGCATTAGATGCATTAAGCACCCGATCGAAGGTGCGCATCTTCTGGGTTCCCAGCCACCAGGGCATTGACGGAAACGAGATGGCAGACAGGCTAGCGAAAGAGGGTGCCGAATCTAGACAGCTGACAGTTGAAGATCTGAAGCCACCTCTGCGATCAATAAGCCACAGCCTAGAACAAGGCGCTGCGGTAATAGCAGGAAGAAGATGGCACAACACAAAAAACTGCAAAATAACCCGCACTATGTGCAACAACGCAAACGCGAAATTAGCCCATTATGTTATTCAGCTCCCGAGAAGAGACTGTAGAACAATGATGGGCATACTCGGGCCACTGCCTGACCGCAACTCATGCTAAAAAGCTGGGCATCACCGACAATGACGAATGCAGGAAATGCAGGGAACCAGATGTAAGAGAAACTCTGGAGCACCTCATCTGCGACTGCCCCGCTCTCATGACCTCGAGAGCGAAGTACCTGGGACGCCCCCTGCTTGCATCACTAGAAGAAGCAGCGGGCCTGGCACCCCAAAAACTCCTGGCTTTCGCCAAACTTACCAGCACACCAGACTGGGATAATTAAACTAAGAAATTAACAGCCTCCATCACTTATCGGCCGCACTAAGGATCATACTGATCTATGTGAGGCCCCCATTAGGGGGCCTGCC
This sequence comes from Zaprionus ornatus, assembly GCA_018904035.1. Classification (NCBI taxonomy): domain Eukaryota; kingdom Metazoa; phylum Arthropoda; class Insecta; order Diptera; family Drosophilidae; genus Zaprionus; species Zaprionus ornatus. The sequence continues at coordinate 26,222 of JAEIFZ010000282.1, read as the reverse complement.
GATATAACCTAACATCTAATTACTTATTTTGTTATTGCAAGATTCTTAAGATTCCCTGTGGTTAGTTCTTAAGTTAGATAGTTAGATAAGATTAATCCGAGCGATATTAATAATATAAAAACCATCAATCCAAGCGAGACGTGGCGGTTAACGAACAAAACCAAAGTAAATTAAAAAATAAGAATTTGTTGTATGGTGTTAAAATAAAAAATATATTAAATGGAGTTACCGATATTTGAAAAAAAAAACAAGAAATAAGAGTATTTTCGATTTTGTCTCGCTGTTGGACTCTAAAATACGCTGGATTTGACAATTTGACATTAAACGTCTCAGGGACGCAACTTGTGACGTTCGAGAACTTCGTCGATATAATTGGTACATCTTTCCGCAATCGTTAAAGCGTACAGCGCAGGCGCCCAGGGGTTGGTTACATGCCTCTGCTCAACATTATGACACCATCCTGAACTTACCGTTTCTTCATCAACTAAGTATTGATAATCTAAGGTTGATAAACGAAATGCGGGACAATGCCCAAAATGACTTCATTCCCATCGTTGCGCTCAGTCTAGGACTGAGTGTCTGCGTTATATTTTGCGGACTCATCCTTATGAAGCATCATCTTTAAAACAAGAGGAATAATTTTCAGGTGAACCAATTGATGAACAATCTTGGCGGACTGAGTACGGTCAGAAAAATTTCGATGGTCTTAGGATAGCTTAACCCTCTAAGTCTATTTTCTTCAACTCTAAATAAAAAATATCCAATTAATCCAGTCTAGGATTGAGTGTCTGCGTTATATTTTGCGGACTCATCCTTATGAAGCATCATCTTTAAAACAAGAGGAATAATTTTCAGGTGAACCAATTGATGAACAATCTTGGCGGACTGAGTACGGTCAGAAAAATTTCGATGGTCTTAGGATAGCTTAACCCTCTAAGTCTATTTTCTTCAACTCTAAATAAAAAATATCCAATTAATTTTTCTTCAATGAATTTTGCCTTCTGAGCTCAAAAATGACATCAGAAAAAGTTTTCCGCCAACCATTTACCTGCCAGGTGAGAAAATGTGAATGAGTGCCTCAAGGCACTCTTGGGGCTTAGAGTGGAAAAATCAAATTCATATTCTATAAGTGTAAGTTTTCATTTTTTATTATGATATTCAAAAAAACAATTTTTGTGCAGTGCAACAAAGGTGAAGATTGAACTTTTTGCAAATGCATTTTGTTTGGCACGTTTTGCAATTCTTGCACCATCTTTTCCCGCCATCTCGACATAGCCAAATAGGAAAATGATCCTGCAGATCCAAACGCAAGTCTACTATAGGATGATTTGACTTTTTAAGTCTAGCTGGGGGACGGACCAACGAGTGCCTTAAGCCACTCTTGAGGCTTAGAGTGTACTTTTTCAAAGTGTTGTTAATAGAAGGTAATTTACCAGTGCTTGGAATATTTGCGACTTAAAACGATCTTTACTTACTAAATTTTAAACTTTGCAATTAAAAGGCTACGAGAAATGGCAGACCTAATGCGTAAACGCCATAAACTGTCAGATTTGACATATGAGCAACTGCTCAATTTGTTTGATTCTGTTCAGTTGGAAGAGGAATTATCTGACAAATCAAGTGCTGATGAAGACGATGAGCTTGATATGGTCGCTGCACTAAATGCAGCCTTGGAAGATGCTGATTCGGTATCATTTGCGCGAATCCACCAAGAAAACACCAAAAAACCCCGGTCACCTCTACCATCATTAGACCACTCAAAAATTATAAATTCCCCTTCTTCTTCGCCTTCTGGTGGATATAAAGGTTTCAGTATGTCTCCATTCTAAAATGGTTACAAAATACATAATATAAAAAATATTTATTTTATATAGGTATTGAATCAATTAAAAAAGAGCCGAGCAAAATAATTTGGAAGCAACAGTCTCTGCAGTTGCATATCAATGACTTAGTCTTTCGAGGTAACTCATCATTGCCACCAGAAATAATTAACTTGGAAACTCCATTGCAAATATTTTGCTATTTTTTCAATGAAAATATTATCAATCAAATTGTTGAGGAAACATTACGCGCAGCAACAGCCGACAGCATTCAAAGCCAATTTAAATTGAATATGAATAACATTTACCATTATATTAGGATTCTAATCTATATGTCCCTTTATCGATTCCCAACTTTGGAAAGCTACTGGGGAAAACACGCTTTTGGGCCCATTCGATGTTGCATGACGCGAAGCAAATTTGATTCAATTAAGCGCTACTTGTGTCTGCGAGATGAGAGAAAACGATTAAAAAAGGTGAAGCCGGTTCCGATCCCCTGTTCCGCACAAGAACTTTAATAGATCACCTAATGACAGGTTTGATTCCATTCCAAAGCAAGCTCGACTTTGCGTGGATGAGCAGATATGCGGCACAAAAATGGAACACCACCCTCGGCAGTATATGCCTAATAAGCCTCATAAATGGGGTATAAAGCTCTTTGTTTTATGCGATACCTATATACGCCTACCGTTTTGAAATTTATAGTGGCGCTGGAGATAACGTAATCTTGCCTGGCGAACAAGATCTCGGAGCATCAGCCAACATTGTTGTTCGTTTAACAAACACTGTAAAGAAATTCCACCATCATATCATATATTTCGATAACTTTTATACGTCGGTGACTTTGTTGGTGTACCTTCGTGCTAAAGGTATAAATAGCCTTGGTACAGTACGCCCTAATCGTATACCCAATTCTAAGCTGCCTTGTGAAAATATTATCAAGGACAAGCCTAGAGGATTTTCGACGGAGTTTGTTGGCTCTTCAAAAGACAACAGAGCCGTTCGATTGCTATCTACATACGTTAGTGTTCAGCCATTTGAAAGAGCAATCGAAAGTGGAGTCGCAAAAACACCTCGATATGATCGAAAATCTGAAAAAGACGTAGAAATTGACTGCCCGCAAATTATTAGAGAATACACCGCACACATGCGGAGAGAGATTCAGCGACACCTGTTTTTTACCATTTGGTGGATATGGCTGCAACAAATGCCTATATTTTGTTCAGGCGTATATCAATTAATGTAAAAAGAGAACCCTTCCGGATTTCCGAGAAGAAATTGCTGCGGGCCTCGTAGGATTTCAGCAAAAGCCATTAGTGGGTCGTCCCAGGAGTGAAGCATCGCGTTCTCCATCTCTTCTTGGACAACAAAGTCCGTCCGTGTCGTCTTCTCCACCAGCTTGACTTAAAATTGGTGCAAAGTCAAATCATCCTATAGCAGACTTGCGTTTGGATCTGCTGGATCATTTTCCTACTTGGCTATGTCGAGATGGCGGGAAAAGATGGTGCAAGAATTGCAAAACGTCCCAAACCCAATGCATTTGCAAAAAATGCAATCTTCACCTTTGTTGTACTGCCAACAAAAATTGTTTGTTTGAATATCATAATAAAAAATGAAAACTTACACTTATAGGATATGAGTTTGATTTTTCCACTCTAAGCCCCAAGAGTGCCTTGAGGCACTCATTCACATTTTCTCACCTGGCAGGTAAATGGTTGGCGGAAAACTTTTTCTGATGTCATTTTCGAGCTCAGAAAGCAAAATTCATTTAAAAAATTAATTGGATATTTTTTATTTAGAGTTGAAGAAAATAGCTTTAGAGGGTTAAATGCACATGTCGTTTAAAGTTAATCGGCTTGCAAAATTTATATATCTTTACACTTTGAAGAAACATTATACTACACGCGGGAAAAAACATATGTTTTTGGTAAATAGACAAAAATCTCGACGAAGAGATTTAGAAAGCTATCAACACTTTTTGGTATTTATTAATACATTATTTAGTTACTTTAAAAGATAATTTAAATACTAAACAACTAATTACTCATTTAGTTATTGCAAGATTCTTAAGATTCCCTGTGGTTAGTTCTTAAGTTAGATAGTTAGATAAGATTAATCCGAGCGATATTAATAATATAAAAACCATCAATCCAAGCGAGACGTGGCGGTTAACGAACAAAACCAAAGTAAATTAAAAAATAAGAATTTGTTGTATGGTGTTAAAATAAAAAATATATTAAATGGAGTTACCGATATTTGAAAAAAAAAACTAGAAATAAGAGTATTTTCGATTTTGTCTCGCTGTTGGACTCTAAAAATACGCTGGATTTGACAATTTGACATTAAACGTCTCAGGGACGCAACTTGTGACGTTCGAGAACTTCGTCGATATAATTGGTACATCTTTCCGCAATCGTTAAAGCGTACAGCGCAGGCGCCCAGGGGTTGGTTACATGCCTCTGCTCAACATTATGACACCATCCTGAACTTACCGTTTCTTCATCAACTAAGTATTGATAATCTAAGGTTGATAAACGAAATGCGGGACAATGCCCAAAATGACTTCATTCCCATCGTTGCGCTCAGTCTAGGACTGAGTGTCTGCGTTATATTTTGCGGACTCATCCTTATGAAGCATCATCTTTAAAACAAGAGGAATAATTTTCAGGTGAACCAATTGATGAACAATCTTGGCGGACTGAGTACGGTCAGAAAAATTTCGATGGTCTTAGGATAGCTTAACCCTCTAAGTCTATTTTCTTCAACTCTAAATAAAAAATATCCAATTAATCCAGTCTAGGATTGAGTGTCTGCGTTATATTTTGCGGACTCATCCTTATGAAGCATCATCTTTAAAACAAGAGGAATAATTTTCAGGTGAACCAATTGATGAACAATCTTGGCGGACTGAGTACGGTCAGAAAAATTTCGATGGTCTTAGGATAGCTTAACCCTCTAAGTCTATTTTCTTCAACTCTAAATAAAAAATATCCAATTAATTTTTTCTTCAATGAATTTTGCCTTCTGAGCTCAAAAATGACATCAGAAAAAGTTTTCCGCCAACCATTTACCTGCCAGGTGAGAAAATGTGAATGAGTGCCTCAAGGCACTCTTGGGGCTTAGAGTGGAAAAATCAAATTCATATTCTATAAGTGTAAGTTTTCATTTTTTATTATGATATTCAAAAAAACAATTTTTGTGCAGTGCAACAAAGGTGAAGATTGAACTTTTTGCAAATGCATTTTGTTTGGCACGTTTTGCAATTCTTGCACCATGTTTTCCCGCCATCTCGACATAGCCAAATAGGAAAATGATCCTGCAGATCCAAACGCAAGTCTACTATAGGATGATTTGACTTTTTAAGTCTAGCTGGGGGACGGACCAACGAGTGCCTTAAGCCACTCTTGAGGCTTAGAGTGTACTTTTTCAAAGTGTTGTTAATAGAAGGTAATTTACCAGTGCTTGGAATATTTGCGACTTAAAACGATCTTTACTTACTAAATTTTAAACTTTGCAATTAAAAGGCTACGAGAAATGGCAGACCTAATGCGTAAACGCCATAAACTGTCAGATTTGACATATGAGCAACTGCTCAATTTGTTTGATTCTGTTCAGTTGGAAGAGGAATTATCTGACAAATCAAGTGCTGATGAAGACGATGAGCTTGATATGGTCGCTGCACTAAATGCAGCCTTGGAAGATGCTGATTCGGTATCATTTGCTATTGCTGCCTCCGAGACTGAGGAACAAGCACGCGAATCCACCAAGAAAACACCAAAAAACCCCGGTCACCTCTACCATCATTAGACCACTCAAAAATTATAAATTCCCCTTCTTCTTCGCCTTCTGGTGGATATAAAGGTTTCAGTATGTCTCCATTCTAAAATGGTTACAAAATACATAATATAAAAAATATTTATTTTATATAGGTATTGAATCAATTAAAAAAGAGCCGAGCAAAATAATTTGGAAGCAACAGTCTCTGCAGTTGCATATCAATGACGTAGTCTTTCGAGGTAACTCATCATTGCCACCAGAAATAATTAACTTGGAAACTCCATTGCAAATATTTTGCTATTTTTTCAATGAAAATATTATCAATCAAATTGTTGAGGAAACATTACGCGCAGCAACAGCCGACAGCATTCAAAGCCAATTTAAATTGAATATGAATAACATTTACCATTATATTAGGATTCTAATCTATATGTCCCTTTATCGATTCCCAACTTTGGAAAGCTACTGGGGAAAACACGCTTTTGGGCCCATTCGATGTTGCATGACGCGAAGCAAATTTGATTCAATTAATTTTAAAACGATTAAAAAAGGTGAAGCCGGTTCCGATCCCCTGTTCCGCACAAGAACTTTAATAGATCACCTAATGACAGGTTTGATTCCATTCCAAAGCAAGCTCGACTTTGCGTGGATGAGCAGATATGCGGCACAAAAATGGAACACCACCCTCGGCAGTATATGCCTAATAAGCCTCATAAATGGGGTATAAAGCTCTTTGTTTTATGCGATACCTATATACGCCTACCGTTTTGAAATTTATAGTGGCGCTGGAGATAACGTAATCTTGCCTGGCGAACAAGATCTCGGAGCATCAGCCAACATTGTTGTTCGTTTAACAAACACTGTACAGAAATTCCACCATCATATCATATATTTCGATAACTTTTATACGTCGGTGACTTTGTTGGTGTACCTTCGTGCTAAAGGTATAAATAGCCTTGGTACAGTACGCCCTAATCGTATACCCAATTCTAAGCTGCCTTGTGAAAATATTATCAAGGACAAGCCTAGAGGATTTTCGACGGAGTTTGTTGGCTCTTCAAAAGACAACAGAGCCGTTCGATTGCTATCTACATACGTTAGTGTTCAGCCATTTGAAAGAGCAATCGAAAGTGGAGTCGCAAAAACACCTCGATATGATCGAAAATCTGAAAAAGACGTAGAAATTGACTGCCCGCAAATTATTAGAGAATACACCGCACACATGCGGAGAGAGATTCAGCGACACCTGTTTTTTACCATTTGGTGGATATGGCTGCAACAAATGCCTATATTTTGTTCAGGCGTATATCAATTAATGTAAAAAGAGAACCCTTCCGGATTTCCGAGAAGAAATTGCTGCGGGCCTCGTAGGATTTCAGCAAAAGCCATTAGTGGGTCGTCCCAGGAGTGAAGCATCGCGTTCTCCATCTCTTCTTGGACAACAAAGTCCGTCCGTGTCGTCTTCTCCACCAGCTTGACTTAAAATTGGTGCAAAGTCAAGTCATCCTATAGCAGACTTGCGTTTGGATCTGCTGGATCATTTTCCTACTTGGCTATGTCGAGATGGCAAATAAAAAATATCCAATTAATTTTTTCTTCAATGAATTTTGCCTTCTGAGCTCAAAAATGACATCAGAAAAAGTTTTCCGCCAACCATTTACCTGCCAGGTGAGAAAATGTGAATGAGTGCCTCAAGGCACTCTTGGGGCTTACAGTGGAAAAATCAAATTCATATTCTATAAGTGTAAGTTTTCATTTTTTATTATGATATTCAAAAAAACAATTTTTGTGCAGTGCAACAAAGGTGAAGATTGAACTTTTTGCAAATGCATTTTGTTTGGCACGTTTTGCAATTCTTGCACCATCTTTTCCCGCCATCTCGACATAGCCAAATAGGAAAATGATCCTGCAGATCCAAACGCAAGTCTACTATAGGATGATTTGACTTTTTAAGTCTAGCTGGGGGACGGACCAACGAGTGCCTTAAGCCACTCTTGAGGCTTAGAGTGTACTTTTTCAAAGTGTTGTTAATAGAAGGTAATTTACCAGTGCTTGGAATATTTGCGACTTAAAACGATCTTTACTTACTAAATTTTAAACTTTGCAATTAAAAGACTACGAGAAATGGCAGACCTAATGCGTAAACGCCATAAACTGTCAGACTTGACCTATGAGCAACTGCTCAATTTGTTTGATTCTGTTCAGTTGGAAGAGGAATTATCTGACAAATCAAGTGCTGATGAAGACGATGAGCTTGATATGGTCGCTGCACTAAATGCAGCCTTGGAAGATGCTGATTCGGTATCATTTGCTATTGCTGCCTCCGAGACTGAGGAACAAGCACGCGAATCCACCAAGAAAACACCAAAAAACCCCGGTCACCTCTACCATCATTAGACCACTCAAAAATTATAAATTCCCCTTCTTCTTCGCCTTCTGGTGGATATAAAGGTTTCAGTATGTCTCCATTCTAAAATGGTTACAAAATACATAATATAAAAAATATTTATTTTATATAGGTATTGAATCAATTAAAAAAGAGCCGAGCAAAATAATTTGGAAGCAACAGTCTCTGCAGTTGCATATCAATGACGTAGTCTTTCGAGGTAACTCATCATTGCCACCAGAAATAATTAACTTGGAAACTCCATTGCAAATATTTTGCTATTTTTTCAATGAAAATCAAATTGTTGAGGAAACATTACGCGCAGCAACAGCCGACAGCATTCAAAGCCAATTTAAATTGAATATGAATAACATTTACCATTATATTAGGATTCTAATCTATATGTCCCTTTATCGATTCCCAACTTTGGAAAGCTACTGGGGAAAACACGCTTTTGGGCCCATTCGATGTTGCATGACGCGAAGCAAATTTGATTCAATTAAGCGCTACTTGTGTCTGCGAGATGAGAGAAAACTATTAAAAAAGGTGAAGCCGGTTCCGATCCCCTGTTCCGCACAAGAACTTTAATAGATCACCTAATGACAGGTTTGATTCCATTCCAAAGCAAGCTCGACTTTGCGTGGATGAGCAGATATGCCGCACAAAAATGGAACACCACCCTCGGCAGTATATGCCTAATAAGCCTCATAAATGGGGTATAAAGCTCTTTGTTTTATGCGATACCTATATACGCCTACCGTTTTGAAATTTATAGTGGCGCTGGAGATAACGTAATCTTGCCTGGCGAACAAGATCTCGGAGCATCAGCCAACATTGTTGTTCGTTTAACAAACACTGTACAGAAATTCCACCATCATATCATATATTTCGATAACTTTTATACGTCGGTGACTTTGTTGGTGTACCTTCGTGCTAAAGGTATAAATAGCCTTGGTACAGTACGCCCTAATCGTATACTCAATTCTAAGCTGCCTTGTGAAAATATTATCAAGGACAAGCCTAGAGGATTTTCTACGGAGTTTGTTGGCTCTTCAAAAGACAACAGAGCCGTTCGATTGCTATCTACATACGTTAGTGTTCAGCCATTTGAAAGAGCAATCGAAAGTGGAGTCGCAAAAACACCTCGATATGATCAAAAATCTGAAAAAGACGTAGAAATTGACTGCCCGCAAATTATTAGAGAATACACCGCACACATGCGGGGAGAGATTCAGCGACACGTGTTTTTTACCATTTGGTGGATATGGCTGCAACAAATGCCTATATTTTGTTCAAGCGTATATCAATTAATGTAAAAAGAGAACCCTAATAAAGTTTTCAATCTTCCGGATTTCCGAGAAGAAATTGCTGCGGGCCTCGTAGGATTTCAGCAAAAGCCATTAGTGGGTCGTCCCAGGAGTGAAGCATCGCGTTCTCCATCTCTTCTTGGACAACAAAGTCCGTCCGTGTCGTCTTCTCCACCAGCTTGACTTAAAATTGGTGCAAAGTCAAATCATCCTATAGCAGACTTGCGTTTGGATCTGCTGGATCATTTTCCTACTTGGCTATGTCGAGATGGCGGGCAAAGATGGTGCAAGAATTGCAAAACGTTTCAAACCCAATGCATTGGCAAAAAATGCAATCTTCACCTTTGTTGTACTGCCAACAAAAATTGTTTGTTTGAATATCATAATAAAAAATGAAAACTTACACTTATAGGATATGAGTTTGATTTTTCCACTCTAAGCCCCAAGTGCCTTGAGGCACTCATTCACATTTTCTCACCTGGCAGGTAAATGGTTGGCGGAAAACTTTTTCTGATGTCATTTTCGAGCTCAGAAAGCAAAATTCATTTAAAAAATTAATTGGACATTTTTTATTTAGAGTTGAAGAAAATAGCCTTAGAGGGTTAAATGCACATGTCGTTGATATTGATAAAAACAAATGCTTATTTCAATAGTTAATATACATACCTTAAACCAAAAAAAGTTTAAAGTTAATCGGCTTGCAAAATTTATATATTTTTACACTTTGAAGAAACAAGTTGCACCATACTACACGCGGGAAAAAACATATGTTTTTGGTAAATAGACAAAAATCTCGACGAAGAGCTTTAGAAAGCTATCAACACTTTTTGGTATTTATTAATACATTATTTAGTTGTTTTAAAAGATAACTTAAATACTAAACTACTTATTACTTATTTTGTTAATGTAAGATTCTTAAGATTCTATGTGGTTAGTTCTTAAGTTAGATAGTTAGATAAGATTAATCCAAGCGATATTAATAATATAAAAACCATCAATCCAAGCGAGACGTGGCGGTTAACGAACAAATCCAAATTAAAATAAAAAAAAGAATTTGTTGTACGGTGTTAAAATAAAAAATATATTAAATGGAGTTACCGGTATTTGAAAAAAAAAAACTAGAAATAAGAGTATTTTCGATTTTGTCTCGCTGTTGGACTCTAAAAATACGCTGGATTTGACAATTTGACATTAAGCGTCTCAGGGACGCAACTTGTGACGTTCGAGAACTTCGTCGATATAATTGGTACATCTTTCCGCAATCGTTAAAGCGTACAGCGCAGGCGCCCAGGGGTTGGTTACGTGCCTCTGCTCAACATTATGACACCATCCTGAGCTTACTGTTTCTTCATCAACCAAGTATTGATAATCTAAGGTCGATAAACGAAATGCGAGACAATGCCCAAAATGACTTCATTCCCATCGTTGCGCTCAGTCTAGGACTGAGTGTCTGCGTTATATTTTGCGGACTCATCCTTATGAAGCATCATCTTTAAAACAAGAGGAATAATTTTCAGGTGAACCAATTGATGAACAATCTTGGCGGACTGAGTACGGTCAGAAAAATTTCGATGGTCTTAGGATAGCTTAACCCTCTAAGTCTATTTTCTTCAACTCTAAATAAAAAATATCCAATTAATTTTTTCTTCAATGAATTTTGCCTTCTGAGCTCAAAAATGACATCAGAAAAAGTTTTCCGCCAACCATTTACCTGCCAGGTGAGAAAATGTGAATGAGTGCCTCAAGGCACTCTTGGGGCTTAGAGTGGAAAAATCAAATTCATATTCTATAAGTGTAAGTTTTCATTTTTTATTATGATATTCAAAAAAACAATTTTTGTGCAGTGCAATAATGGTGAAGATTGAACTTTTTGCAAATGCATTTTGTTTGGCACGTTTTGCAATTCTTGCACCATCTTTTCCCGCCATCTCGACATAGCCAAATAGGAAAATGATCCTGCAGATCCAAACGCAAGTCTACTATAGGATGATTTGACTTTTTAAGTCTAGCTGGGGGACGGACCAACGAGTGCCTTAAGCCACTCTTGAGGCTTAGAGTGTACTTTTTCAAAGTGTTGTTAATAGAAGGTAATTTACCAGTGCTTGGAATATTTGCGACTTAAAACGATCTTTACTTACTAAATTTTAAACTTTGCAATTAAAAGGCTACGAGAAATGGCAGACCTAATGCTTAAACGCCATAAACTGTCAGATTTGACATATGAGCAACTGCTCAATTTGTTTGATTCTGTTCAGTTGGAAGAGGAATTATCTGACAAATCAAGTGCTGATGAAGACGATGAGCTTGATATGGTCGCTGCACTAAATGCAGCCTTGGAAGATGCTGATTCGGTATCATTTGCTATTGCTGCCTCCGAGACTGAGGAACAAGCACGCGAATCCACCAAGAAAACACCAAAAAACCCCGGTCACCTCTACCATCATTAGACCACTCAAAAATTATAAATTCCCCTTCTTCTTCGCCTTCTGGTGGATATAAAGGTTTCAGTATGTCTCCATTCTAAAATGGTTACAAAATACATAATATAAAAAATATTTATTTTATATAGGTATTGAATCAATTAAAAAAGAGCCGAGCAAAATAATTTGGAAGCAACAGTCTCTGCAGTTGCATATCAATGACGTAGTCTTTCGAGGTAACTCATCATTGCCACCAGAAATAATTAACTTGGAAACTCCATTGCAAATATTTTGCTATTTTTTCAATGAAAATATTATCAATCAAATTGTTGAGGAAACATTACGCGCAGCAACAGCCGACAGCATTCAAAGCCAATTTAAATTGAATATGAATAACATTTACCATTATATTAGGATTCTAATCTATATGTCCCTTTATAGATTCCCAACTTTGGAAAGCTACTGGGGAAAACACGCTTTTGGGCCCATTCGATGTTGCATGACGCGAAGCAAATTTGATTCAATTAAGCGCTACTTGTGTCTGCGAGATGAGAGAAAACGATTAAAAAAGGTGAAGCCGGCTCCGATCCCCTGTTCCGCACAAGAACTTTAATAGATCACCTAATGACAGGTTTGATTCCATTCCAAAGCAAGCTCGACTTTGCGTGGATGAGCAGATATGCGGCACAAAAATGGAACACCACCCTCGGCAGTATATGCCTAATAAGCCTCATAAATGGGGTATAAAGCTCTTTGTTTTATGCGATACCTATATACGCCTACCGTTTTGAAATTTATAGTGGCGCTGGAGATAACGTAATCTTGCCTGGCGAACAAGATCTCGGAGCATCAGCCAACATTGTTGTTCGTTTAACAAACACTGTACAGAAATTCCACCATCATATCATATATTTCGATAACTTTTATACGTCGGTGACTTTGTTGGTGTACCTTCGTGCTAAAGGTATAAATAGCCTTGGTACAGTACGCCCTAATCGTATACCCAATTCTAAGCTGCCTTGTGAAAATATTATCAAGGACAAGCCTAGAGGATTTTCGACGGAGTTTGTTGGCTCTTCAAAAGACAACAGAGCCGTTCGATTGCTATCTACATACGTTAGTGTTCAGCCATTTGAAAGAGCAATCGAAAGTGGAGTCGCAAAAACACCTCGATATGATCGAAAATCTGAAAAAGACGTAGAAATTGACTGCCCGCAAATTATTAGAGAATACACCGCACACATGCGGAGAGAGATTCAGCGACACGTGTTTTTTACCATTTGATGGATATGGCTGCAACAAATGCCTATATTTTGTTCAGGCGTATATCAATTAATGTAAAAAGAGAACCCTTCCGGATTTCCGAGAAGAAATTGCTGCGGGCCTCGTAGGATTTCAGCAAAAGCCATTAGGGGGTCGTCCCAGGAGTGAAGCATCGCGTTCTCCATCTCTTCTTGGACAACAAAGTCCGTCCGTGTCGTCTTCTCCACCAGCTTGACTTAAAATTGGTGCAAAGTCAAATCATCCTATAGCAGACTTGCGTTTGGATCTGCTGGATCATTTTCCTACTTGGCTATGTCGAGATGGCGGGAAAAGATGGTGCAAGAATTGCAAAACGTCCCAAACCCAATGCATTTGCAAAAAATGCAATCTTCACCTTTGTTGTACTGCCAACAAAAATTGTTTGTTTGAATATCATAATAAAAAATGAAAACTTACACTTATAGGATATGAGTTTGATTTTTCCACTCTAAGCCCCAAGAGTGCCTTGAGGCACTCATTCACATTTTCTCACCTAGCAGGTAAATGGTTGGCGGAAAACTTTTTCTGATGTCATATTCGAGCTCAGAAAGCAAAATTCATTTAAAAAATTAATTGGATATTTTTTATTTAGAGTTGAAGAAAATAGCTTTAGAGGGTTAAATGCACATGTCGTTGATATTGATAAAAACAAATGCTTATTTCAATAGTTAATATACATACCTTAAACCAAAAAAAGTTTAAAGTTAATCGGCTTGCAAAATTTATATATTTTTACACTTTGAAGAAACAAGTTGCACCATACTACACGCGGGAAAAAACATATGTTTTTGGTAAATAGACAAAAATCTCGACGAAGAGCTTTAGAAAGCTATCAACACTTTTTGGTATTTATTAATACATTATTTAGTTACTTTAAAAGATAATTTAAATACTAAACAACTAATTACTTATTTTGTTATTGCAAGATTCTTAAGATTCCCTGTGGTTAGTTCTTAAGTTAGATAGTTAGATAAGATTAATCCGAGCGATATTAATAATATAAAAACCATCAATCCAAGCGAGACGTGGCGGTTAACGAACAAAACCAAAGTAAATTAAAAAATAAGAATTTGTTGTATGGTGTTAAAATAAAAAATATATTAAATGGAGTTACCGATATTTGAAAAAAAAAACTAGAAATAAGAGTATTTTCGATTTTGTCTCGCTGTTGGACTCTAAAAATACGCTGGATTTGACAATTTGACATTAAACGTCTCAGGGACGCAACTTGTGACGTTCGAGAACTTCGTCGATATAATTGGTACATCTTTCCGCAATCGTTAAAGCGTACAGCGCAGGCGACCAGGGGTTGGTTACATGCCTCTGCTCAACATTATGACACCATCCTGAACTTACCGTTTCTTCATCAACTAAGTATTGATAATCTAAGGTTGATAAACGAAATGCGGGACAATGCCCAAAATGACTTCATTCCCATCGTTGCGCTCAGTCTAGGACTGAGTGTCTGCGTTATATTTTGCGGACTCATCCTTATGAAGCATCATCTTTAAAACAAGAGGAATAATTTTCAGGTGAACCAATTGATGAACAATCTTGGCGGACTGAGTACGGTCAGAAAAATTTCGATGGTCTTAGGATAGCTTAACCCTCTAAGTCTATTTTCTTCAACTCTAAATAAAAAATATCCAATTAATTTTTTCTTCAATGAATTTTGCCTTCTGAGCTCAAAAATGACATCAGAAAAACTTTTCCGCCAACCATTTACCTGCCAGGTGAGAAAATGAGAATGAGTGCCTCAAGGCACTCTTGGGGCTTAGAGTGGAAAAATCAAATTCATATTCTATAAGTGTAAGTTTTCATTTTTTATTATGATATTCAAAAAAACAATTTTTGTGCAGTGCAACAAAGGTGAAGATTGAACTTTTTGCAAATGCATTTTGTTTGGCACGTTTTGCAATTCTTGCACCATCTTTTCCCGCCATCTCGACATAGCCAAATAGGAAAATGATCCTGCAGATCCAAACGCAAGTCTACTATAGGATGATTTGACTTTGCACCAATTTTAAGTCTAGCTGGGGGACGGACCAACGAGTGCCTTAAGCCACTCTTGGGGCTTAGAGTGTACTTTTTCAAAGTGTTGTTAATAGAAGGTAATTTACCAGTGCTTGGAATATTTGCGACTTAAAACGATCTTTACTTACTAAATTTTAAACTTTGCAATTAAAAGACTACGAGAAATGGCAGACCTAATGCGTAATCGCCATAAACTGTCAGATTTGACCTATGAGCAACTGCTCAATTTGTTTGATTCTGTTCAGTTGGAAGAGGAATTATCTGACAAATCAAGTGCTGATGAAGACGATGAGCTTGATATGGTCGCTGCACTAAATGCAGCCTTGGAAGATGCTGATTCGGTATCATTTGCTATTGCTGCCTCCGAGACTGAGGAACAAGCACGCGAATCCACCAAGAAAACACCAAAAAACCCCGGTCACCTCTACCATCATTAGACCACTCAAAAATTATAAATTCCCCTTCTTCTTCGCCTTCTGGTGGATATAAAGGTTTCAGTATGTCTCCATTCTAAAATGGTTACAAAATACATAATATAAAAAATATTTATTTTATATAGGTATTGAATCAATTAAAAAAGAGCCGAGCAAAATAATTTGGAAGCAACAGTCTCTGCAGTTGCATATCAATGACGTAGTCTTTCGAGGTAACTCATCATTGCCACCAGAAATAATTAACTTGGAAACTCCATTGCAAATATTTTGCTATTTTTTCAATGAAAATATTATCAATCAAATTGTTGAGGAAACATTACGCGCAGCAACAGCCGACAGCATTCAAAGCCAATTTAAATTGAATATGAATAACATTTACCATTATATTAGGATTCTAATCTATATGTCCCTTTATCGATTCCCAACTTTGGAAAGCTACTGGGGAAAACACGCTTTTGGGCCCATTCGATGTTGCATGACTCGATACTTACTCGTGGTGCTTGGACGTGTTTTGCTTTTGCTCCCTGTGTTTCTTAATAATTCTGTTTAATTGATCTGCTTATGTGCTTTCATAAATACTGCTGTATCTTACTAGTGCTAACCCTGTGAGTAAATGCTTAAAGTAGCATACTAATCCTGCCTTATTAGTGAATTCGCTTACAAAAATTTTAATTCTTTTCACTTGCGCGTCTTGGCGTCAAGTTTTTTTTGTTTTTGTTTTTACTAATATTCTTACACTTTCCTGCTCTCCCGCTCACGAAAGTAAATTTCGCTCTCTGAGTAAGTTGTGTAGTGCTTTTGTTGTAGACGTAACAGCTGCTGTTGTTTTGTTTACCTCGAGTGCTCGCTATATTTGTTTTTTTATTTTCGTTCTCACTTGCTTGCCTGTTTTCGGCGCTATAACTGTTTCTTGCTCTCTCAAGAAATTTGTCTTAATATTCTATTGCTCTCTTCGTTGTCCCCTACTATTTGAAGGCATATCTATTTTATTAACATGGTGTCGTGCTCTGCAGCAAATTGCAAATGCTCTTCAGATGCTAATGCAGACTACATTGGATGCTGGCTCTGTGACAATTTTAGTCACTTAAAATGCTGTGGCCTAACTGTGCGGGTTAGAGATGCCGTCAACGCCAATGTAGGCCTTAAATGGTCGTGCGAAGCGTGCCGTGTGGGTGAATCCGATCTACGGAAAATCCACAATAAAACCAAACTCGGGTTTTATCGGATACGCACAGCTTTCTCTAATCTCCAATCTGAATTTTTGGAGATGGAGACCCAATTCAACGCCTTTACGGCTCTTAGTAAGCCACCTGCTCCTCTTAATATTCCTTTAGATTCAGTTACTACGAATCTAAAGACCACCAATCTACCTTCTTCCAAGGCTTCTTCTTCTGATCTTCTAAGTCTAATTTCCCCTATACCGTCTTGCTCTTCTAGTTGCACAAAAAAAAAAAAAAAACTAGCAGCAATGTTACCGCACCGAAACCTCTTGCTGCCCCTCTTGTGCCTACTCCCATTACGAGCAATGATAACAGCGAAACGGGTAATGTTTCCGCAATCATGCCTGCTAGTCAGGCACCGAGTATAAAACCTCTGATTGCGATTAAACCCAAAAAATTGGTGTTTATCTCTCGCTTGGCTCCAGACACAACCATAGAAGATGTACAATCGTACATTCTCGAAAGGATGCCTGTAAATGATTTGATAGTTAAAAAATTCAACTTCAAATTAAAGCGCGACATTTCTTCTTTCAAAATCATTCTCCCTGCAGAACAGTTTAAAGACGTTTGCGCAGCTTCTTTCTGGCCGCCCGACCTTATTGTTAAGGAGTTCACTCCAAAACAAAAAAGCCGAACGACCGTCACTCTTCCCACATTGGCCGTTACATCGCCAAGTGGACCTACAACAAGTGCAAAGTCCTCAAAAAACTGAAGTTCTCTTCTCTTCATGCCTTTGAAAATGCTAGGGGACACACAAATATTCTTTCTTCCTTAATTCTTTCCTATCAAAATGTTAGAGGCCTCTGTAGTAAAATCTCTAGTCTTTATCTTCATAGTCTTGCCTTTACTTCCCAAATTATTGCCTTTACCGAAACCTGGTTAAAACCAGAGATTCTAAGCTCTGAAGTCTTTCCAGATAGGTATACAACTTACAGGATTGATCGACCTGACCGACGGGGTGGTGGAGTACTGATTGCAGTAGACTCCTCCATTATGTCAGACCTCTTACAGCCGGAGTTTCAATTCGACATCGAATTAATCTGTGTAAAACTACACTTTCCCGGTTTTTTCTTGTATATAACCTGCTCCTATATTCCGCCGTCATCGGAATTATCAGTCTACTCGCAACATTTGTCTGCAATTAAGACTATTTTTAATCTGTTATCAGACAGAGATCATTTCATAGTCCTGGGTGACTTTAATATCCCGGAATGTAATTGGACATCCATTGCGGAGGGAAACTTCCTTCTGCCCTCCCGGCAACATGATCTGTTTGATGGTTTGTTTGACATGTCTTTGTCGCAGGTTAATCATGTCAAAAACACTTTAAACAGATCGCTTGATCTATGTTTCGTCTCAGATCCTTCCAGGGTGATTTTAGACAGGGCACAACCTCTTTCCCTACCTGAAGATCCTTATCATCCCACTTTCGAAGTGAATCTCGACTTGGGTATTAGCTTTGTGGATAAAAGTGTAAAGCCGTGCAATCGCGTGCGCTGCTTTAAGAAAGCAGACTTTGAACACTTAAATTATTTAATTTCATATTGTGATTGGTCTGACTTTTATCAATCAACTGATATGTCAGTGGCTATCAATATATTTTATAAAACCCTTAACTCTGCTTTTGATATCTGTGTTCCGTTTTTCTATCCGACAAGCTCAAGTAGGCCTCCTTGGTTTACAAAAGAGTTGTCTCGCTTAAAAAACTTAAAGAGTAGCTTATTTAAGAAATACAAGCTGAAAAACTCACCGCTTGTCTTTTCCCGCTACCTAACTGCTCGGGCAAATTTTACCGTGCTTAACGCGAAGTGTTATAAAAACTATTTGACCAGATGTAGGATTCAGTTCTTTCAGAATCCTAAACAGTTTTATAGTTTTGTTAACATGAAGCGTAGGTCAGCGGGCTTTCCTTCTAAACTTATGTTCGATAACGCTGAGGCGAACACAGATCAGGCCATTGCCGATATGTTTGCCAAGTTTTTTCAAACAACTTATTCTTCCTCTACGCCAAACATTCACTCCTATCCATATAGCGTACCAAGCTCGAATGGCATCTTCACACCTTTACTGAATGAAAGTTCACTTATTAGGGATCTTCGATTGGTTAAACCAGTCTTCTCACCAGGTCCCGATGGTATCCCCGCCTGTGTACTTCGATACTGTGCCAACTCCTTATGTAAGCCATTGCTCAAACTATTTTCGCTGTCCTTAGTAACTGCCTCGTTTCCATCCATATGGAAGGAATCCTTTATCATCCCTTTACATAAAAAGGGCAGCAAGTCTGATGCAAGCAATTATAGAGGTATCTCTAAATTGTCGGCTATACCGAAATTCTTCGAGAATGTTATTACTCCTCACTTGCAGCATTTTAGTAGATCCGTTATATCCCCTTTTCAACACGGATTTGTAAAGCGTCGTTCTACCACGACAAATCTGCTTGAGCTGACATCCTTTGTGGTAAAAGGATTTCAGGAAAATCTTCAAACTGATGTCATTTATACTGATTTCAGTAAGGCATTTGACTCAGTCAACCATTCCCTTCTTGCACATAAACTAAATCTTCTCGGTTTCTCACCAAAACTTCTTAGTTGGATTGTGAGCTATTTGAGTGACAGAACCCAACGAGTCCTCTTTAAAAATACTCGTTCCTATCCCGTTCATGCCACATCTGGTGTTCCTCAGGGAAGCCACTTAGGTCCCCTGCTTTTTACACTTTTCATCAATGACCTCCCAACGGTCATACTTAACTCACGTACTCTCATGTACGCGGATGATGTCAAGCTCTGTTTTCAATTTAGAGACGACTCCTGTCATTCTCGCCTTCAATCTGACCTAGATTGTTTCTTTTCTTGGTGTCGTGCAAATCTCCTTAATCTGAACAGCTCAAAATGCAAGCTGATGACATTCTCACGTGCCTGCCCAAAGTACGTATCATACTCTCTTTGTGGTTGTACCTTGGAAAGAATTTCCCTGGTTGATGATCTAGGTGTCCGTTTGGACCGAAAACTCAAGTTTTCTGAACATATATCATCAATGGTTAATAAAGCCATGGGTGTACTCGGCTTTATTAAGAGATGGTCTAAGGAGTTTGACGATCCTTACTTAACTAAGACTCTCTTCACTTCGCTTGTTCGTCCAATTCTCGAGTACGGATCATGTGTCTGGAACCCTCAGTACACAGTTCATAGGGACCGCATTGAATCCGTACAAAAAAACTTCTTAATGTTTGCCTTGCGAGGCCTTAACTGGGATGTAAATTCAAGACTTCCTTCCTATCCTAGTAGACTTTTGTTACTTAATCTGCCTTCTCTAGCTAATCGTAGAACCATGCTTGGTGTTATATTTATTAACAACCTTATCCAAGGTGACATAGATAGTAGCGACTTACTTAGTAGACTACACTTTTCTGTCCCTGGTAGAATCACCCGTAATTACCTTCCTCTAAAACTTCCCAATTGTAGCTCGAACTATTCCCTGCATGAGCCATTCAGGGTATTATGTTCGGACTATAATAAACTATACTTAATTGTAGCTAACAATAACAACTTGAAATCTAGCTTAAAATTACAACTCCTCGCCCACTTATCTAGAATTTAGTCAAACACATAATTGTCTTCTTTGTATTCATAGTAGTACTTTTAACATACTGCATGCTTTAACACTCTTACATTTGGTTACTAACACTAACTCTCCTGATCTGATTGGGTTTTTCTGGGTTTTCCCCAATCCTCTGCAACAAATGTTGGATCGGCTTTTCTTTATCCCAGTTTGCACATTTGCACAATTTTTAATTTTTTCTTTTTTTTTTTTACATTTAAGGTTTTACCTTTAATTTAAAATAACCTCTAGTTTAAAATTCAACTTAAATAATTTAAATCTAATTTTAATTGTTTCTCTACTTTTAAAAAAGTCAACTGTTCATAGTTCGACTATAAACTAAATAAATAAATAAATAAATAAATAAATAAATGACGCGAAGCAAATTTGATTCAATTAAGCGCTACTTGTGTCTGCGAGATGAGAGAAAACTATTAAAAAAGGTGAAGCCGGTTCCGATCCCCTGTTCCGCACAAGAACTTTAATAGATCACCTAATGACAGGTTTGATTCCATTCCAAAGCAAGCTCGACTTTGCGTGGATGAGCAGATATGCCGCACAAAAATGGAACACCACCCTCGGCAGTATATGCCTAATAAGCCTCATAAATGGGGTATAAAGCTCTTTGTTTTATGCGATACCTATATACGCCTACCGTTTTGAAATTTATAGTGGCGCTGGAGATAACGTAATCTTGCCTGGCGAACAAGATCTCGGAGCATCAGCCAACATTGTTGTTCGTTTAACAAACACTGTACAGAAATTCCACCATCATATCATATATTTCGATAACTTTTATACGTCGGTGACTTTGTTGGTGTACCTTCGTGCTAAAGGTATAAATAGCCTTGGTACAGTACGCCCTAATCGTATACTCAATTCTAAGCTGCCTTGTGAAAATATTATCAAGGACAAGCCTAGAGGATTTTCGACGGAGTTTGTTGGCTCTTCAAAAGACAACAGAGCCGTTCGATTGCTATCTACATACGTTAGTGTTCAGCCATTTGAAAGAGCAATCGAAAGTGGAGTCGCAAAAACACCTCGATATGATCGAAAATCTGAAAAAGACGTAGAAATTGACTGCCCGCAAATTATTAGAGAATACACCGCACACATGCGGGGAGAGATTCAGCGACACGTGTTTTTTACCATTTGGTGGATATGGCTGCAACAAATGCCTATATTTTGTTCAAGCGTATATCAATTAATGTAAAAAGAGAACCCTAATAAAGTTTTCAATCTTCCGGATTTCCGAGAAGAAATTGCTGCGGGCCTCGTAGGATTTCAGCAAAAGCCATTAGTGGGTCGTCCCAGGAGTGAAGCATCGCGTTCTCCATCTCTTCTTGGACAACAAAGTCCGTCCGTGTCGTCTTCTCCACCAGCTTGACTTAAAATTGGTGCAAAGTCAAATCATCCTATAGCAGACTTGCGTTTGGATCTGCTGAATCATTTTCCTATTTGGCTATGTCGAGATGGCGGGCAAAGATGGTGCAAGAATTGCAAAACGTTTCAAACCCAATGCATTGGCAAAAAATGCAATCTTCACCTTTGTTGTACTGCCAACAAAAATTGTTTGTTTGAATATCATAATAAAAAATGAAAACTTACACTTATAGGATATGAGTTTGATTTTTCCACTCTAAGCCCCAAGAGTGCCTTGAGGCACTCATTCACATTTTCTCACCTGGCAGGTAAATGGTTGGCGGAAAACTTTTTCTGATGTCATTTTCGAGCTCAGAAAGCAAAATTCATTTAAAAAATTAATTGGACATTTTTTATTTAGAGTTGAAGAAAATAGCCTTAGAGGGTTAAATGCACATGTCGTTGATATTGATAAAAACATATGCTTATTTCAATAGTTAATATACATACCTTAAACCAAAAAAAGTTTAAAGTTAATCGGCTTGCAAAATTTATATATTTTTACACTTTGAAGAAACAAGTTGCACCATACTACACGCGGGAAAAAACATATGTTTTTGGTAAATAGACAAAAATCTCGACGAAGAGCTTTAGAAAGCTATCAACACTTTTTGGTATTTATTAATACATTATTTAGTTACTTTAAAAGATAACTTAAATACTAAACAACTAATTACTTATTTTGTTATTGCAAGATTCTTAAGATTCCCAGTGGTTAGTTCTTAAGTTAGATAGTTAGATAAGATTAATCCGAGCGATATTAATAATATAAAAACCATCAATCCAAGCGAGACGTGGCGGTTAACGAACAAAACCAAAGTAAATTAAAAAATAAGAATTTGTTGTATGGTGTTAAAATAAAAAATATATTAAATGGAGTTACCGATATTTGAAAAAAAAACTAGAAATAAGAGTATTTTCGATTTTGTCTCGCTGTTGGACTCTAAAAATACGCTGGATTTGACAATTTGACATTAAGCGTCTCAGGGACGCAACTTGTGACGTTCGAGAACTTCGTCGATATAATTGGTACATCTTTCCGCAATCGTTAAAGCGTACAGCGCAGGCGCCCAGGGGTTGGTTACGTGCCTCTGCTCAACATTATGACACCATCCTGAGCTTACTGTTTCTTCATCAACCAAGTATTGATAATCTAAGGTCGATAAACGAAATGCGGGACAATGCCCAAAATGACTTCATTCCCATCGTTGCGCTCAGTCTAGGACTGAGTGTCTGCGTTATATTTTGCGGACTCATCCTTATGAAGCATCATCTTTAAAACAAGAGGAATAATTTTCAGGTGAACAATCTTGGCGGACTGAGTACGGTCAGAAAAATTTGGATGGTCTTAGGATAGCTTAACCCTCTAAGTCTATTTTCTTCAACTCTAAATAAAAAATATCCAATTAATTCTTTCTTAAATGAATTTTGCCTTCTGAGCTCAAAAATGACATCAGAAAAAGTTTTCCGACAACCATTTACCTGCCAGGTGAGAAAATGTGAATGAGTGCCTCAAGGCACTCTTGGGGCTTACAGTGGAAAAATCAAATTCATATTCTATAAGTGTAAGTTTTCATTTTTTATTATGATATTCAAAAAAAACAATTTTTGTGCAGTGCAACAAAGGTGAAGATTGAACTTTTTGCAAATGCATTTTGTTTGGCACGTTTTGCAATTCTTGCACCATCTTTTCCCGCCATCTCGACATAGCCAAATAGGAAAATGATCCTGCAGGTCCAAACGCAAGTCTGCTATAGGATGATTTGACTTTGCACCAATTTTAAGTCTAGCTGGTGGAGAAGACGACATGGACGGACTTTGTTGGCCAAGTCTATGAAGAGATGGAGAACGCGATGCTTCACTCCTGGGACGACCCACTAATGGCTTTTGCTGAAATCCTACGAGGCCAGCAGCAATTTTTTTTCAGAAATCCGGAAGATTGAAAACTTTATTAGTGTTCTCTTTTTTATTAATTGATATACGCCTGAACAAAAAATAGGCATTTGTTGCAGCCATATCCACCAAATGGTAAAAAATACGTGTCGCTGAATCTCTGGTCTTGGCTTTAATGTGATAGCGGCCGATTAATCCATTCATCAAGTCTACACCACCCATGTGTGCGTTGTAGAGCTGGAAAGAACATCGGCGATGTATCGATACATCGATGTTTTCAAAACATCGGAGACATCGAGATTTTTAAACATCGATGTTCGATGTTTAGGCGTTACCATCGTAAAGAAAAACTACCAGCCGTCTAACTACACCCGTCACTACTTTGCAGCGATTTGGTAAGCTAAACACGTTTTTCTTATCAAAAGTTCGATGTATCGATACATCGATGTTTTTTTTTGAAAAACATCGAAACATCGATGTAGGCAAACATCGATGTATTTCCAGCTCTAGTGCGTTGTATTCTCTAATAATTTGTGGGTTGTCAATTTCTACGTGTTTTTTAGATTTTCGATCATATCGAGGTGTTTTTGCGACTCCACTTTCGATTGCTCTTTCAAATGGTTGAACACTAACGTATGTAGATAGCAATCGAACGGCTCTGTTGTCTGTTGAAGAGCCAACAAACCTCGTCGAAAATCCTCTAGGCTTGTCCTAGATATTAATAATATAAAAACCATCAATCCAAGAGAGACGTGGCGGTTAACGAACAAAACCAAATTAAATTAAAAAAAAGAATTTGTTGTATGGTGTTAAAATAAAAAATATATTAAATGGAGTTACCGGTATTTGACAAAAAAAAACTAGAAATAAATGCTTCGGGGCTGCTAACAAAGATAGCCGATCAGTCCCTCGCAAAAACTTTTGGGTCCTGAGGTCACAAAGTCACAATAGCTTCAAATGAGTAAAGCCCGCTGTTACAGTAATCCATACGTTCGATGATGCATTGTGGTATTATATTTGATAACATTTGGTTACCGTGGCGATTTTCAAACAATTATTTTCTACTGACCACATAGACAAAAAAAAATGTTGTGTGGTCACACTTTAAATCGGCACTTTTTGCAGGGTGACAGTTTTACCGTTTGTACAGCCTGTCCCATTAATTACTGTAAATAAATCAGAGTAAAAACAAAAAAAATTTTTTTTTTTTTCGTTAGGTTTTTTGAACAATCATATTGCCTCACAGCCTTCATTAAAATTATTTGCACATTGTGAGATAATAAGTCATTTAAACGTACCCTTCATTTCGTATGTGAAATAAATGTATGTTTTATTATTTCGTCGATCTAAACAGTTTTGTACCTGAAAGTATCGATAGTTTGATTACGATATTTAATACCTGCTTCAACACGAAAATGTTCAATGACTTAAATGGGCACTTGTTAATTCATTGCTGGGAATACCATGCATTTTAATGAAGTTTAAATTATAATTATCGAAAAACAAAAATCTATCGAAACTTGTTATAAAAACATCCTTGAAGATGACGCACGAAGAGAACAAAGATGGCGTTCACGATAGCTAAACGAACAAAGCATGAGAATACTTTCCTTATAGTTTATTAAATTTAGTAAATAAAAATCATTTAAATATCAGTGCAAGAAAATCTGAAAAAGAATTCAAAGCAATGTACCATGTGTAAATTAAAAAATAAATATCGCTACTAGCTAATAGCTTTAGCAGTGGAAGTTTTGTGTTAATCAAAACACATTCATTCGTACATATGCATGTGTATAACCTAAATGAGTCGTGATCATAAGAATAAAATATATATATATATATTTGTCCAAATCCAATTTACAACTTAACCCTAAGCTGTCCCTAACAAGCTGTGAGTTGCGCTGCCCTTGGTGGCAGAGGATCGACGTTTTGTTGTTGTTTGCTGATCGAAAGTTTAAAATGGTTTATCTAATAACTTCCGTATTTATTATTATTATCGATCGGATTAATAATAACCAAATTCTGGCATTGTTAAAACATTGTCGAAGACATTTTCAATGGCGATGAAAATTTTTTTTTTTCATTTAAACAAAGCCTAAGGGAATATGAAATAAATCCTCACCAACTATTATTTCCCCAAAATGTCAAAAATTGCAAGTGAAACTTAAAAAGTCCGTCACCCGAGTAAGAAAATAAAGGAATCTCAAGGTGCATGAAACTTTACTATAAAAGAGTATCCCTAATACTATTGACGCCATACTCCATCTCACTACTAAATATATTAAATCGGTCTACACCGTCACGAACAAAAAACCAATTGATGTTCTGCATGGACTCGGCCCTTAAGATCATTGCCGGTACTCCTGACGACCATGACTTGGAGTCAATAAGGTTCACTGAAGCAATTTTAGTGGAGTCAAACAATAGGCAAATAGTTGTCAATTCGAAAATTCAATATCTCAGATAAATAGCATCACCGATACAGCCAAAGCCAAGCAGACAAATTCTGACTATTGGTTTCAAACATTTTTAGCTAGAAATAGAATGCTATCAACCGAGATAGGATACTCATGCTTACAATCACCCTGGCGAAAGCCGAGATAATAAAAA